>OX457030.1:60451684-60784195 GCA_949752745.1 Protula sp. h YS-2021 | reverse complement strand
GGGGGGGGGGGGGTCGGGCAGCGGGCGCACAAGTCATGGGAGGAACAACGGTGGGTGGACAGCCACTGAGGGGTGGGGGGGGGGCGGGTGGAGACAGCCATCTGAAAGAGACAACGGCAGGTGGACATCTACCGGGGAGATAAAACGGCAGATGGACAGACAGTGGAGCGGGAAAACGGCGGAAGGATAATCACAGGAGAGGGGCAACATCCAGTGGATTTCTTTCCAGGCTGTGAAGGGCGACGGGGAGAACGGAAGCAAGGGATTACTGAAACAGCCCTGGTGTGCTGAAAATCCAACTATGGGTTCTATGTTAAGGTTCAAATAATTTTTAGCAAACCAAAAATCATCACCAAGATAAAAGACGAAGTGGGGATATATGTATCCAAAGTGCAAAGCAAAGGGCACACCTACAGGGGACGAAGAGGGAGTCACAGTAAATCAGCTCGACGCCAAAGACAGCCGGGTTTGGTGTCACCACGGATCATTCTTTAACGCTATATGGCAATATTGTAGTGAAAACATGACGAGCAAGAAACAACAAGCAGTAACATGTTAAATTAACCCACCCTCGTCGCTTTCCCTCAATCGCCCTTGACCATTTTTTGTTCTTGTTGCCCCCCCCCCCCCCCCCGCCCGGCCCGTTAGTGAAAAGGGTCGCCCTTTCAACAATACCTGAGTCCACAAAGCCTCCCTTTAAGAACCTCTACCCATGTTCGAATGCCCGTTGCGTTGCGCATGTTGTGTGTTACGCAAAAGACCCCCCCCCCCCCCACCCTCACCCCCCCTAACTGTTTGACGGGCAACCGTTCACAAGTGAAAAATCCTCTACCCCTGTGAGGAGATCTCCTCGAAGCAGCCTCCGTCTGCTCAACGCAGATGAATCGACCCACGGCAAAGAGGAACACGAACAGGCACCGCCCGAGGTACTTGGAGAAGCGCCCTGCCAGTGCCGGCCGGTACCGGCCAGACGCCCGGCTCGCGCCTAATCACCCCATCACCCACACGCGACAAGACGGCACAGGCCAAATAACACGCTCTCACTGACTGGTTGTGAAAACTGGTGATTACCGATACGAAAACCATCATTTGGTCGAAGCACAAGGAACGATAAACTTGTTTCTTTTTTCTTTTTTTTTTTTTTTTTTTGCATCCCCAGTCTCGATAACAACAACTTCGTGATTTTTGAAATAGCTGAAATACACTCATGAGCTCAGATTTCCGAAGCACAGGAAGGATGTAATTTTTCACACCCTTTTGACTTTTTTTTCTACATTAGGCAACTAACTGCTGTGGTGAAACTTGAAAACAAAGAACTTGTCAAATACACTTCCATACTTTGCAGTATTTTGCTACCATTCCCTTTTTTGTTCCTGAAACAGGTTTGGGCAAATTTACGCGAAGGATGACAGCGACATAACAAGTAAATACTAGTACCTTATGTGGCATCACGTGACCAGTGTGGCTGAGTCGACGCTCTTGAAACAACCCCCAAAAGCAGTGGATTACGACGTCGCTTCCATTCAGCAGCTGCGCATCGAGGAGCTCGGGCGGACAGTGGACACACAGCGCCCTCTTCAGCCGTAGTAATTCGGCTGTTAATTAGAGCAAAAGCGTGCCGATTTCACGACGGCGGGCGGCAACTGTTTCCTGTTAGTCGCTACACGTGACGAACAAGAGCGGGAGGGGAGATTACAGTCACAATTATACATGAAATGGTAAAATCCTACAATAAAAATATTTACACAGCAGCCATAAAATGATGCTACAGAAATTGTCTTCAGGAGATCTTTTCGTCTTTTTTTGTTTTTATCTTTTTTACAGCCTTGAAGGGGAAGGGACTGAGGTGTGTGTTGGGGGGTCAGTAGGGAGCTGTGATGGGTAGTTAGGCCATAGAGGGGGGGGGGGGGGGGGGGTAGATTCAGACAAGTTGTCAAGACAATTTCTGCACCACATCAACATTACAATGAACAAAATTTACCAGTTTACAGAATTTAGTTACAGATGCACTGTTCGTTGGTATACATTACAGTTTTACATTTCCTTTGCTCTCTCTTTGAAAAATTTAGGTCACCACTGAACGGCTTAGCAACACCCAAAATATCTACCAGACAACTTTCTTTTTTCTTTTCTTTTTTTTTTTTTTTTTTTTTTTTGAGGCTATTTGCATACTGTGGTCTGCACGGGTTGGCTCCAGGTGATGCTCGTCAAATCACTGAGGTGCTACGACCGAATCCATACACCAAACCCAACATCTTGCCCCTCGCTTCGCAGAAATGACCATAGGTGAAAATAGGGGAATGTGCTAACAATGCTACCAATATCGTTCAGGAAACGACCAGATTTAACAACACACATGTCAACTCGTTCGTGATACTACCACAAAACTATTACATCAATATCAACAGCAGACAGGTATATTTACCGCTTGACTGAGCCACCCTAAAGCCTACCCCCCTCAAGACAACCCGCCCGATCAAGCCAGAAATTAGCGAATGACAGAGCAATACCTTACACCACAAGGCATTACGAGCTCGTAACGACAACTTGTCATCTTGAAACGCCAATCAACAATTTTCATAAATTTACGGAAATACGGATAAAAAAAAAATCTTTTACTCAAAGGTAAAAACGCTATCGATGACCTTGAAATGCAAGGTCACCACCAAGAAGACAAACTCAACCATCGAATAAGGGTTGTGCGATCGAAAAAGGTCAAAATAGCTATCCATAACGGCTTTCAACAAACTGAAATCCTGATCTTTTGATCTTGACACTGCCGGTCACGACCAACGCCGTCAAGTCCCCTTATAGGCGATGAGCTCGAAAATACGCCGATCCCTCTCTCCCTCTCTCTAACGCTTCCTAACCTGCAGGAACCTAAGAGTCCAGACAACAAATCTGTCCATGATTAGCTCAGTTTGTAGGATGTAGTCCGAAAATAAGGTCAAACTCGAAATATGTCGCAGACAGAAAAATCTATGATCTATGATCTTTAAACTTAAGGTCAGGTCACGAGGTTACCCTTATTTAACACTTCATACCAGCAGGATGTTCGAAAATTAGGTAAAATCAAGTTTTCTCGACAAGGAAAAATGCTTGAAAACTGACCTTGAAATTCAAAGTCGATACGTTATCCCTCATGTTAACGTATATGGCGTCAGAAAATTAATTCAAAATCGCTGTAACAATATACAGAAATACCGTGACCTTGAAACTTGAAGGTGTCAACAGTTACCCCTGATCGCATAAAAGAGGGTGTGGTATTTGTTTTTACATACAGCTGGGAGTTACCTATCATGTCGATGTGTATGAGAAGCAAGTCCAAAAATGAGCTCAGATTTGCTCTCTTTCGTTTTTCTACATAAGTGAACTTTCCTAAATTAAGAATTTCCACGATTTGACCTTGAACGTCAAAAACATTTGACCATGAGCCCAATTTAAATCATGCTACACCGTCGTAAGACAGCACAAACATTAGCCCGATCTATGTTATTCGTCTGCGTTGCCAGTTTTTCTTGCAGTTTCTGCACTCCCCCCCCCCCCCCGCCCCCCGGCCAGACCTTAAATAGAGCACAAAAACACACAACGCCGTGTAATCAAATTCTGAATCATTTTATCGTACTACAGAAGCCAATCAGTGCTCACACCTGGGACGTTCTTTCAATTCGTCACACGCGGCTTTTTTCACCAAGGCGCTTAAAAAGAGCAGGACAACACATAGCTAAACAGATAGAACTATGCACCTTTTGACCACGCACCTCAATTTTTGCTGGAGAAAAGCATCGCTCCTTTCGTGTGGCAGCACATCAAAATCAAACCCGATTCAGCAAACTAGAAATTGGCGTCATACTGGGTCAGAACGGGAGAACGGGATACTGTGACATGTGTAACGCCGCATATCATTGTGTGACCCCGAAAAAACGTCAAAAGCCCTGCTTAAATTGTCTAAAAAAACGCGCCAAATGCGAACACCAATTTACAAATCGCACTAAAGTATATCTGCATTTCACACAAACTTGTTTCCCACCCATTTTGTTTTAAATTTACCCGACTAACGATCTCTAACACCGTCCCGCTCGGGGTCGAACAGTCTCGGCTCTCCTAAAATATTGAAAGAAAATCCTCACTGCCTACCGGTGACTCTCTTTTTTGTTTCTTTCTTTCCGTCCATTGACTAAATTTTTATTCCGATTTTTTTTCACCAAAGCATGAACACTGAAATTAATATTAAACACGTCGAAACATCCACGTTGTCTATCGGCATCTTCAAAAAAATTCCATTAAAATTTTAAGATTAATGCAAAGGAACCAATTGAGAAATATTCGGCCTCAATAGGGACTACTTTTTTTCTTCTGTTGACCCCGACGGTAGCTTTTCCACGCCTTACCTTGAATATGTACTTCAGTAAAATACCACAGATTATACATTATTCTCTAAAAAAACAGTAAACAGACATGAGAACAGACCGGGCCTAAAAAAGCGGATGTTTTTTATAAGCGCTGAAGGCGCAACAAACCATCAGAATCTTAAAGAATTTACGCCGGCCGGTGAGAAATCTTTGTAACTTCGGCAACTAGAAATAAAGCTGATAACGTTGATCTGTCAACAATTTTTTAAATACTGGCTGATCACTCGTTTTTGCTCTGGTGTTAACAAAATGTCAAATTTTACCGATCGGCTGAAACATTTCGGCGACTTTACAAAGCTGCTCATTTGACAGATCGGTGTGACATATCTACATGACTACCCACGTCCACGTGACTACCCGTGAGACACCAGAAAGCAAGGGTAACTGCGAGAGCCATCCAGCTTTCTTTTCCTCCTCATTTTTGACCATCTCTCACTGTCGGCCGGGTAAATACCTTTGTATCTCACTCAATTTGCCGGTTGAAGTTATCGATCAAAGGAAAGTGTCTGTCGGTAATACGAACGTATGTACGTCGCGTCCTTGACTCGCTGATGAATCCGAACGTTCCATATATATTAAATCTGTTCTATAAGATGCCTAGAGGGTTCATATTGAGTTTCGAAAACACCCATTTTTCCGACGGTCAGAAACTTGACAATTATCTAACACAGTTTTGACTCGCATTGTGGTTACGTTTCTTTCTGCATATTCATTGAAGAAATTTTACAATTTGGACACATTATTCAAATTCAGGGCGTGTTTCAATTATTTTAATAGATCTAGTGGCAGCCGGATGTGCCACCCCTTGACCGAAAGTTTTATTTGCGATTTATTAGTCAGATGGCAAACAGGATAAACTCTGCTTCTGCTGAATTTTTCTTCCTAAACTTTGCAGCCAAAACGTATGGAAGGGATTAACTCCTGCGTGGGGGAGGGGGGAGACTGCAAAATACTGGGGGGAGGGGGGAAGGAGGCAATTGTTACAACACCATTCCGTCGCAACGTCACTGAGGTAAAATTCCCGTGACGAATCAGGGAACGTACATGCATACGAACGACCAACAGCACTCCCACAGCACACCACCATGACAGCACCACTCCCCATATATATCGATCGGGTGGCCCAAAATTCCTACCAAAAAAAAAAAAAACGCGTTCCTGGGATTCCTTCTCAAAAGCATTGAATAACGTGCAGACTGCCTCCCAAGCTAAAGTCCTGCTGCTGTCAGCCAAGACCGCTGGCTCGGTCTGCAATCTCGCTATCTCTCACTGGAGGATACAGCACTTGACGAAGTACAGCTGAAGATTCCCACTTTTTCCCCATCCTGTGAATAAGAATAACCACTTTACAAGAACTGCCACTAGTCACCGCAATCGCAAACATCATTGTGCACGATCGCGTTGTCTACAGTAACCCAAAGTGATTCAACATTAAAGTCAAGTACTACCTGTTATTAATTGCGTTTTGGTGCATCCATTCGACATATTACTGAATTAGCATTGTATACTTTTTTTATGTTTTATCTTTTTAAACTATAATGGTAAAAAAGAGGCGGGCAATGACCTCTTAGAACTGCTAACCTCCCAGTCAGGACAATATTGTCTGTTGATATATCTACTTTTTTTGTCCCTTTCGACTCGCTTTTAACCACGCTGGTCACTTTTTGAATAACTTCCGTACACATTACGAGTGAGCAATAATATGGCACACAACTAACAGACGTGGTGTTTGCCACTGACTACGTTATACCTGTCGCGCTGAACCTAGTTTTGGACTTGAAACGATGAAAATGGCAAATTAACCTTCGAAGTCAGATCAAATGTTACCTGCTGCTGAGTGGTGATGGTGACTTCCTGTAGCGCTTTCGTCGTGTTTTCGTCCCAGCCTTCGGGGGTCACTACGGCCTGCGTCAAGGCGCTGAGCCCGTTTTTTGGCCTGTTCCGGGTGACGTCATATCCTGTTTAAATTCCACCTCCTTCAGGCTTTGTCCTTCCCAGATATAAAAGCACGACCATACCTTAAACATACGAAACGAAAAATATGAATCGATACAGCAAAGAGATTAGGTCACGATGATATGGAAAGATGTTTTTACTGGTTTGAGCATATTTTGACATATTGCCAGTCAACATGATGTTAGGTCAACATTTTGCAAACTCAGTACCCAACCAACTTGGACTATTTTGGTCAAGTTGGCCCTCCTCAGCCCTTCACGGAAGTCCATACGGCCAATGGTTAGCGACGGTTTATATTACCACTCAACAATTTGTAATGGCTTTCAATTACATTATTTGAGCATTGAATTTCAATCCAAAGCCAAACATAACGCCAAATGCTTACAGAAGCATATGCCTGGCCAGTCTCATGCTTGTCACAGAACTCAATACCACAGCGTAGGTGCTTGCATTCGAACGGTCGCTCGCCCGGGTGTACCAGCGCAACATGCTGGCGCTGGATGATCTCGTCTTTGAAAGTCTGCTCGCATAGCCCTTGCAGTCTCACTTGAACAGCTTCTCACCTAAGAGTAACAAGTAAGTATTTGTGAAACACGAGCAGGCCTCAACCGCCCCCAAATTCAATTTTTGACCACTTCCGGATGACCGAGTCACACCAAAGGTACCAAAAGGCACATCTACATGTCGAGACCTTTCATTTGAGTCCATTCCCAATGTTCTACGACTAATAGAACTGAAGATATAGCGTGTACAGGCTTATTTCCCTAAAACCCCAAATATCGCCCATTCTGGTCAATTTGACCACTTTCGGATGACCGAATGTGACCAAAGGTACCAAAAGGCATATCTACATGTCGAGACCTTTCATTTGAGCCTATTCTCAATGTTCTACGTCTAATAGAACCGAAGATACAGCGCGTACAAGCTTATTTTCCTAAAACGACAATTATCGCCCATTTTGGTGAATTTGACCACTTCCGGATGACCGAATTTGACCAAAAGTACCAAAAGGCACATCTACAGGTCGAGACCTTTCACTTAAGCTAACTATCAATGCTCTACGACAAATAGAACCGGAGATATGGCGTGTATAAAAAGGCGATGACGGACGGACGGATGGACAGACGGATACCCGAAACCTACAGGCCCCAATCCGAAGGGTTGGGGCCTAAAAAACCGTCACCACACCCGCACTGTCTTTCTTATTTCAAAAATGCAAACGTGAGGGTCAAACTAGAAGCGGCTCGCTACTGCGGGACCGGCTACCCTTTCAAATCCTGGCTATATAACGATATACAAGTCAACTGCGCTCGGTCTGAGGCACTTCTGTGGCTATTTTGTACTATATTCAATATTATTTGCGTTAGCGAAAGGCCCCCAAAGCAAAACGGAAATTACATACGACTTCTCTCTCATGGTTTCTTTAAAAGAAAAAATACGGAAACAACCACAAATTTACCACAATAATTGGCATTTGTTTAGATACACAGGGACCATGAAAAAGTCACAATAATTTTTGCAATTATCCAACAAAAACTTTTTAACTGCTATTTCAAAAAGCATTGAAGAAATCAAAAGTTAAATATTGTAGGTGCACAGAACAAATTTTACCTAATTCTGCATCCATCAATTATCTAAGGATATGTTTTAGAAACAATGCTTAACCCCGATATTTGAATTTTAGGTCATTTGACATTTAAAGCCGGAACGTAAGCAAACATTTGCAGGTAAATGCGGAAGCTAAATTTTCTGCACTTCAACGAAGAAATACACGACATGCAGCCCAAGAAAAATTGTGACAATTTTGCGAAAAGGGCTTGTATATTATGCTGCATGATTTATGCATGCACTGTCAGAAAATGCTTGAATATTTGTGACTGGTACGTAGGATTCGTACCCCAGAACACCAACTGAACAATGACAGGTTTCGTAGCTCTGATAAATTTGTGTTGTAACACATCAAAAGGAGATCAATCGCAACTGGTGTTGCAATTGATCACAATCATAAAACGCTTCACAGAAACAATTCAATTGCAATTAACGTCGCCTTGGTATAATTGCATTTCTTGTGTTTTTCAAACGATTGTAATTCATTGTACCTTGAGTGGCTCTGAATGGAATTGCATCTATCAAGTTAAATGCAGAAGTGCAGAAAATTTTGGTGATTACATAAATGATCTCAACAGACTACTGGTTTTATGGTAGATTCGTAGATCATTTATGCAACCACAAAAAAATAAAGATAGAAAATTGATAGAAGTATTAATTCCAATAGATTTTTTAGAATCTGTTTACCAGTTTTGTGCGAAGAATATTTGTGCACTTATAAATAAAACGCGATAAAAGTTGATGGTGTTTATAACAAAATTGTTGTGCCGGGGCAGGGGGTGGGGTTGGTCTGGGGATATAGTCCGGGGTGGGGGTGGTCTGGAGGGGTTCGGTCCTGTTCCCTTAAGGAAGAGCTGACTCGGAGCTACAGACCTGTCCAACATTCGGTTTTCTTGGGTTGATAATAGTTGATAATACACGAACAACGCTTATCAGCTAAGAAACAAAGCCATGGGAGCATATTTACCCGGTTCGCTTGCAGTTCAGAATGAAAAATTCTTGCGCAATTTATTCGGAACACCCAAAGTTTGAACAGCCGTATTACATCTTATCTAGTTTTATGACGCCATCTGCCGTCGGTGTTGGGTGACCGAAATTCCTCCCGTGCCAGAAAAGCCCCCTGCATCTGGTGCGTACTGGAAAACCTGGCGTGACAGAAATTCCTCCCACCCCTTATTTTACACACCATATTTCTGCGCATTGTCAAGGCATAGTTGTCGATATCTCCCTAATTTTACACACTGTATATTTCTGCATTTTGATAAGATAAAAAAAAAACATTTGAAAGACATAAACATTTTTATTTCTCACTTCCAAGTATAGGTGCAGTTTTCACACAAAAACTATTTGGGAAAGAATTCTACACTCTTCGCTTTGACATATACAGATGAGACGTGGATTCATCTAAAATTTCTCCGGTTCTGAAACTGTTTCAAATTAACGATTACTCCATCTAGAGATTAAGATCTTAGAGAAAATTAAACCGATTATCGACAGCACAGATTTGAATTTCTTTGAAAGTCTCCAATCTCGAAAAACTTTCGTGAATAGATAAATACTTCTTTGTGGATTAAAGTGTTCAATGGCGTAAAGTACAGAAGTGTATTCGTCTAAAAATCTCCGGTATCTGAAGTCCTGTGTTTGGGATAATGATTATTAACATTACTCTGGGAAACTTATTGCGTAAATGGCGTAAAGGACACAGAGTATTCGTTTAAAAATCTCCGGTATCTGAAGTCCTGTGTTTGGGACAACGATTATTAACATTACTCTTGGAAACCTATGGGCACTACACCTCAGTTTGGGTAATTGGCTATAAATTGCCTTGGAATATATAATGTGGCGAAAAATATGAAATATGGTGTGTGAAGTTTGCCCACTGTAACTTCTTGCGTGGTGCTGCATGAACTGTTTGCATAAGATATCATCACCTTGCATATTTGATTACTTTTTGGCCGTGCTGAGAACCCCCCCCCCCCCCCCCCTCAAACCCCTCAGGGGATTACATACCAGTATAATGTGTTATATAGGCAGGGGGGAGGTTTCAGACTGTGGAATTCTCGTCACGCTGCACCGGAAATCCACTTCTTCATCACTTTGGGTGATGCGTCCATGGACATTCTCTCAGCGCGCGTGCGTCAAGGTTTAATAGGAGCCCCTCCTGATTTCAGAAATGAACCTTTTCACCGATTCCGAAGTGCTTGACACTGTGGAGATGAGACCTTGCTGTAGGGTGTTCCAATCTCTGATGACGTTGGGAATGAAGCTGAATTTGAATGTATTGGTTCTACAGTGTGTCAGTAAGAACGGCTTTTCGTGCATGCTTTTAGACTGACTGGCGTTTTCGACAAGGTACCCCGGCGATGTTGTTTAGTCCTTTGTACAGCAATATCAATCTATTTTGCTCCTAGGTTCTTTAACATTCACATTTTGTGGGCATGAATACAAGTTTCTTTTTACCGGTAGCAATAAGCCAATTCGCACTTTTGACTTTTGCCGAAAAGTTTTTGCGTTTCGGCTGAATTCAGGTGGGATAAGGACATAAAGAAATGATAAGAAAAAAAAACGGCAAAAATCAACAAAATTCCATTTTGCCAGAAATACAGTCACATGTTGGTTATTAAAGGGACTGAATATGTAAAATAGTTTTTAAAAGATCATATGATGGCTTTATAAATTCGAAAGTATGCATGTTGAAAGAAAATTAGAATTTTGATGTTTTTCCCTTATCATTTCTTTATAATTTATCCCCCAACATTTTCAGTCGAACGAACACCTCTACGAGGGGGAGGAGAACGAATGGTTACAGTAGATCAAAATTGGTGAAATGAAAAAGAACATCTTCCGAGGTTCAAAACAAATTTATTTTGTCAAATATCACAAAATGATGTATATTTAAGTAGATGGGGTTGCAAAACTTGCTGCTGGCTTATTTAGTGGAGTTGAAATTGAGCATTTTGTCGTCACCAATTACGATCTACTCTAGCCAATTCTGTCTCCTCTCCCTTGTACCGGAAAAATCAGAAAGTGCGAATTGGCTTATCCAAGAATTCTGTTCCCACACAAACCCCTTGTCAGCCCGATCAAGTGATCCTGCCTGATCCATCCCGTAAGCTAGATTATGCAATACCTGTATATTCCAATGAGCATTTACCTCGTGTCTCGGCAAAGACTGTATGTCAACAGTCTTTGGTCTCGGACGGTCAGCGCTATTTTCTTTCCAAGCCTCTTAGGGATAAGACATTCTGAACGTGTTTCCATTTCTCACACGGCGTATATCATTCAGATAACAGAAGTCCAATCCTAATAAATAGCAAATACAATTGGACCACGCTTTGAAACTGTTCGCATGTATTATATCCACTTGAATATAAAATAGAAATTTGAAAATCCCACGCTTTTGGAACCGGAAACCATAAGGCGTGCTTCCGTTTTACTGGCTATACAACGATCAGTCTACTTAACTGAGTTTCCACTTTCATTTTAGTCTCCAGTTTAGGTGCTAAGAAAACAGCTTTAGTAGAACATTTACGTTCCCTTGTGCTTACTAATCACTGAGGCTCTGGTAGAACACCAGAAGTAAGCTTTCTCAGTTCTATGCAGCGGTTATTTACTCCCAGAAGATAACTTTCAAAGCATGCCGGTTGATGTAAACTTACAAGGGGATTGAGAATTAGATGCCGTTTCAGAAAAGGGATGTCCTTTAATTTGGGTGGGAGAACAAAAGGAACTTTCATAATAAATGCAGTTGAGTTCAGAAAATACAGCAGATCCACTCGTATTCTAATCACCGTGACTGCAATGTGCTGTTATTAGAAAAAATAAGCGGATGGGTTGCATTGGGAATCCAATAAGTTCTTTTTTTACGAAACAAACTAGTCTTTACTTTTTTATGGCTGATTGTTTATTTTATTTCTTTGATTAATTGAGTCGGCTATGTTATCAGACAGCTGACCTCTTACGAGTTCTGTCGCACCGTCGTAGTGGTTGCCTGTTGCACATGAACGATTGAGTGGGAATCTATTGCTACTTTATTATATCGTTTCATTGTTATTTGTTGTGCATACGTGCAGCCAGTGCGAGACTTCCGGTTGTAAATAAAACGTATGGCAGCAACTTAGCGTCTGTTTAGTTTCATGAAGTGTTTCCACGTAACCACCTCGCATACAGAATCAACGGCGAGCAAATTGTGTTGTGATGTACCAAGGAGATTATGAAGATCTGGTCGAGAAGTAAGACGCAGGGGATAGTACCAAACGGAAAAGTGAGTGTTTGCTAAAGTTGGCTGCTGAATTATGGCATCACGGATCGGATGACTGGTGTCCTTTGACGAGACTGCTGGTGACTGGGAGCTGTACAAAGAGAGTTAGAGCAGTATTTCACTTCCAAAGACGTGGCCGAGGAAAAAAAGATGCTGTGACTCTTAGTCTGATTGGTGGGAAAACCTATTCCTTGCTACATAGCATATGTTCACCGGACAAGCCATCGACAAAGACGTTCGAGCAAATTGGTGAGTTGCTGAAAGAGCATCTCAGTCCCAAGCCCAACATGTTAGTTAGTTAAATGATTTGTTTAACGACACGAGCAACCTCAGCGGGTTACATTGTGTCAGAACATGTCAGTAATCAGTGACTAGAAGAGCTTCTAGATAAGGAGGAGGAAGCTGAAAGCAGCGACGAAGAAAGTGATATGGATGAGGACAGTGAGATGGAAAAGAGTGAAGCAGATGAGTAAAAACAGACTTATTTGATTGAACTTTATAATAAAGACTTTGCAAATCAACAAATGTTGTAATATTGTTATAGATTTAGGCTGTGTGTATTTAAGTGTATTAATAAAACTATTCAACATATGTCTTGTTTTTTTTCTGAACTGGCTGCTATTGTTGCATCAATTGTTTGAACTACAACATGTTGAACAACAACTTGTTTAACAATATGTTGAACATGTTGAGCATGTTCAACTTAGTCAACAACATGTTGAACAATATGTTCAACATGTTGAACATGTTGATATAACCATCCTACTGACTCAAGGAATACCAACATAAAATTTGAAATTGGTGCGAGATAAGTCACACACAAGGTCTTGTTCAAAATATATACATCTTTTACGCAATGACCTCATAGGCCTGTCGTAATAACGTAACATGCGTGAAAAATTGACAGAACCGTCCGACCTTACCTAGGAATGTATAGATCAAGTGTGAAGTCGATCCGACTTTTCGTCCTCGAGCTATCTTGCCTCCCCTTAGTAGGGGAAAATTAATAAATATAGCAACAACAAACAAACAAAGTGTTGGATCACTGAAAGCGAAAAATGGAACTTGCAAGACGTTATTGAAAACGACTGTCTGATATTGGCCAATCGGAATCCACGTAATTTGTTTGTAAACATACTTCACAAATAAAAGCACGTGGTAAATGTTGCAGTGTCAGTAAATTTGTTGTGCAATATTTTCCAAGTCGCGGTCTATGGCACATATAAAAGATTTATCAGTCGGCAAAATTAAACAATTAAAATAAGTTCAGGAGGTTTTTCCGTGGGAAGGGAGATAAGGAAGTTATAAATTTTTGTGAATCGATATCAGCAGATTCGCACATCTTTTTAATGAAGGATAGGGCTGAAACAACTAGAAGTTTTGTATGCAAAAAGGTAAAAGCAATTAATAATTCGGGATGAAGTTAGTGGGTCTGTATGAGATTACTAAATCCGGAGAACAATACTGTTATTTTACAACCGTATACAGCGAAAATGCACTGAAGTTTTACAGAAACGTTTTGGGTTGTCGTTACCAAGTTCCGAGTTAAAACAGGAGAGACAAGTTTAGAAGAAAAAAAGGAAAGCTGATACGGGGAGGGACCAGAACTAAACTGGAAGGGTCGACAGTTAATTTGATTAATTTTTTTGAGGGAAAGGAAAACGGTACATATTTGATATTACAGCCTAAAATGACCGAAAAATAAACCAAAAAGTTAAGAACTGAACTAGAGAGTATTGCGATTATCTCTAAATGAGAATGGATTTCTTTCCAGGTAAGGAGTTACTATCATCGGAGCACAGACAGCCTAGTTGAACACAAGTACGACAAATATATAACATGCTTATCAACAGTTTCGCATCTCCACTAAAAGACACGTTTACAAAGGACACACACCTCACTGATAGCAAAACCAATGTCAGTTGTAACTTGGAATGGCCAGCGCTAGCACGCCATGTTTTTACAAAGAAGCGCGAATTAAACGGATTAAAGGGGAAAGAGAAGGAAAAAGTCAAGATTAAACTTTCATGTGAAAAGATAAATGATAACTACTGTAATAGCGAAAGGGAAGCATGCCACAAAAGTAGAAAGAAAAAATGGAAATCTGTTGAACCGAGTAGTTTTGGATTTGATCTATCTATTCTTCCATTTATTGTTGAAAAACGTATTTCTAACCAGTTTGATGAAGTTGAATTCCAGCTAACTGAATTCGAACAATGCATTTTTGATGACATTGAAACTAACCATAGAATCGATGGAAGCATCGAAAGCAATCATAACGTTGTTGATACCTCAAGCAAAGCTGGAAACCACGATAAAAACAATAACAGCACTGTTGATTTTAACGAATCTCACTTGAGCTTGGTTGTTAGACTGGAAGCAAACCACCGTGCTCTATCAGATATCCTAATCGACAATTGTGAAATCCCAAGAGAGAACTGTGGCACAACTTCTGATAATAAGTGTTTACAAGTGGAGGTGGTCGCTACGAAAAAGAACGTTCGGGAAATTAAAAGATATCGGAAAAGGAACAGAAGGAAAATTAAACCCGAAGAAGAAATTTACGCATACGAAGAACGTCTAGTGGAACATTCTAAAGCTTACGGCATATTCCAAAACTTTGAAGGAAGTAGGAACAGTCGATTGCGAAGAAAACATAAATGGAAGTGTGCCAAAGCACACAAGCAAGTGAAGTCAAAGCATTGTTGGTCTGTTCACAATGGTGGCCACCAAAAGAAATTGTTCATAAAACATCGTATAGCCAAAAACATGACGATGTGCTTAGGCAGCTACACGCATAAGTGTATCAGTGGTATAAGTGTCAATAGCATTGACAAATCAAAAGGATTCAAACTTTCTGAGAGACCTAAAAATCCAAGGATTACTCCACTAACGAACCGCGTTGAGGCAAAGACAGCGTACCCTGTTGCTCAGGTGACGCCAGCTTACGCCATGACGGCGTATAATGCTGACGGTGCTCTAACAGCCAATGTTGCAAATACGCTGATGAATTTACAATATCGCGATTTGACCCCCGAGGACTACGAACTACTTTTAGCATTAGATGAGCGTGTGAAGCCAAAAACTGTGTCCCAACAAGAGCTGGACTCTTTACCAACTTCCGAAGTCATTGCAATAACCCAAGATGTTTGTTCAGTGTGCATGGAAATTTACGTCGTGGGACAAAAACAGCGAAGTCTGCCATGCGGGCATGTTTTTCATATGACATGTATTGATATGTGGCTGACAAATTCGTCTGTCAATTGTCCGTTAGATGGCACTACGGTGTTCCCTTCCTGACGCCCTGTTTGTCACGACATTATCTGTTTTGTTATGTTTTTTTTTTCTTGTTTCAAAGATTAAGCGCTGTGTGCTATACCTGTCGTATTTTTAGAGTTGGAAGGAGTGCGCTAAACACCGGTGACGAGAAATAACCTTTTGCAACTTGTATCATCTGACAGTGATGCGCTGCTTGCCCACCCCCTCCCCCCCCCCCCCCACAATGCTAAGCTGACGAGAACTGGCCCCAGTCCCACCTATTGATTAGTATAAATTTCACTGGTGCTGTTTTACTGGATTAAATTGTGAGAAAGCACTTACAATTACAGTATATTGCTTGAGTTCTGGCGTATTTCACAATATTACGGCATGTGTTATCTTTATCAGAGTTTTTTGTTTGGATGATATTTATTTCAATTTCTGTCCGATGTTAACAAAGGCTTAACGAAGCGACACAGTTTATTTGACACGGTTTCACTGGCAAGATGCAGCACGGTCGGTGGCGGTGTGAGTGATCAATAAAACTGAAAAAAAAATACAGGACATGGACGACTTTTCATTTTCTGTTTACACTCACACATCTATATGCCAGGAGTGCTGATAAGAAAATCAACACTATGTTTTGGAAATTTTTGCAGACATTGAGATTGCTCACAAATCGTTCTACTAAATGAAAGGACCGACTTTATATCATTCAGAAATCATGTCAGACTCACAAGTTATATTTCATGGCAAAGTGTTCCCACCCATTCCCAAGAGCTGTTTATCCATTCTTCTTCCCACCTGTACTTCAACCGTTAAAATTCACGACGTCCTGAAACAAACTGGTGTCGCTTCCCGTCAACGGTAGGATGAAAGGAACTCCTACCCTCCTACCTTTTGTAAACCATATAATCCGGGAAACATATTCTTGTAAATATGAAAGTGACAGGAAAAACTAAAATGGCCGCTCCCCGGACTCGTCTGTTATTTATGAGGCAGTGACACCCCACTCAGTAAGTGAAGTCCTCTATTTAGTTCATTTATTTTGCCTAAATAATTACATAACTCAGAAATTTGAAAACTATCCTGCCACTGATGTACTCGCCACATGAAAATCTGGCCTATATTCACAACGCCCGCCCCTCCACCGCCCCTCCACCCTCACAGTGCATGAGTAGCTAGACGTGCGGTGCATAAGCGAGATGCCAATCACAGGGAAAGTACGCCGCCAGACGAGATATACGTACAGCAGATGCTCGTTAAAACGTACACATTAGGCATTGCTAAATGTAACCCATAGTACAAAAAATATAAAGCACTGATAATACCAAATGGGACACACGCTTTGAACAGAACACAGCAAAAGCCGTCCAAGAACCATCCACGTTCAGTAAACAAACCGCTCAAATGCAAACCGAACTAGAACGGACAGTTCACATACAAGATCACTGTGCACGGATATACCGTATACTTCCAATTGAGACCTATCTAATTTCTTGTTTTTTTTTTTTTGTAAACAAAAACGTATGTCTCTGTGACTGAATCCATGGTTTTGCAATACCCAGTTCCCATTTTTTTCTTTTACAGAAATAAATGAAAGATTCTTTTTCTGCAAATACAAAATTAAAATTCATAGTGAAAAATTCAAAGAAAACACAAAATTATTCCCATTCATTGTACTTTCGGGAAATTGCGAGAATGTTGTTCTCTTTACCGCTTACTCACACAGCCCTGCATCAGTTGAATCGTATGTCTTAGTGAAGGCCTACCGCTTACCTTGTTCTCCGTAACACAGGCAGAAGCAACAGGTAATGATGTTGTTCAAAACATATCCATATTTTACGTAATGACGTCATATGACGAACTAGTTCGTTCTACTCACGACAAAATTTGACCGACTCTTTCGAACCTACCAAGTAACAGCCCCACCACGTTTAAATTTTCTCCGATGTTCAGCGGCTGAGAAATTATATGATTTTTTTACGTAATGGCGTCATACCACTTCCCTAATACCAGAATCTGCGTTTGACGTTGACATATCCACCCCACATAACCAAGGAAAAAAACAGGCCAAGTTTAAAGTCCATCGGGCTTTTCGTTCACGAGATACCCTGCATTTTGTTCACAACAGACTGACATATACACAGAGACTATACAAACACTGTATCTCCCTTTGGGCAGGGAGACATAATAAATAATAACAAACCTATAAACAGATACTTCAACAATATTAAGGCCAGAAAAACATTAACTTTGTTTCTCATTCCCCCGGTCAAGCAAGTAAAATTGCCAATAAAAAATATGACCCAGTGGGATGGAAAGATTTGCATCTGCCGAACATAAAGAAATGAAGTGAAAAAAGTGGCCCGGAGGACAGAAAAAAGTACCAAGTTCGGCTATGCCATAAGCACATTTATTCTGTGCTTGTGCGATCAAGAGCTGCATAACATAACGCACTAATGCTCTTTATGTGCGTGCTATACGAAAAAAACGCATTCTCCCAATAAACTGCAGTGTAGAGCGAAGGCCGCCAATGCCATATTTGCTTGTCAAAGCGCACAGGTCAGGTCAATGACCCTAAAGATCCGGATGATAAACAAAGACTTTTCTTTCTGGACACAGCCTGCAGGAATTCTGGGAAAGCACAGCGAGCGTTACTGGCGAGATCTCGCGCACATAGCCTCGCGGATATTGAAAAAAAAAACTTATAAATAACATATATTTTTGTAATTTGAAAGTTTCGAATGACCATGCTCAAGTGCTGAATTTCCACGGAACTCCACCCAACCAATGTTTATCCATTTTCTCCTGACACCGCTTCGCCCTGATCCACATACGCAATCATATAATCTCCATTTAATTCACCAATTTGTAAGTTCTGTGCCATGGTGGTGTTTAAGGAGCCTTCGGGCATCTCCAGCACTATTTCCTGCCCCTCGTGCGAGGCGGAAATCTGGTTAGTCAACAGCCTTATCTGCTCCGGAGTCAAAATATTGTCCCCGGGAGCGGCAATGGATTGGATGTCCATGGAAGTATCCGTGTTTTCCGTTGAGTTTTCATTGTTTTGCAAAATACCACCTAATTTTTCAATGGAATTTTCAACAGAAAGTCCATTATTGGTCAAAGAATTTTCTATTTTCACAGTTCGATTTTCCTCAAAGGTATTTAGATGTGAGTCATCAACTTTGCCCGATGTATTTCCCACCACCAGGCTTTCTGCGGAACTTTCCAGATCTTTGGAATCGAAGTTGAGATTGACCCCAAGTTTAGGAAAATCTGCGGTCTTTTTAAGAGTAAATTTGGAGCTTGTTATTGGGAGTTCGTGTTCATTGGCTTCCTGCTTCATGAAGGCATTGATGAGGTTCGTCTGGCACAGAACTTCTTTCCCCGTTAACTGCGCCTGTCAAAAACGACATAAACCAATTATATTCTCTCACAAAGCCCCAACAGACCACAATAAAGTCATCATAATCGTATCCAAGGCAACTGTTCTACGCGGTAGGAGGCTTTCACACGACTCAAGACGATCTGTTTGCAAGGTACTACCGTCTGATGGTCCCATCTGTTCCTTGTCGAGGCAGTAAAGGTGAGGGTAAAAATTTGCTTTCCATGGATTACTTAGGGTGGGAAAAAACTGTCCTGTTTCTTATTTTCTACAATTCACTGGCATTGTGGTTCTTCCCTCTCATTTCTTCTGCTCTATTTTCTATCACTATTTGTTTTTATTAGATTTTGGTGACCTGGCCAGGGGATGAGAAACAAAGCATTTTGCTTACATGGCCTTAATGATGCTGTGTAATTCACAAGAACATTGTACAAAGCTCTGAGACATTCCTGTCAATTAAGATGGCGGGTTCAACTCATCCCGATGGCGCCCCCTACCTGTGGCAAAGGGATAAAGGTACGGAAGCAAATGGATTGACGGGTTATGGCTCAATAAGACTTGTCCACTCACCTGTAGAATAGGATGGGTGAGCTGTACACCGGAGCTCGATTGCGATTCGCCCACGTGGGAGTCACCCGACGCCTGTACAATACGCAAAATAACAAACTGTGTGAACAGTTAAAACGTTTGAAAAGCTTTCAAGCTCACATCCAGCACAAATGTTATTAGCACGCTCAGTTTTAATAAACGTTTCTTCTTTTTAAACCACAGAGGTAGTAAAACCAGAGAACACAACAAAATACGTTACCCAATACGCATTGGACCGAAGTGTCCAAGGCTGGGCCGAAGTGTCTTTCGCGTTGGGCCGAAGTGGTTGGGCCGAAGTTGTTTTGGGCCGAAGTGTCCATTAACCCCCTTGCCTATTGAATCTGTTGCAGAATCCAGTTTTGAAATCTAATACTCGAGATCAGATGAAGGTCTCCCGTGACAAACTTACCTGTTGAATGACGAAGGTGCCTTCCTGTAGCGCTTTCACTGTGCTTTCGTCCCAACCTTCTGACGTCACCAGGGCCTGCGTCAACGCTCTGAGCGCGTTCTGTGCATTTTCCGGTGACGTCACATCCGATTTGAATTCCACTTCTTTAACGCTTTGTCCTTCCAGACTTGACAGCATGACCAAACCTAAAACCACACACAACATGAAGAAGCATGGCATGTGGCTATGACAGTAAACAAACGAGTTGCCAACACACAAAGCTTTGCCTTTCACGTCGTTGAAATTTATCAGGGAAAATGTTCATTTCTCCGTATGATTCCTTCCAGATTTGAGGTGTCATCCGCAATGCATTACACAATGGAGGGGGTTGCACTTGAGTTGTGCACATGGCGTTATGGACACTGCGTGATGTCCGTAACTTTTGCATACATAACGGGACATGGGGGATCTTAATTTCTTGAAGTGTGTCCATTATGGATATCACCCTGCCATTACTACAATTACTACTTTTCTCATTTTGCTTTTCCTTAATTCTTCTTTATAAAAGCATTGAAAAGAATTCTTGAAAGGCAATAAAAGATGCTTTTTAAAGAAATAGCCGAAAAACTCAATGGGCGATAATTTTAATTCGATGATAGGTGATCTAACCCATTGGATCCGTCCAGCAAACGCAGTCGAAGCGAAGGCTAATCCCTTGCCAACTGAGCTAACCGTCACCCACATTCACTGCACCACCCGCCCCCGTCCCTCCTTGAACCTTCCCCCCCCCCCCCCCACATACACCTTCTCCCACCCGCAAACACAAGTTACCGGCCGGCACACTCGTCAGCTGCACCGCATCTGCCGCCGTCGTCAGGCCCACTGTTGTCTCCGGCTTGTCGTACTGCGGTATCGACGTGTACTGAGTTTTTAAAGTATTTAGGAATTCCGGTACCGTGTGGTACTGGAGTGTACTTTTTTGGGGTTGTTGGGGCCTCGCTGCGGTTGCTATTTTCATCACATCCTGCAGTCCAAATAGAGTACAAGGTGAACAAGTACGGTACATTTATTTATTTTACTGTTATCATTAATATTCTTTAATATTAGTGATTATATTATTAATTTATTATTATAATATTATTAATTTATTATTATAATATTATTAATTTATTATTAGTATTATTATTTATTTTATCTCATTATATCTACATATTATTTTTATTACAATTATTTTATTTATTTATTATTTATTTATTTATTTTTTTTTTTTGGGGGGGGAGAGTCATAGCAAACATATGTGGAGAAATTGAATAACATCTCTTGTAAATCCGAAAGCCCTTCTTGATGGTTTTTAGAGCCAGGCTTACCTTTGTTTGGAATTCTGCGCGATGTTCGTCCCCTGCAAAAATCGAATGAAAACACACTCCAGATTATTAGATACAAACTGGGGATGCCGGTCTGCTCCTACATTACAGACAAGCTTCTCCATTTATGAACCGTGCAGCGATGCTGCATGCAATATGGTTTCTCCCACAAAAATCCCGCTTCTTTTCAACACATTTTCTACTCGTATTGATCTGTTATGGTTTCTGCTGTTTCTTGACTTTTTATAAACTTTGAGTTTTCAGTGTTTACACACTCAAGCTTATCAATATAAACCACCCCCACTCCCCCCCCCCCCCACCAAAAAGAAAAACAAAAACAAGTACCGTCCAGTTCCATCTGCACACCGTCTTCAATGAATGCTTCCGCTGTTTCATCAATTTTCTGAAAAAACAAAAAAAAAAAAAAAATACAAAAACGTAGTATCAATTAAAATCTGGAACCCAATTAAACAATTTCGTTATTTATTTATTTATTTATTTATTTTATTTATTATTTTTTTTGCCTGTACGATTCGCTCGAACGTGGATAAATGTAAGAAAGAAGAAGAAGAAGAAGAAGAAGAAGTATAAGAAGAAGAAGAAGAAGAAGAAGAAGAAGAAGAAAAAACCTGCTCAAAGGAGTCGGCGGCGTTGTGGAGCAGCAGGTCGTCTTCGTGAATGACGAGGAACTTGTTGTGCTCTGACGTCACGCCGGCGTTGAAGAAGAGGTACTGTCGCTCGCCCTGGCCCGTGGGCACGATGTTGCGCACGATCTCGTCTGCTGTCTGTCCGCTCGTCACGCGCATCAGCACCTTGTTCATGGGCTTCGGGCGGAGGTCGGGTGGCACACAGCCGTCACCTGTGTCAGTTCAAAAAAAAAAGTCTTCAAGACCAATGAGCTGGACAACAGGGCACATATATTGGGAGTTCCTTCTATTTTTATAAAAATATTTCCCGAACATTCGTTTTTTCTGCCTTATACTTTCTATAATTTGACATTATAATAACCATTAATATTACACACAAATAGGAGTATTCACGCAATATTCACAACAACCCCCTCCCTCCTCCCCCCATCCCCGCAAACACTTGTCACGCGAGTTACGTGGGTCACGTGAGCCAGCCCCCCCCACCCCGCCAGCGTCACAAACACCCGTCACGCGAGCTACGTGGGTCACGTGAGACCACCCCCCAACCACCCCGCAATGTCACAAACACCCGTCACGCGAGCTCAGTGGGTCACGTGAGCCAAAACCCTTCCCCCCCCCCCCCCCCCGCCAGCGTCACAAACACCCGTCACGCGAGCTGAGCGGGTCCCGTGAGACAACCCTCTCCCCCCCCCCCCCCCCCGCAATGTCACAAACACCCGTCACGCGAGCTCAGTGGGTCACGTGAGCCAACCCCCACCCACCCCGCAACGTCACAAACACCTGTCACGCGTGCTGAGCGGGTCACGTGAGACAACCCCCTCCCCCCCTCCTCACGCCTACATTACCGTGCACTTTGCGGAAGTGCGTGACGAGCACTTCCTTCTTGGTGCACGTGTAGTTGCACAGGTGGCACATGTACGGCTTGACGTTGAGGTGCGCGTAGCGATGTGTCCTCATTGTCTTCAGGTCGGCGTACTTCTTGCCGCAAATCTCGCACTTGTGCGGCTTCTCCCCTGAGCCAATCATGTCACATATCACAAGTCAATGACAACGTCACTTAAATATGTGAAACAGTTAATACTTATTAAGGTTAACTGTCTACAAAAGGCCTGCCACAAACCATTCCCGTGTCAACTATCGCAAAGCTAAAAATATTCAATAAAAGTGTTTCTAGTCTTTAACAGATAAGCAAAAATCCCCCTTTATCGCCCACGCCCCATGCTACCTGTATGCGTCCTCTTGTGCCTGGCCAGACCGCTCTGGTTGGTGTACGCCTTGCTACAGAGGTCGCACTTGAAGGGTTGCTCGCCCGTGTGTAGTCGCATGTGCTTCACCAGCGAGCCCTTCAGCACCGTGCTGTAGTCGCAGATGGGACAGCGGAACGGCCGCACGCCTGTGGTCACGGAAACAAACGACTGTACAGCCGAAAACAGACGAGTGGAAGGTGGAAAGAAACAAATGGACGCTAGAAACAAATAAATGTAAAACGGAAGCAAACGGATGTACGGCGGAAATAAATGAATGTACGTCAGGAACAACAGAATTTATTCTAGAAGAAAAAAAGACCGACTATACGGTGCTGTACACACTTTGTTTTCTCCAAGCATGAACAACAGTTGGGGTTTGCAATGCCGCCCGATTTTTCGAATCGGGGCTTGCATATTTATCGATTGGGGCTGGCAGCGTCAGGGACTCTCTAGGGGCAGTTTAATAACCCCCCCCCCCCCACCCCATTTGTACACTAACCCCGTAACTGTTAACTGTAAAGTTAATTGTAAATGCCTGTATATCTTTCTATTTGGTGCATATTATCAAATCATCGCTTCAGAAATGCAACCAAGATGCTTTCTTGCAATCAAGTAAAAGTTTTGTATTTAAGGGCAATTATCGGGCAATACTTTCGGCGTTCCAACAACGTGCTTAACTGTAATCACGAGAACTTATTAACAGACAATAACTTTGTAAAGCTGCCCATTTGCAATCACCTGTATGTTTGATGAGGTGGAATTTGAGATCGTGATACCAGAAGGTAGCGAAGTCACACTTGTCACAGCGGTACTTCCGCTCGGCTTGGTTGCCCTCCAGGTCCATGTTGTGCTTCCGGTAGCTGTGTGCCAACAACGCCTGCAACATGCCTCACGAAACTATACTATGATCAATGTACCGTCATCGGCTACACGCTGGCTCGGTGATGTTACTAAACCTCACCACTCTTCCTGGAATGCCGCGGAACTACGAGTGTGTTTACGAACCAGTCCTAAATTTTCAGATACGTCCGTTGGCGTCTCATTGGTTAATAGGCTGTTGGCTTTTTACTTACATATTTTATATTGTTTTATTATTCGCTAACTTTTTTAAATAGTAAAACGTGAAACACATGTGCGTCTGAAATACGAATGATCACAAAACCCTGGAGTTTAAGAGCGAATGAAAAAGCTAGTTGTGCTTTGTATAATAGCGATAGGAAGTCTTACCTGTCTGAAGACGGACGTATAAGGACAGTAAGGACATTGGTTCGGCTTGCCCTGGTGCGTCAGCATATGGGACTGCAAGGATCGGGCTCCGAACAGCACCTTGCCGCACACTTGGCACTCCTCCGACTTCCGGTCTGATCTGCGTGGAGAGTAGTATACACAAGTTTTACCAACAGTATTAGTCGTCAGTTGTAGCCGTCCGTGAGTGGTTAACCATGAGTGATGATGACAGAGCCGTACAATCAATGACGTGTACTGTCAGCACATTCTTCGTGACCTACTATTATTTACAATGCGTATCAAATAAGGCCAAGTATAACGACATTGTCCTTACTATTACGGCTAGTTGTTGCTTTAGAAACAGAAATCCTCTACGGCAAAAAAAAAAAAAAAATCGAAATAAAAAAATCATATCTTCAGTTTTCAAAACGGTGCTCACAAATGGAGGTGCCGGAGCTGGTGCCTGGCCAACCCGTGTTTGTCATAGGACACGTAACCACAGCTCGGATGGTCGCACTCGAATGGTCGCTCGCCCAGGTGGACCAGCGAGACGTGCTTGCGCAGGTTGATCTTGTCCTTGAAGGCCTGCTGACAGCCCTCCTGCTCACACTTGAATGGCTTCTCGCCTGGTAGCCAGCACACCAGACACATTCACACTTAACAGCCAGTGCTTAATTTGAGATAAAAAACTTTTGTAAAGCAAAGTATTTGAAAGCTTCAGTTTTTCATCAAATTTCGCTAAAATCGGTGAATACATTCAATGTGAATATGAACATTTCTATTAATTTAGCCTAAACAGAATGCTTAACAAAATTAGAAAATTATTCTCGCCGAGTGGAGACGAGGAAGTTTACCTGACAGCCCTGCCCCCCCCTCCCCCACCCCCCACATGTGAGCCGCATGATAACCACAGATACACGTCACGTGACCTCTGGCACTCACCCGTGTGACACAGCATGTGTCTGTCCAGGCTGTTCT
This sequence comes from Protula sp. h YS-2021, assembly GCA_949752745.1. Classification (NCBI taxonomy): domain Eukaryota; kingdom Metazoa; phylum Annelida; class Polychaeta; order Sabellida; family Serpulidae; genus Protula; species Protula sp. h YS-2021. The sequence continues at coordinate 60,758,870 of OX457030.1, read as the reverse complement.
GAGTGCGGAAACACTTGAGGCAGATGTCACACATATACGGCCTTACATCTGAACAGCACAGACGCAAAAAACAGAACAATCATCAAAAAAATTTGAACAACCCTCGCTCCATTTCTTCAGAAGGTACAGACTTTATTTTCAAATGCTGAATATTTCCGGAAAAGATAAATCCTGCATGAATCTACGCAGCAGTAACAAAAGTATGTAAACATTCGCAGTTCTATCAGTTTTAATACGAAAAAAGAAACACGAAAAAAATTTGACGTTTTTCAGGATCATCAAGTACTTAAAGCTATTTAATTTTCGCAGTTTTTTAAACAAGGCTCTCAAATTACATGTCTGACCTCTGGCAATGTATTTTTAATTTCGTGTAGACCAAGGCCAGCTTACCTGAATGAATGTTCATGTGCACGGTGAGGTGTTTTTTGGAGATGAAGGTCTTGGTACATTGGTCGCACGCCCACGGTCTCTCACCGGTGTGCCCCTTCTCATGCACGTATACGTTCTTGCTATGCCTGTGGCCGAGGGCGGCGGGGGGAGAGGGGGGGGGGGGAGGGAAGACATTGACATTTAATTACGGTTTTATTATGATCTGGCTATGTGGAACGAGTTCCGCAAACCTCCTCCACCACAAACAACAACAACAGTGACCTAAATTTCGACCAATTACAGTTTGTGGCAAATGAACTGCAAATATCAGTAGTCAGAATACAATACCTCATGTGGACCCGAAGCACAATAGTATTAATTTTATAGTACAAATAGGAACACTGAATTACTCAGAAGAGTCCATAAACGTTAAACAGCAGGAGCCCACTAAGCGCTGTGATAGCAGTGACAAGTCATCCGCGCTGTACGAGCAGCTCCCTCCCTTTACCAATTCACCTCCCCCCCCCCCCCTACCACCCACTCTACTTATCCCATAACGCATATTTTGCAGTAAGCTTTCTGTGATGCTGCTCACGTTATTATTTCCCTGTACCTGGATTTGAAGGTGCAGTTCTCCCAGGGGCAGACATACCAGCCCGGGGTGTTCGGGTCCGTGTACTTTTTCAGCAGCCCCACCGTACGGTACGTCCTCTTGGTGGTCCCGCCATTTCCAGATCCATTTGCTGCATCACTGTAATATGGTTATAACTCTCTTTATGTTCTATACATGTGAGTGCAGTATTTTAAAATCGCGGTATAAATCTTAATTTCAAAAGTTCTGAGGATAATTTCTATCACCAACCTTAAGCTAAAATGCTGGTTATTTTTTTTCCTATTAATAATAAGAAAAGCATTAAATACGCGCCCTTGTCAGTGAAAAACAACACAGCGTAATTGTTGTAGTATGTGAGGGGGGCTGGGGAGGGGTTTGTGAAAGCTATTATAGATTCCATATGCGGAATGACTTCATGGTGGCTTTATGATGGCTTTAGTTTTGGGGGCTGGGGATTGGGTTGTGATGTGAAGGCGATTGCAGATTCCACCACAACAACCGCAACGACTCGGGGATCGGGGCGAGAGGGCCGGAATGACTCACTTTTTGATCGCTTTCGTTTTAGGGGCAGGGTGAGGGTAGGAGGAGGGAGGGCCGGAATGGCTCACTTTTTGATCGCTTTCGTTTGGAGGCTGGAGGTGGGGTGGGGGGGGGGGGCGGAATGGCTCACTTTTTGATCGCTTTCGTTTTGACGGGGTGAGGGTAGGAGGAAGGAGGGCCGGAATGGCTCACTTTTTGATTGCTTTCGTTTGGAGGCTGGAGGTGGGGTGGGGGAGGGCCGGAATGGCTCACTTTTTGATCGCTTTCGTTTTGGGGGTGAGGGTAGGGGGAGGGAGGGTCGGAATGGCTCACTTTTTGATCGCTTACGTTTTGGGGGGTGAGGGTGGTGGGAGGGGGAGGGGCCGGAATGGCTCACTTTTCGATCGCTTTCGTTTTGACGGGGGTGAGGGTAGGAGGAGGGAGGGCCGGAATGGCTCACTTTTTGATCGCTTTCGTTTGGAGGTAGGGTGGGGTAGGGGGAGGGCCGGAATGGCTCACTTTTTGATCGCCTTCGTTTCTTGGCGAAGCTCTTCGATCGTCTCTTGGCCCTCTCCGGGCTGCACTTTGTACAACAATTTCTTCTGCTTCAGGAAGTTAAGCGTGTTCTCCGGTATCTTGTACCGTTTCTTTTTCTTCGCTTCAGACGAGTCCTCTGTATCTAAGGCAAATAAATAAATAAATAAATAGCACTTCTTGTACATGGCCGCATTTGATATCTGAATGTGATTCTGTATCCCTCACTTTAAAAACAAAAAATATATATATTTTTTTTATTTCTGGATATTCGTGTAACTGTCCGCTGGTAGCTGTCGCTGTTGTAAGAACAATCATAACATAAACGACCCCTTAACTCCCATCACTTCCCCACGACCAATTGTTAGCACCATCAACCGCTGATCAGCAAATGCCTGATTACAGTCACGAGGCACATACATCAATTGAATTACTTTTTCGCTTTGGAGTCCAGTCGCGGTCTTCACTCTTCTGTTTCACCCTGGAATCCTTTCCGACAGTTGATTGATTAATGACGTCACTTGCCGCCATTTTGTTCATCCCGGAATCCTTTCCGACAGTTGATTGGTTAATGACGTCACTTACCGCCATTTTGTTATCGCCCGGAGAGATGTCTTTGTAAGGTAAGTCAGTAATTTCGAACAGTTTTTCTGTCTCTTTCGCTGCTTCACTGATTTCAATATGGGTTTCAACATAACCAGCCTTCTCGCTACTTCTGTCGTCATTGGCAACGGCAGCCTCTTCACTGACAGCATCTCTTTCGTCAGCTGTTCTATTGTATTTGGCAGCTGCCAGCTGATTAGCTTCACCAGCCGCTACATCTCCACCCGCAGCACTGCTGTTGGAAACCTCGTCCGACACTTCACATACTGTTCGAGCGCATGAGATACCGTGATCCCCTGCAGTACACTGGTCCTCGTGACGTGTCGCTTCATCACCCGAACACGTCATATGGAGAGCACTGTGCAAAATATACAAAATAAATCAATACACCTTGATGTAATTCGCTCATCTTCCTAGTTCCATAAAAGCTACGCAAAACACAAATATGTTAAGTGCAAGATGAATCATTTTCTGATGCAGTTGGCAATTCCCGAAACTGACATAAACTACGCCTCCCCCCCCACCCCCCCCCCCTTGCCACTACGGCCAACAAGGGTTAAAATCAATGTGCGTATGTTGGTTCATCGTTTCTGGAAGGAGACGGGTGGCTATATAGAACACGGTGTTTCATATGAAAAACCCATGATCTTACACATTTTGGTGTTGTGCGCGGTCCTCTCCCATGCCGTTATCCGTTTCCGGTTTAGCAGAGCTTCGTCCGTACGTCTTCAATTCTTTATTTCTCATTGGAGTAAACTGGAAAAATATCAACCTGAATCAAACTTATGCTTCATTTTTTTCCATTTTTACCTGCAAACTTTTTTTGACACTAAAATTTTGGTTGAATGAGGGAATAAATAGGACAGGTACAAAAACGGGTCTCAACGCCTAAGCCGAAGTGATAATACAAAACGGTGAGATTATGGGAACGCCCCAACCTCCCCCCCCCCCTTAACCATCTGGACACATATTACCGGTTTTCGGCCATAATATAAAATGAATTTCCACAAGCAATCTAAATTGAAAACTGATTAAATTACGAATTTTGCCTCGCCACAGGCACCGCATTTTAAAAATCGATGACGTTTTCTTTTTGTGAAAAAAGAAGGCACTCACCGTATCCGATAACGATAAAGCATCCCAAAAATAACGTAGGCAAAAACACAAGCTATACACAATATATAACCCAAGCAAAAATAACATAACCCATGCAAAAACAACATAACCCACACAAAGAATATAACCCATGAAAAAAAAAACCACAGAAAAAAAAACAACTTATAAACACAATAAATCTCAGGTGCTCACCTCAGTGACGTCATCCGCGTCATCAGTTTTGACGGAGCGCATGACGGCGGCCAGGCGCATGGAGCTCTTGCGCCGTGAGCGCCCGCTGTCACTGCGCATGACCGCTTCGATCTGCTCCTGGTCAAGACTAGCCAAGTCTAATTCCTACATCAACCAAATCACAGCAAAAGCATCATCGCAGTTCTGTTTTAGTGCTATTTATTTCCTTTTTCTCACATACTTCGAAATAGTAATGACCAGATAATCCATTTTACGATGTCTGTAAGCGCATTAACTTTGCTGGAAACAGCATCTCGACAAATTCACTTAGAACACCCGAGATAGTCTCACCACTCACTTGAAATTTCGGCATTGAAAGTGCCGAATCTCCCGATAAGACCCGACTTTTTAAATAATGATATTATTATTTCTGCTTAACACAAACTTTTTTCACTATTTAGTACAGCAAATCCTGCGTAAGGGATCAACTTTCGTACGAGAATAATAAAGCAACCGAAAAAAAAGCAAAACATTTTGGCCCCATTTTCTAGCATTTCCTCCATACGCCACCTCTATTAAACGAACACCTCTGTACAATGAGCATTTTTCCCGATCTTTATACGGAGGTTCTACTGTATGTCTGCTAACCTCCTTGTATGGATTGCCCTCTGGGGAATCAGGTTCCGCTTTTATCTTCCTTCCTGCTTTTTTTCGCCCTACAATCACGATATCATAACTTTCTTATACAAGCAAACACTCCACAAAAAGTAGTCCTGTCCAAATCTAAAAGGTCATTAAACACAAAACTAGATCGAAGTTACTTTCAAACAGTCTTTCTCAAACCAACCAATGTTTTGTTTCTTTTCTCTCTCTCTCTCTCTGTCTCTGTCTCTGTCTCTCTCTCTCTTTCTCTCTCTTTTTTTTTTTTTTTTTTTGGGGGGGGGGAAAGACAGCCACAAGGCACTTTCTACAAATCCACCTTTCATTATGTCCTAGACCTTTGGGGGCAATGGAACACGTAACAAGCTAACCAGCTGGTTTCCGTGCTTCTAACTTCACATCGGAGACGGATCCATCCTCACATACATAGTGGTCATTGATGTACGCGACTGCCTTGGGTATTTTTAGATTCTCGGCTGCTTCCAGGACCTTCTCCACTAGATCCGGACTGAGATCCATCTCCGATGTGTACATGAAGTCGATCAGAATCTGGAACCGACACAAAAAATGTCTTTTGTGGTGGCATTTGGCTGCAACATGGTCGAATTTCTTTTAATTCGGACCGAAAAGGAGAGCCTCTCCTCAGCCCTCTTTTCTGCATTTATAACGGATCAAGTAATAAGAAATATCTTATTTGACAAAGAGACTGACATTTCTATATATATATTTTTCTTTTCCTATACCTGTAAAATCTGGTGCGGAATACCCGATTCTTCCAATGCTAGAAAGTTACATGACTGGTTGGTTCCTTGAAGTATGTCGTCGAAGAAATCACTGTATGTCATCAAGATAAACCTGTGACATGGTATCTCCCCTTCACCTGTTAACGTAAGATATACATCACATAATTCACAGTGTGCATACTTACATACTTACAACGACAATGTGCATTATATGTTTTAATTTAGCCATAAAAAGAGTCTTTTTACACACTACATCAAATAAATTTCTGATTACCCCGGGAAATCATAAGGCTTGAAACATACAAATCCAAAGATACATCAGTTGTTTACTCTAATCAAAACACCTCTACGCCCCCTCCCCCACTTACTATTTACTTTTCTAAATTTGATTTACCCCAGACACAATATTAAGAGACTTGAAATATTAGAGCAACTGCTTCTGTGGTTCAGGGATGATACGAACAAAGTGAGAAAAGACCGGAAAACCAGCTAACGGAAAACTTATACGCCCTAATCCGAAAGATTGACACCTAAAAATGGTAACAACTGGAGCAATATATTGCCGAGTATAAGAAGATGCATGAAAACTTTTTTCACATTTTGTCAACATCTCCATGAGTAAAATCTTCTATTTGAGAAATGAGTCCCCTCCCCCCCCCCCCCCCCACCCTCGCCTCTCCCAACGCCATCTCAATTTCTCACCGGATTTGCATCGATCTCAAAATGACCTTTTTCAACGAAAAAAAACCCGGAAAAGTATAATCCCTGGTGGTTTCAGTACATTTATGTATCAGTAAACGTGAAACGGAACCTGTTTGTAGCGTGATGTCATAGGTATCACTGCCTGAGGACTGTGCTGTCTTGTGCAGGCTATCCTCCTCGTTATCCATGCCTACCTGCTTAAACATTTAACAAAAAAAATGTGAAAGGCAAAATTAAGTAGAGAGGCCAGCGCACACCAACATCAGTATCCCCGAACAGTTTTATTAGCCAGCCATTGCCGTTTTGTTCCTATAAACGAAACCCCCGCCTCCATACTTTTCCATCGCTTGCACCCCTTCGTTTATTTTGACAACATTTTATCTGATATATATACATATACTGATACTGATAACAATATTCGTATAGCGCATTGCAAGGGATCTATCCAAGCGCTGAACAGTATAGTTAATTAAAATGGATATGATTTTTTGAACATAAAAGTTTTTACTTTCTTCTTGAAAACGTCCAATTTTGGTTCCGATCTCAAATGAAATTGGGAGCGAGTTCCATATATTCGGCCCAGGGACTGAAAAGCTTCTGTAACCGCATCCTTTAAGGTTAAAATGTGATGTACTTTGTCAGCTGGACGAAGTGAACGAGCAGGTTTATACCACTGTAAAAGATTGCTTAGATATTCCGCTGCCAGACCATGCACTGCTTTGTATACCATCAGCGCTATCTTGAACTCAATACGCTCGTTCACACGCAACCAATGAAGTTGCTTTAGAACAGGAGTAATCCGTTCACTTCTGCGGGTTCCTGTGATGACCCTAGCTACAGCATTCATCACTTTCTGCAGCTTACGAAGATCATAGGCATTTATTCCATGGAGTAAAACATTGCAGTAATCTAGTTTGGATATGATTAGTGCCTGCACTAACGATTTAGCTGTATCTGCAGTAATGAAGCGACGTATCCGTGAGATAATTCGGAGGCTCATATAACACTGGCAACACCCATTATTTATGTGCGAAGACATGGTTAATTCACTATCCATAGTGACACCAAGGTTGACTGCAGTGTGTGTTTTTCCAATGATGTTTCCACCTATGTCTATAGAATCAATGTTACATTGATTAAGACATCTTTTGGTGCCGATAACCATAAACTGTGTTTTCTCTTCGTTCAGTTTCAGTTTATTTGAAAACATCCACTTCCCTACAGATTTAACTGCGTTTGTATGTTATCTTTGAGGGCTAAGAGTTCTGGTACAGACGAAGGGTTTGTATTATCGAGCAGTTGGCCATCGTCTGCGTAGAAACTGTAGTAATGTCGAATGGTGTGATAACATTTCCAATAGGCCTGATGTATTGTTTGTATGCTTGCGGTCCGTAGATCGAACCTTGTGGGGCACCGCAGCTCATGTTGATAGAGTCAGACATTAATGTCTTGTATTTTAACACACTGAGACCTGTTGTGAAAGTACGACTTGCACTGCAGTGCCTAACCGGAGACGCAAAATGATTTGTGAAGACGATTAACTAAGATCTCATAGTCAACCGTTTCAAACGCGGCTGACAGATCAAGCAAACAACGAAATGTGACCTTCTTGTTGTCCATGACTTGCAAACATTCTTCGAAAATTCGAACAAGTACAGTTTCAGTGCTGTAGCAATGTCTGTATCCGGACTGCATTGGTTCAGCTAAATTGCTTCCACTAATATGTTGTTCCAGTTGGGACGATGCTACTTTCTCAGTTAATTTTGAAACATAACTGAGATTGGATACTGGTCTGTAGTTTTATGGAAATCTGACTAAGCTGCGCTTTTTGATTACAGGCGTCACAATCGCTTGCTTGAAACTATCCGGAAAAAACGAGGTAGACAAAGATTGGTTAATAATATCCGTGATAATCGGAGCCAGCTCGTTTGAGCACTTTTCGATTGATTGATTGATTGATTGGTTTAACGACACCAGCAACCCGTTAGGGTCATATTGTGTCAGTTCTGTTGCTATTGGAAAACTCAGTTGAAACTAAGAGCAATTAAAATAGACAAAAAAGTAGTGTATAATCTAAAACCAACTAAGTTCAATTTAAAACTTGCTGTACAGGTGTATTTCTTTCAAAAAAGAAATAATTTTGCTTGGTGTTACCTTTGTAAAAAGGTCTTTCATGGAATTCACACTGTAGAAGCGTGAACGAATGTTCTGAAAATCTGCACAATTGAGTAGAATATGTTTTACAGTCAAACGTTCTTGACAACCAATACATTCTGGCGGCGCATCGCCTCTCAAAAGATATCTGTGGGTGATGTATGTATGCCCGATTCGGGCTCTATGCATAATCGTTGTGTCGCGAATATTGCCAAAAGCTAGCTGCTTTTGTCCAACTGTTGGTTGGATTTGTAACAGTTTGTTATTTCTTTGTTCGTTCCACTTTTGTTGCTTTTTTATATAGCTTGAGATATGGGGTTTAAAGTCAGAGTATGGTATGAGAAGGTCGGATATGTTGTAGTTTAGCGCCTATTTTGCTGCCTGGTCCGCAGCTTTATTACCCGATATGCCGACGTGGCTTGGCACCCAGCAAAACACTACGGATTTGCCTTGTTTGATTGCCCTTTCATAACGTTCTATTAGGTCTAAAACCATCGTGTTCGACACCTGCAGATTTTCTAGTGATTGTAAGACCGATAAGGAATCGACACAGATAAGGAACTTTTTGTACCTACTAATCTTGACGATTTCCATGGCTAGTTGGAGTGCCCGAACCTCGGCGGAGAAGATGGAGGAGCCGTTTGGTAATCTTGTTTTTAGGGTATTTGATTTTGTAACTATTGAGGCAGCAACTTTGTTATCGAGTTTAGATCCGTCCGTGTATATGAAATGATGGTGAGGGTAAGTTTCCTTTATCTCAGCAAACCTAACTTTGAACTCTTCAGCATTTGTTGTGTATTTGGAAAAGTTTGTCAGAGTTTTGTTTATGGTTGGCCTTTGTATTTTCCATGTTGGGTATTTTGAAACTTTTAGGTTTGCAATTTGCTCAACTTTGATTCCAGCATTATTAAGGTGGTTACGGATTCTAGTGCCAAAGGGTACGATAACCCTAGGGCGTGTGCTTAAGATTTCTGAACGGTCTTTTTCGAACACTGCCTTATGGGTGGGGTTTTCTTTATTTGCGTATAATTTAATTGCATATTGCATTGAGAGTTTGATTCGTTGGATATCTAATGGTTGTTCATTTGATTCAACCTGAAGGCTTTCCGCAGGTGACGTTCTGAAAGCGTTAAGGCAGAGGCGAAGGCCTTGGTTTTGTATTGGGTTCAGCATCTTTAAGTACGAAGGCCTTGCTGATCCGTAGACGATGCTACCATAATCTATTCTAGATCTTATTAATGATCTATACAGTTTTAATTTAGTATTGGTATCTGCTCCCCAGTCTTGGGCGGAGACGACTCGTAGTAGGTTGAGTGCCTTTTGACATTTTCTCTTTTATGTGGGGAATAAAATTTAGCTTCGAGTCAAAAATTAGACCAAGGAATTTGTTTTCCTTTACTACAGGTATCTGAGTGTTTGATAAGTATAAAACAGGGTCGTTGTGTGGCTTTCGCTTGTTGCAAAAGTGCATGCAGACTGTTTTGTTTGCGAGAACTTGAAACCATTTTGGTCAGCCCATTTTTGAAGAGAGTTTATATTTTGCTGGAGGCAACTTTTCGATTATCCACGTTGGCATCGGGTCGAGACCGCAAGACTTGCTCGGAGCACTATTTATGAGGCGTTTTACAAACTCTATGGATACAGGAGTAAACGATGAGAATTTAGGAGTATCCAAGCTGCAATCGTCGAATTCATAGCAGTCGCTAGTGTCGTCAAAGTTTTCTCGTATTTTGGCAATTTTGTTTTCGAAAAATTTGCCAAATGCATTTGCTAAGTCGAGTTTTGATGAACTGTCTGGTAAGGAATTATCTCGGAGTTTGTTCATAAATTTATTCATTATTTTATATAACTTTCCTTGATCGGATTTGTTTTCCGTAATAAGGACGTTGAAATAAGTTTCTTTTGATTTCCTCAATTCAGAATAACATTTTTCTTGGGCTTGGAGAAAGGCCATTTTCATTTCACATATGGTCTTGTTCGCTCTCCCTTTTCGTTCCAGTTTACGGCATTTCTTTTTTGAGATATGAGTGAATTATTGTACCAGGGCTGTCTGGGACGCTGTTTGATTTTCCGCGTTTGGACTGGCGCGTGTTTGTCCAGCAGGTCTCGGAAAGTCGTGTTGTAGGATTGCACTAGGTCATCTAGTGACTGGTTTCGGTTGGAGTGTATGCGCGAGTTGATAATATCAGATTTCAGTAAATCGAAATCGATGTCTTTGGTTTTCCGATAAGCTATAACCGTTTTCGCGTATTTATTGGGTTTTGCGTTCAGTGTGCACTTGACTAAAAAGTGGTCAGATACCAGGCCTTCCATGATAGGCTGTCCCTGAATAAGACCGTCATTTTCATGTGTAATTAATAGATCAAGAATATGGCCAGCCGTGTGAGTGAAGTGGCGCACGTGTTGTTTGAGGGAGAAGATACGCAAAATGTCAGGGAGTTTTGATGCAAAACTGTCCTTTGGATCGTCGACATGGATATTGAAATCCAACGTTATAATGAAGCGATCACTCGTAAAAGTGCACGATTCTAGCAGTTCGATAAAATCGTCAATAAAACACTGCTGTGGAGAAGTTGGTGGTCTGTAGATAACAATAAGTCTTATCGTTCCACTGGGCGCGGACAGATTTATGATATCGTGTTCACACGAATCGAAATTTGAAGATAGAATTCGTGTAGGATTGAAAGAACGTTTGTATAATACGGCGGTACCACCTCCACGACCGGTTTGCCTATCCTTGTGGAGGCAGGTATATCCTACTAGAGTTATGTCCTTCACATAAAAATCGTCGTCGTGCGAAATCCAAGTTTCAGTTATTGCGAGAATATCCAAGCTTTCGTGTTCTATCAGATCAATCAGCTGATCGGGTTTAGATTTCACAGAGCGTGCATTAACTAGACGAAAGCTTGTAGTACTTGTTTGCAGCCTTGAATGATTAAAGTGCGATCAAGTTGCTCCTATCCGATTTACGGCCAGGCTTTTGTATAAAGTTTGATCTATCTGAAATGACTGTTCTTATCCTTCTATTCTTCCCACCACGGCTGCCTCGTATAGGTTTCGTGGTCGCGATAAAAGACATCGTAATAACAATCACATAGAATCTCACCCGCATTGTTGCAAACAACTAATGTTACAAATGTTTAGCCTAAAGCACCTAGCCTGTTCGTCTAATTCATGATTAACTGTCACTTGTCACAATTTAAAATTCATACAATCCATCCTTTTTTCCTAAAAAATGTTTTTAAAATGTGACATTGTTACTTAAAATTAACTTCAAAACAATCCTGAGGTTTTTCTCGTTACAGTAATATAAAATTTTCGAATAGCTTCGAAGTATATCTAACTGAACTTTTAGATACAATCAACAGCTCTTGAAAACACGTTTGCTGCCAGAGGCGCTTACAATGTAATCATATGTGTGCCCAGAAGTCGGAACACCTGTATTCCATTCCTGAAGAGGGAGGGGGGGGGGGGGGGGGGGGGACTACGTTACCTGACTTTTAGATATCTTTATCCTTAATGTCTATATACGTCTAGGTACAAGTTTAGCAATGTGGAATTTGGCCAGTATAAACTGGCTCATACGTCTTTTAGCCGAGTCTAGAAGACAGTCACTACAGAGCTTTAAAGGTTAGTGTTGTTTTTTTTTTTATTCTGGTCACAACAGGCAGCTTTTAATTTTCGTGTTTTTGTCTAATTGTGGAAGGTTGACGCTAAAACCAGGTTTGACTGTTCGTTTCTTATCCAGGTGAAGCAAGTGGGAACTACAAACAGGTTTTAATGAACGTCTTTTTTTATTCGCGTCTTGAAGTGGATCGCTAAAAATGAGTTTTACCGTAGTCTTTTTTATTGGAGTCTGGAACGTGGTAACTGCATCACCAATTCCCTATTTCACTGTTGATTTTTTTTTGTTTAGTCACGCCTTCCATCCCTCACCCCCCCCCCCCCCCCCCCCGCCGTCTAATGTAGGCGCGGCTCTGAACGCAACCCTAACCCTGTTGCCTCTTTCCCGTCATGGTTCTGTACACAAAGTACACTTACACACATGACATATACCTTGTTTTAATATATTCTCATCGGCAAAAAGCACAAAAAGCAATCCTTCATAACTGTACAGCTGATGACTCACCTACCGTATTTTCCCGTGTATAATACGCCCCCATGTATAATACGCACCCTGACTTTTGACTGAAATATCGCGAAATTTCGATAATCCCATACATGATACGCACGCCAACTACTCCCCTCCAACGTCCCCCCCCCCCCCCCCCCAATTTTTTTTGCCATTTTTATTAAAGTGTATAAAATAACGACTCACTACCCCCGTATATTTACTCTTTTGAATTATGTGACCGCTGAGTTTTGGAGCACACAGACAAGGGACTCACTTTCTCTTGTTTTCCATAATCATCTCAGAAACAGCGACAATTGTATGTTCAGGTTATTTACCCATTTTATTTCTCTAGATAGGAACCCTCACTTTGCGTCTGTCCGTCTCCTGCTTAATCATTTTGCATTCGTATTAGTCCTCCCCCCCTCCTCCCTCACAAGGCAGAGACAATTGAATGTCCAGTGTACGTGCCCTGTTTTATCTGTCAACACTGAGGACCCAAAATATGTTAATTGATACTTGCACTGACCACGACTGCTAAAACGTAATCCTATTTGATGTTTGTATAACGTAGACAATGGTTACATATTTAATTGGGGTCCTGAGTTTATTATCTATTTCATTTTAATTAAAACAATGTTAGAGAATACAATTTCATGAAAACATGTTGTGATAATATAATAATATAAATAAATATAAAGAGAACAAGTTATCAGTGAAACTGATGTACTACGGTAGAATCGAAAAATAACGCGACGTTGCACAACTTCAATCTATATATTTGCACTGTAGCAACAATCAAAAGCCAGGGTTGAATAGCGGCTGAGATTTCGCGTGCACAAAGTTGCACTGTAGCAACAGAAATACTAAAACATTGCCTATTTTCAACAAGTCGCCATTTCGTCACTTTTTAGTCGAATCGAAAAATAATGCGACATCGCACAACTACAATATATTATTTTCGCTGTAGCAAAATTAAAAAGTCAGGGTTGAATGGCGGCTGAAATATCGCATGCACAAATTTGTGCTTCCAAGTGCCGCCAGACGGACGGACAGACGCGAATACTATAGTCCCCCAACAGACTTTTGGCTAGCTCAAAGAAGCGGCCAGCTACTGAGGTTTTGAAAGAGATATAAACAAACAGTCGATTAGTTGGTCGGGTTTTCAAAAGTCGGTCCGTCGACCAATCAAAACAAAAAATCGACTTTTGAAAAACACACACACACAATAATTTCGGCGCGCCCGATTCTTGACCTTTCTTGTTAACGCTGGTCAGTGTATGCTGCAACAGACTACTATACTGGATATCTAGATCTCACCACGCGCATGCTTGTGTGATTGTACTAGATTTAGGAATCGCGTATTAAAGAAACTTGTTCTTAAGGGTAGGTTTCTTGCTAATGCAACTGCTGTTGTCAGGAACATTTTATTAATTTTATTTTTTTTTTCTTTTTGTTATTCGGTTTGTTCTTGGTTTAATAAAGGTATTTAAGGAAACATCTTGATTTTATTACCAATATTAAACCTTACATAACGAACTACACGCGTAGTATATTCAATGAGAAAAGGGGTGTCATTTTGTGCCAAAAATCGACTCTGAGTCGACTCACTGGTTGAAAAGTCGGAAGTCGGTCGACTCTGTATTGGTGAGTCGGATTACAACACTACAAAGCTGACTCGGAGCTATATTTTAGGACTAATAAACCTAATCACACTTTGGGTGTTTCGAAAAAAATGCGCAAGAATTTTGGATTTCGACTGCAAGGGAACCGGGTAAAAAAAAATGAAACAAATAATAGAAGAAATATAGCAAAAGCAGTTCATACTCGGCACACAAAAGAAATCGAAACTGAAAACTATTCTTGCGGACAGCTTCATGCAATGCATTGTGGGTAACTGAGGGCATAATTAGCGATATTTGGGGTTTATCGCACTGTTTTATACCAATACAAATTCTTCGATATTTAAGTTAAGTAATAAAATTTTTCTAAACGGTAAAAACTATTTAAAGAACTAACTTCCTGACATGTGACAAGCAGGCCAAAATGAATGCAATCGGCCCAGAACAAGAAAAATACCGTTATATTTGGTATAAAAGAGTGAGAAAATATGCTTTTTGCCCTGACGCAGACACTGGCACTTTTTGATCACGTGATGAAAATGTTAATTCTGATTGGTGGATGTAGGGTTGTGACGTGAACTTGTCCGCAAGAATTTTGTTAAATCTTTTAATAAAATTTTAAAATAGCTTCAAGTTTCAATTTCTTTTATGTTCCAAGCACGAATTGTTTTTGGCGATATTTCTTCTACATTTTTCTATCATTTCTTTCAATTTTTCTGGTTCCCTCGCATTCGAAATTCAAAATTCTTGCGCATTTTATTCGAAACACCCAAAGTGTGATTTGGCTTACAACGTATACGTACGAGTCCTCGTACCAAAGTACTTCTTGAAAAAAAATCACAATGTAAATCGCCAAGTATCTTAAACTAAGGATTAGGTTACAATTACATTAGATCGGCTATGCATATTTCTATGAGAGTGGCAGGTGGAAAGGCACGAAGAGCGGCGGTGAGAATGCGGTGTTTACGTTTTGCAGATTTTGAAAGGCCTTAGTTGAAGCCACCCCTCAACATTTTTCACTAAAGGTACCTAAATTAAAGAATATATGCCTTAAAAATTCATTTGACGTATTCGTCAAGTTAACAGAATACATGTACCTAATTGGAAGCAGTGATAAACACACTTTTTTTTTTTTTTTTTTTTTTTTTTTTGCACAGTTGGTGCGACTATTTCCCAGATAGCTACTTACTTTCAAGTCAATGCCCGAAAATTTATCGTCTAACAACGTTGTCATAAACAGTTGATCTCTGAACAGGATCTATCTGTTATGTATAAACACAGAGTGGATCAATATATTTTCAAAAGTTGTACTTCGCTTTATGACTATTATTTTGGCGCAATTACCAGTAGGTCTGCGGAGCAAAAAGGTTTTATATACATCAGACCGAACTGCCGTAGAGGTTAGCTGTTGGATAACAACGCTTCTGGCATGACTATTTTGCAAATTCTCAAGACAAACTTGTCTTTTTTGGGATTTTTTTTGACAAATTCAAATTCTTAACATTATTTTGGATTTTTGCTAGTCGCAGATTTTACCCAAATCCTGCTCCAAATCGCCATCGAAATAAAGCCCTCTCGTTTTTGCAACGTAGGAACAAAGCCTCCCCGGTACACCTCCTTCTAACATCCCCCTCCAACCGTCCATTTTCATTAGTCAGTTGCATTTCAATGGTTCATCTTGCAAGCTGCGCTATCGTAATAAGTCAGGAAGTGACATATCTAAAGCTGAAATGCCATTTTGTTATCGTATGCAATGTGTGAATGTAACTGTAATCCAGTCAAACTTCATCGGTTTTATTGACCAATTTGACATATCAATTGCATTGATCTCAATAACTCAATAACTGCAGTTATTTAAATCAGATGCACAGGGTCATTCATCCTAACTGCACGTTAGATCAATTGAAAAATCTGAGGATATGGATGATTATTTTGATTGATGTTATTTGTTTTGGGGGCGCATTTGGCAGGGGGTGGGGCTTTCATACCGGGGGCGCGTTGTTCCTACTTTACAAAATTTGGGGCAGTGGTGGGTTTGTTCTGGAGGCGCTTTGGGCCGGATACTATTTAATCTAATAGAAACCATTTTACAAATTTAAAACCGGTTGCAAAAACCGTTTCTGTTACATGTGTTTCTTTTACGGAGTGACTGGAGAATTATTTTTAAAACTAGTGATTTAATGACATGGTCCTACAATGTCGCCAAAGGTTTCACACAGCGATTAAGAACGTCCATAACAAACGCAAAAATAATCGAACGCCAAGAAGGAAAAACAAGAAAATTAGCAGCAATACAGAAAAATAAATACAGAATAGAAAAAAAACCGAGCAATGAGGAAACGTCGATTGGCATTATATTTACTGTGATCCTACCTATTTAATCCTCATATTTTCCAAAGAAAACAGATAAGAAGTCACTGAACACACACACTTATATATTATATATATATGGCATCATGTAAGATACGCAAGACATGGGGTACCTGTTGAAAGGAACCTATCAGAAGGAACATATAAATTTGCATATCAAAGAATTTTTGTCCCCTATATTGCTTGTTCTTTATAATTTGTTGTCTCCAGTATGGCAGCTGGCTTTTTACTGCATTGCTAAGATCGTGAAGTCCAAAAACATTCAATGAATTGAAATATATTTTGATCAGTTTCAGTAAGGTACTGGCTGTTGTTTTTTTTTGTTCACAATAAAAAGAACACATAAGCTATCCAGAGTAGTTTTTAACTGTACATTGCTCCAATTATATTTCCAAAGATGATTTTTTTTTAATTTCAAGTAAGAAATATTCACAACCACGCACTTTGGTTCGCAAATACTTATGAAAGGCGACATAAAACACCAGCCATTAGCACCTAGCCGTTCGCCATCTGGATAAAAATAGAGAAGCACGTGTTCTTGCTATTCATGTTCTTGTCGTTATCAAAGAGAAGTCAAACACAATACACTGATCACAGGTAAAAGGGAATACGAAATATGAAACCAAAGCAAATTTGATCTCGATATTGCACACAAGTACAAAGCAAAAAAATCTCTACTGGTCTCAAATGTGAAGTAGACACTGTACAACGTACAAAGCAAAAATCTTCCGTTTGTCTCAACTGAATCGAATTTCATAAAAGAAACACATTTTGCTTTTTTTTTACAAAATTTTATTTGCAGACACAAGGTCTAGACAAAGGTATGAATATATCAATAGTCACTTCGACGCGGTCTTCAAAAATCTTGGCCAAAAACTCGTCCAATGTCAGTGTAACACTAACGTCGACATAAGAGTATTTCAGTCTATGATTCGTACAGACTTTACTAAACTTACCCCAGTTTTAATGAAAAGGTATCACATATAAACAAGTTCAAGACGAAAAACAGACTGAAATGGATTCCAGTCCTGCAGACTTCAGCCACAGTGCACCAGGCCAACTTCCAGTCCGCATAATCACAATATCGACCGACGCTTATCGAAACAGCTCTTAACAAAACAGTTTGATGTTTTCTCTTTGTCTGCTTTAAGCCATTGAAATACTTAATTCTTATTAGATGTTTAGATACAACCACAAGTGATTTCTCTCACCCAGTTTGTTTGCTGCCCAAAATAACTAGAAAAAAAAGGGCGGCGGATAACATTTTATCCCACCCCTAGCGTAAAACACTCCAAGGTCCAGAGGTCCACCACAATTATATTAACTGAAAATGTATTTCACAAAACAATGACAATACATAATGTACTTATACTTATTATTATTGTCTGTTTAGTATAAAACCATTTAACTGGATTAGCATCGATGGGTGAAAAAGCAAACAATCCCGATCTATGGCGGTTCCCAACACACGGCCGCCACGCCCCTTTTAACAGCACACGCCACTTCGGGAGCCGGCACGGCCACCACGCCCCTTTTAACAGCACACGCCACTTCGGGAGCCGGAACGCCTTCCTTTGCCGCAAAAAATAACAGTTTACATCAGGCTTATACAAGGCCAAGTCTTTTACATTTTTTTTATTGTTTAGAATTCGTTCTTCAGACCGGTAATTATACATAAATCAACAATATGTTTCAAACATTCGTCCACTCATACATTCACACATACACTTCTGACTGTGTCCTGTCACATACACTCACATTCTCACTCACAACACAGGTCTTGCTTCAACCATGGTTGGGGGGAGGGCGGAGGGTCAGATGGAAAGGTCGATTTAATTATTTTACTTTTTAGAACTCTCCATCGAATCCCTCACGACTATTAGACAGGGATGTCACATCCGCGACCCCCGATAAGCACTCATTCATCAACAGCTTAGCACACTCGGTGATTGGTTCAATGATGCAACAAAAACAAACATATTACTGACTAATCACTGATATTAAAATACCTCAATGTCACTGGGATGTCCTAACGACGCGCGAATTGCAACAGAAATATGAAACTGAAAAAGTATCAAATGCAGATTACGACTGAGCTGATTGCAAAGAAGTGCAACTCCCTGCTTATCGTACGAATTGCTACTCTTCATGACGGACATATCTAACAGGGTTTCCACGAATTCTTGTCACTGAAGTTTTTCCCAAGTTTGAATCCTGACAGGCAAAGGCGAAAGTGCATTGTCCAAACGGACCACTTCACATGCAGCCAGTTTTTTTAACAGCTTTGGGGTGGATTCGGATTCTGTGCGATCATTTCCGCTGCGCCCACCACTCAAACAGGGAATTAACTCGCAAACGTTAGCTCGCGTCGGAGCTACTTTTTTCTGGAGAACCAGTACTCCTGCACCTCCAGTTAAGTTATGAAAGACTTACGTAACATATCTCACAACGCATATTATAAATGAAAGATGACTTAACGTACTCGTACCCCAGCAACTCATGCTAACAATAATTTGTAAAGTAGGCTGCTCCGTGAACAGATCTTAAAGACAGAAAGGACCGCGGATACAACCATCTTTACCCCAAACTGTTTCTTGATAGATCATTTTTCTGTCTGTACCCTTCGCGGCTCTGAAATTCTGCCATCCAAAAGAACGCTTCAAGGAACAGCCAATCAGAAGACGACTATGTGTCACAATGTTTTAAGATGACAATTTCTAATTTTAACACAGTTGTTGTAGATCAAATCACACTGACAGAAAGAAGAGCCGTTATTGTGACAAAGTTTTCCCCGACTTGATTCTAATTTTGGCGACTTAATTCTAATTTTGGCGTGGATGGATAGACACTCGTGATAACAGTCGGATAACTAAAGTACGAAACAAAAAAAAAAAAAGAAAGAAAAAAAATGAACACCACACATACATAAATGCATACTGATAACAGTCAGGTGAAAGGTCATGCCAAGGTCAATGAGCATCGGTGACCTTGAAGCCGTTAAATAAAGGTCATGACGATATTGAACTCGGTAACCTTTCAGCGACTGAGGACAACAAGACAGCCTCTTTCCGACGGTGCGCAGTTAGAATTTACACTTTCAAAATAACTGCTTTTTTCAGTGCACAATACTAAGTAATACTTCTGCAATGCTCAGTATTGATTAATGTATAAAAGAACTAGAGAGAAATGGGCGAGCTTTTCTGTCCCTACGGCTGTTCTGTTCCGGTTGGTGTGTGTGCACTGCTGGAAAGAGGGTCCCTGCCGTTCCTTGGTGTAACATCACAGACACGCCATGGAATAAACCTGGAGGGGTTTGCAATGAGATTATTTCTGGTCTTATCTTACAAATGACTTACAATAAATACACTCAACTTTTACTGTAACAACACTAGTCTTCCTTTCCGTCCCCGTCTCTGAGAACGGGAGGGGATGGGTGTTAAAAGTTTTATTTTTTCATGTTATTTTTTTTATATTACGCTTTTCTTTCTTTCTTTCTTTTTCTTTCTTTCTTTCTTTCTTTCTTTCTTTCTTTCTTTCTTTCTTTCTTTCTTTCTTTCTTTCTTTCTTTCTTTCTAAATTCACAATATTTTTGGAACTTTATTCACCTGACCAAACAGCACAAAAAAATGAGAAAGCAGATCCAAAAGGAAAGACTTCAAACGGATCAGCTGCCACCGACCGCTACGACAAGTCACGACACATTTATTTTTGAAAACCCTCCTCGAAAGCAAAAGAAAAAAGGCCACCGCCATCTTGTGCATAAGCAGCGTGTACCCACTCTCAACTTCGTTCCTTTCATGCTAATAACTAAATTCAAGTGCAATATATTTATATTTCTAAAGGAATAGTGTACTTTGTTGCTCTGTGCTCATATGACGCAGTGGTATTCGTTTTTGTTTTGTTTTTTTTATTGTTGAAATATTTATTGTTATTATTTTTTTTTAAATTGTTGTTTATTTTTTATTTTACTCGCAGCTATTTGGCAAGCAAATGCTAATTAAGAAATGACAGAGCAAACATTTAGACACACTTTTTTTCTTTGGTAAACCTCAATTTTTTTTCGGTGCCAGGGAATTTCATTTATTGCCTTTTTTATCATAATATTTATCACATTTGTGCTTCTGAAACATCACACTATGGAGAATATACGTTTATTACACAAACCATCAACTTTTATCCCTTTCAATATGGGTAAGGAATTTCGCCACATTCCGGATACCTTTTAATAACTTCTAAGATGTTTTTTTCTTCAAAAATCATTAATATCTTCAAACAAACATGCAACAATATAAATATGGAATAAACTCGCACCTTTCTTTATTCCTTTTGTCGCACCTGACACCGTCCAATGACCATCTTGTTAGAACCATTGCTCATTAGCAAAAAAAAGACCAATCACAACTCGTTCTCCAGATCACGTGCTGCCAAATTCAAACTTGACCAATAGGGATGACGCATGAGATGAAATATCGCAATCGTCCATGCACACACTCTCTTTACCCACACAGCATGAGGCGTCTGTCGCATCACTACATGACCACTTCTCACCCATTCCAGAGAAACACAGCCTACCACACCTCTCTCACAAAACACTCTCCGAAAAAATTCGCCAACTATTTGTTTTTCTTCGAAGAAATTTCTTGTGTGATGTGTTTTAACCTTGATTAAGCCAAACACTAGTAAACAATATTTATATATCTGGGGAAATTTATGAGTGTTTTGATCAAACTTCTCCACTTCACACTCCTTCTTTTAAGCTCCTCCGTTACATCCTGCAGCTCACAGCACTGCGATGCCCGGTCTCCGGACGATCTCTGAAATGAAAAATAAAACATATTCTACTAACACCAGGCGCATCTGAGCTATTTTTAATACTTAAAAGACTTAAAACATTATTAGGTTAGAGGGGAGGGGGCGGGGAAGGGAAGGGGAGGGGGTTATGATTTGCCTCTGTTGCTGTCACACTTCCTTTCAGTTCCACACTCTCATTCTACCATCATTGTGCGGAAGGGATCACGCGTTGTCATGGCACCAAGTCCCGGCGCAAAGTGCACGTGTACTTACCACGACGACTGGTTCTTGAGCTTGCGAATCTCACGCGTTGCCCATGTGGCCAGCGACTTGGCCTTGGCCGTCTTCGAGCGTCTCCCTTTCGTCAGCAAGCTGGAGATGGGCTCGCGGTCAAAGAATTGCAGCATGTTCACGCCAAATGCCGTACACAGATCACTGCAAAGAGCCAAAAACATTACCCTGAACAGCCAAGCCTAAAGGTCGAAGTTGCACTCCGGAACGGAAAACAACGTACTTTCATAAGCTGTGAATTATATTTCACCAACACAAACACATTGTAGCACTGCTCCAAAACTTCTATTACGGAGTAAGATTTTTTTTGACAAAAAATCCCCCTTAATCTCTCCACAAAAGCCTAAGCGCAGGAACGATGGGAGGGCGCGGGTGCATTATGAAGAGAGTAGGAAGATAAAAACCAAAGATGAATCAGGGGATTAGCTTGAAAGATATAGTCGAGTTTAGCAGATCTTAGAGAGGCGAAAAGATGTGGCAGAAACCCAGCAAACCCGACAAACACGTGGCGACAACGAGAGGCGACAACACGAGGCGCCAACAACACGAGGCCACAAACACGTACCCGATGAGGCCGCAGCCGGACGCGATGACGTTCTCGGAGCTCTCCTCGTCCAGGTAGACGGTCTCGATGAACTGCGCTATGTAGGCCACGTGCGGCTGTACCACGTTCACGTTCGCTGTCAATGCACACACATATAAGCGGAGGTCAGGGACGCACACACTTAACTTCCCACTATAATACTGAGACTTCATGTAGCACGTCGTACCTTGCAGGCCACCGTAATGTATTTTCTTGTTATTTGCATGCACAGTTTTTTCTATACATATGTACCCCTTTATTTAATTTTTAAAAGGTCTCCCGCGAACTTCCGAAGCCATGGTCTACCAATTCATTATTTTTAGTGATGTGATCCGTCACTGATGGGTCCGGTTCGGTTCGGTTTCGGTTTTTTTTAGACTATGCATATATATATAAATTAAAGATACCCCAATTCATTTTCTGTTTTTATTCTAGAATGTGATAAGTAAACACATTGCTTAACTAAAAATGGAACTCAACAGGGAGTGTAAAATAATGCTGCGCTAAAAAAGTGAGCTGAAAAATTCATAGCAGTTAAAAACGGTCCCGAGAAAAACAAAAATAATGTTAATTAAAAACCGAAAATGAACCGCGGTTTTCCACAGAGCACGGTTCGGTTTAACCGAACCGCCACCTTCACGGTTAACCGTCCCAAACGGTAAACCGTCACATCACTAATTATTTTGATTTTATTCTCAGTTATCTCCTTAAGCGTAGAGCAGTGTCGGCTGTGTGTGTGTGTGTGTGTGTGTGTGTGTGTGTGTGGTTCACAGCAGCGCATGCGCACTTACGGCTAGGCTGCTCGCCCACGCCCTTCAGGCCCTGCACGATGCCCGTATACGCCTCCATGCACGCCTCGCGCAGCTCGTTCAGGTAGTCGATCATGTCAAAGTCACTCTGCAAACAGAACACGTACGTCACGCTCCGTGGCACAAATATCGATCAGCACGGCCTTTTGGCCTCGGACACACTCCACGAGCATTTGTGCAGCTTGTTTCTGTATATATATTTTTTTTACGATTTTTCATGCTTTTTTTTAATTTTTGGTAATTTACAGCGCCTGCAATATTTTCAAATTCGAAGAGTGGATTCAAATATATACACCATACAAATTAAAACCACTGGGCTAACAACTGACTCGGTGTACAGGAGTACACTTACTAAACCTAGACAACACAACCACGACGTTATAGATCAACTCCACAAGTACGAGAACTTCACACGTGTAATGCAAAACAATGCAGCACATTTAGTATCTCAATTTTAAAATCTTCATCGTCACTACGGAAGACGGAACAAAGGATGCCAATAAGGGCCCCCGTACAAACAGCCCACACGAGCTTGGCTACGTACCCGATCTACTTGCGCCTGCGAAGCCTGGGATAAGGTGTTGACGACAACGTCGAAATACTTTTGGAAATCTGCCCCGATCGCCAAAGCGATATCGCCAAAGACGGACAGGATCTGAGGCTTCACGTTTCTGTGCACGCTGTCGTTCTGAAAACCATGACGTCATATCGTCACGTGATATTTACGAATCCCACAACACAGAATAACGAGTTTCTGACAATGTAAATAGCAAATCCTCTAAACCCCTCCTTAGATGTGTTACCGAGTTTTCGTGTAATCAGATAATACGTGTACCCCTGAAATTTCTATCCATATAATGTAAGTGGCGATCAATCAGGCAAGTACAAGCACGACCTTGCCGAGGATTTGCCTCCTGTTAACTGCTGATTGGTTTCAGCAAAACTGCAACTAGAGAAAATGGTAAAACAAAATAGACTCACGGATAAGTTCTCCAGGAGAAAAACCATGATTTCATCACAATAAGGCAAAAGTTTGGCGCCGAGAGCTCTGCACAGGTCGCCGACCACACCGACGGCTGCTAT
This sequence comes from Protula sp. h YS-2021, assembly GCA_949752745.1. Lineage (NCBI taxonomy): Eukaryota > Metazoa > Annelida > Polychaeta > Sabellida > Serpulidae > Protula > Protula sp. h YS-2021. The sequence goes on along the minus strand of OX457030.1, from coordinate 60,735,026 downwards.
ACACACCTGCAAATACACACACCATTATGTGCGGATAGCCAGACGCGGTCTTGCTCTACTGAAATCCCACCAACTCCCGGGGGGTCGTAAAACACGAAGGAATGTCAAAGGACTACGTACCAAGCTCAAATTTATTATCACCGGTCAAATTTATTATCTCGTTGAATGAAACCACAGAAATCACTTGGAGGTTTCGAGTTGATGCTTCAGTGTGCGTTTTTTCCTCCTATGTGATTACTTTTAGATTTATATATATACGTTTTCATTTGCAAGACAAAATGCAATGTAATGTTTAAAACTCACCGAGTATTCTTCCGTGTTTTTGAGAGCCGCGTGCAAAAATGGTTTGAAGGCTTCCATGTACTTGAGAAACTTTTCGCTCATAACTGCAAACGAAAAGCAGACAGTTAATTTTAGGCAATAAACGTTAGCACAGACACAACATCTTGCGGTTTGGGGGGGGGGGGGTGGGGCAAACCGCCCTCCCGCACTCCCCCACCCACCCACTCACCCTCTACAAGTGTGGACACGGCCAGTAAAGCGCCCTCCTGCTCTCCCCCACCCACACACTCACCCTCTACAAGTGTGAACACGGCCAGCAGACCGCCCTCCTGCACTCCCTCACCCACCCACCTTCTACAAGTGTGGACACAGCCAGCAAAGCGTCCTCCTGCACTCCGCCCACTTTGCCGCTAGAACTGCTTAACATCTGCAGTAGTGACGTCATAATGGGGTCCGAGATCTGCGGTGCATCGTCCGGCGTTACTTTCCTAAGTACTGACTAGAATCCAAGAAGAAAAACAATTCATTTATTTCAACGAATGGCTTAAAAATTATCCTCACTTTATTTACAGTTTATTTCTATCACTGAAAATAACGGGAGCTGGTCAAATCGCCCAAAATACAAATCGCCCAAAATTTTGGTCAAATCGCCCAAACCACTATGCCAAATCGCCCAAAACATTTCTGGTCAAATCGCCCAAACTTCTTGACCAAATCGCCCGAACTTTTGATGTCGAATCGGCTAGAAAGTTAATGGACTTTCATATGTTTCAACTTTATTTTGTACTAAACACATGTTTCGACTAAAGTTTTAGTATTTTATTTTCATTACTTTCGCCTTTTCAGACAAGATATTCACGATGCAACTCATGGCATGAGTAAAACTCCCATCGATATTGCAAATACAGAAACAAAGCTAAGATGCTACCAGTTACTAATCGCTATTTTAAACACAGAAACAAAAGATGAGTCTTTATAAGTTTGATACATCAGTAAAACTCTCATCGATATTACAACAACGTGGTAAGAACTCCAGAGTGCAACTGTTTCCAATCAGAGTACTACCACGGAGTATGTTTGGATTAGTAGTTATTCATATTACAATTATTTAACAATTGCAACTACTTAACGGTTCAATTTATGTGATTAGCACATCAAAGAACTGTTTGATGCAAAGAAAACAATTGCATTTATTATTTCAATTGAGAATTTGAGAGGCCCATGATTTTTTTTTTTATAAATGTAATAAAGTCTCGGTTATCCTGTTATTTAATGTTTGAAATTGTGGGCCACATTGTTTTTTCAATAATCACTATAGAAAGAGGCCACCGTTCATAAATGCAATTGAGAATTTGATAAACCCATTTATAAATGCAATTAAGAAGTTGAAAGGCCTTTTTATCCCTTTATTTAATGTTTGAAATTGTGGATGCAAACCACCATTTCTGAGCGAATTGACCGATTTTATTTTTGGAGATTTGACCATTTTGGGCGATGTGACCATTTTTATTTTGGGCGATTAGACCATTTTTGGGCGATTTGTACTTTGGGCGATTTGACCATTTTTGGGCGATTTGACCATAACCCAAAATAACACCCTTTTTTAGTTAAGACAAAACTGTAAACATAAAGAACTTGCATGGAAGTCTTTTTTTTTTTCATAGAACAACATTGCACATGTTCAACTCACTCATTTGCCCCGTATATTTCAGAATCCTTGGTTCGGCACTTTCAGCTTTACAGCTGTATTAAGACAGGCTTACTTGTAAGGTGGCACAGAGGTGAGACTGTAGATCGTTGAACTGAGCGCGATCTGACGTGCTTTGTACGTGGCTCTGAAACAAGCAATCACGCCTAGGGTCACACCCACTGCCCACAGCCTCGAGACGTAAACTCCGCACCAAAACCTCACCAAACCGTAACACACAACCACATCACGCCCAGCGGTCACACCCACTGCCCACAGCCTGGAGACGTAAACTCCGCAGCAAAACCTCACCAAACCGTAACACGCAACCACATCACGCCCAGCGGTCACACCCACTACCCACAGCCTCGAGACGCAAACTCTGCACCAAAACCTCACCAAACCGTAACACACAACCACATCACGCCTAGGGTCACACCCACTACCCACAGCCTCGAGACGCAAACTCTGCACCAAAACCTCACCAAACCGTAACACACAACCACATCACGCCTAGGGTCACACCCACTACCCACAGCCTCGAGACGCAAACTCTGCACCAAAACCTCACCAAACCGTAACACACAACCACATCACGCCCAGCGGTCACACCCACTGCCCACAGCCTCGAGACGCCAACTCCGCAACAAAACCTCACCAAACCGTAACACACAACCACATCATGCCCAGCGGTCACATCCACTACTAACAGCCTCGAGACGCAAACTCCGCACCAAAACCTCACCAAACCGTAACACACAACCACATCACGCCCAGCATCACACCCACTGCCCACAGCCTGGAGACGCAAACTCTGCACCAAAACCTCACCGAACCGTAACACACAACTACATCATGCCCAGCGGTCACATCCACTACTAACAGCCTCGAGACGCAAACTCCGCACCAAAACCTCACCAAACCGTAACACACAACCACATCACGCCCAGCATCACACCCACTGCCCACAGCCTGGAGACGCAAACTCCGCACCAAAACCTCACCAAACCGTAACACACAACCACATCACGCCCAGCATCACACCCACTGCCCACAGCCTGGAGACGTAAACTCCGCACCAAAACCTCACCGAACCGTAACACACAACCACATCATGCCCAGCGGTCACATCCACTACTCATAGCCTGGAGACGCAAACTCCGCAGCGACAACTCCTCACGCCATAACACAAAACCACATCAACAGGAACAATCTTTTCCCATTTTTTTAATCAAATTTTAAATTTAATGACACGATGGCTGCGGCTCTCAATTATTCCAAATGACGACTTGTATGGTAAGAACAGACAACTCACCTCCATTTGTATAACTTTTTGAAGTCTTTCTAAAATAACCATAGTTGTTTTCTGTACAGTGACGTAACAATCCTGTAACACAAATTTAGGTGGTCCAGTAAATTTCTTCACAATGAAATCAATTCTTGTGTGTGTGTTTTTTTCTGCTTTTTTTTTATTTGCTTTAAAAATTCGTTGCTATTGGTTCATAAATTGCCCACATCTAGATAAATATTTTAGGTAAACAATTTCTTAACCTTTTACAGTAGAGAAAATTGGAAGAAACGGCCCGCTTGTAAATACTCACCACCCTCTGACACCTTTGGAGAAAAGAAAGTAGGAGGCATTTATTTGAAATCAAGTTTTACCTTGGGACTATTTTTTATTAACTCCATGAGAGCTTCATACGCAGCGCTCCGTAAGTTATGCTGTGCACCGTCATTTCTGAAAACAAAAAAGTCATTCACTTTTTTTTTTTTTTGGTATGACTAGTTTCTTCTTCCAACTGTCCCTAATCTCTTCATACTTCTTCTGATTTCAATGTTAAACCTTCCCATAAATTATTTTTGATCTTTTTTACATTAACTTAATTTTAAATTTTAATATTCAATTTATATTTTTCAAGAACATAAAATCTTGGGTCAACAACCACCGCAAACGAAAAACGGTGGCGACTGCCTGTCACTACAGCCGGGTGGCGTAGACGAGCACCCTCCCCATGCCCCTACAGCCGGGTGGCGTGGACGAGCACCCTCCCCATGCCCCTACAGCCGGGATGCGTGGACGAGCACCCTCCCCGTACCTGTCGGTGGTCTCGAGAAGCTTCTGTATGATTGGTTCAAAGTAGGAGGAGAGGCAGTAAGTATCTGGCTGCTCGCCGTCCTGTGTGTCTACCGCCTCGTAGGCTGCCTCCGCCAGACTGGAGAAGGCCTGCAAGCACGCGTCATCACTACCGGAGTAGTACTTTGATCTTCACCTCAAGCAAACAACCTCCGGTATTTTTTTAAACTTTAAGCGAATAAATCGTCAATCAATGCCCCTTTCAAATCAAAACCAAAACTGAGAGAAATTACGGGCAGTTCATGAGCCAAAACGTCCCCCACCCCCCAGTCCCCCACTACGACGCGAGGCGGTTCAGCCGTCAGACACTGGCGCCCACCCTTGTCCCCGTCCCCAGGGCCTGACCAAACAGACACTAGCGACCACCCTTCTCCCCAGGGCCTCAACAAACACATACTTGCGGCCACCGAGGCTTCGGTTCGCAGATCCTTTACCACCCCCCCCCCCCCCACCCCAACGAGTGATCTCACCCAGCAAACATTGGCGGCCATCCTGGCTTCGATCTGCACTCTCCCCTCCCTCTTCAACGATGGACCTCACACAGCAGACACTCGGCCGCCCTGGCTTTGGCCTACAGATACTTCACATCCCCCTCCCTCCCTTCCTCCCCCAACCCCTGAAATAGGAGCCTTACCCAGCAGGCATTGGCGGCCACCCTGGCTTCGTTCTGCAGATCCTTCACCCCCCCCCCCCCCCTTCAAAGTGGAGACACCTAGCGGACATTCTCGGCCACCCTGGCTTTGGCCTACAGATTCCGCACATCCCCCCTCCCGCCCCCCCCCCCCCACCCCGGAACGAGGAGCCTCACCCAGCAGACATTGGCGGCCACCCTGGCCTCGGCCTGCAAACCCTCCACCAGCGAGTGCAGCAGCGGGTTCAGGTACTGCTCGTTTATTGCCGCCTCCGGCAACATTTCACAGACACGTCCGACCTGAAACATCAACAAATCCAACACTGCTTACATCGTTCTCCTACACTAAGGACTATACAGAAGATCAGTTGTTGCACGAAAGTTGTTGACAAGGCACACCTTTGTTCATTCTTTTCATTCACTGAATGTTTGCATACACTTATTTTTTCATTATTTTTCTCCCGGCACTAACAATCATGAGATGTGCTCTGACATTCATTTTACCTGCCATCCAACCATCACTCAAAACGTACGATGAGAGCATGCCTGTCACGCTAACTCATCGCCCACGCTAAACAACCAACTGTCCAAGCAGAACCACCTACCGTCCAGGCAGTCGTGTCCCCTACCACCTACCGTCCAGGTAGCCGTGTCCCTCACCACCTACCATCCAGGCAGTCGTGTCCCCCACCACTTACCGTCCAGGCAGCCGTGTCCCCCACCACCTACCGTCCAGGCAGCCGTGTCCCCCATCACTTACCGTCCAGGCAGCCGTGTCCCCCACCACTTACCGTCCAGGCAGCCGTGTCCCCCATCACTTACCGTCCAGGCAGCCGTGTCCCGCACCACCACAGAGGGATCCTTGAGCAACTCAATCAGCATCGGCATGGCTTGTTCAACGATTGGCTTAAGGGTGTCAGGATTGGGGCCCTCCAGGACGGAACCTACACAGCACGTCAACAGCCACTCACTACTTTCAGAAACGTTCCGAGCACTAACAAGCAGCATCCTTTCATCATCCTGTTTCTTCTATGTCTTTCACGATTTTATTTAGTGAAATGCGTGGAAAGAATTATCACAGAGCACAGAATTTACACTCTACGTTCAAATCTCAATCTATTTTTATTACTTAATATAGTACCAAAACAAACTCCGAGCAGAAAAAAAGATTCGCCATTTTGAAAGATACCAATAACTAATCCTCATGAATTTTTCTATCGGGGGAGAGCGGGGGGGGGGGGGGGGGAAGGGGAGATTAGTTACTCACCGAAAGCCATGACAGCGGCGTCCCTGTACTTCCAGTCCGGGTTCTTGATGTTGTCCTTGACGAAGGGCAGCACGTGCTGCACGATGTCATCCTCGCAGCACGTGGCCATCAGCATGAGGCACACACCTGCAGCCTTGCACGGGTTCCACTCGTCGTCGTCATCAAACTCCTCCTAAACACGCCACAGGCGACATTACGCCACATTCCTTTCGCAACCAGATAACATTTTCTCCCTAAACACGCCACCAACGAGATAATGCGAGATTATCTCACCAACGAATAAGAGTTTCTTACTGACAACTACATTTTTTGGAGAACTAAGTAACATCCCCATATTATCGAACGCAATTGTAACTAGACAAATACTATCTCAATCACTGCCGTTTTTTATTTTTTCAAACAGTAATATTCTTTCTGCTAAAAACTTTGACTCGCAGACAGTGATTCCGTTGAGGTGCCAGCGTTTTTCTACGTGCTGGAGCAATTGCTTTGTCAAATGACTCAGCACAGCTCCCGAGCCAAAACAATTGCTGAGATAACCATATAATAAAAATCTGACCAGCATCAGTTCACTCAATCAACCACAGTGAACGCCAACAGCGAGTACAGCAAGCCAACCACACAACTGGGTAGGGCCAAAGCACCCATGTACAGACGTACCTGCTTGGCGAGTATCTGCGTGAGGATAGGTACTAAGTACTGCAGTGCGCCTTTGGCATAGAAGCGACTTGTTCTTTCTGGCGGACGCCCCGCCTCTTGCGCCTGAAGTATACAAAACACTCACTACTGAGTACTACAAGAACAAAAACAAGAAATTCTAAGTCACCTGTGTTTAGATTTAAGTGTTTTTATTGTTCTCTCCTCTCTAACCGGTGACAATACCTCCGTCAAATTCCTTATACCGAGGCCGGAAATGAACTTTGCACCAGAAGCCAAAGGGCTGCCAGGAACAAAACATCGATGGTTAAAATGATTGAGATCACTGGTGTGTTACTGTCGCTTGTTTTCTTTCTTTCTTTCACATGCGAGCCACGAGCTGTGCCTCATACCTCGGACAGTTCAATGGCCAGGTCGACCTCTTCGTCGCAGACTGTCGACCAGAACTCCACGCCCTGATTGGCCACCTCATCCACGTCAGACTTCATCGCTTCCATCGTTATCTGAAAAGTGCCGCCCAATTTCATTAGCTAGATGGAAATACACCAACGATCCTTGGGCCAGCTTAAAACAAGGCCAACATATCAACTGTTTGTCCTTATTGAAATACGCAAAAACTTAACTCCGTATAAATTCCTTGTGCCATAATATGTAACACTCCCCTTCCACCCTCACCCATGTTTACGCAAGGAAAGCAAGAATTGGAAACGTACTGCGAATAAGGCGGGGCCCATGTAGTGCTCCATGTACTGGTAGTAGAGCGACATGACCTTGACCAGGCACTGCAGCGCCGCCACGCGGACCTGGTTGTCCGAGGACTGTGTCGCCTCGCACACCACCTGCATGATGAAGTGCCGCTCCGACTGAAAAGCAAAACAAAATGTACACCAATGGATTCTACATCCGGAAATGTACACCAATCAATTCTATGTCCCGTCAACTTCGTCTTGCACATTCTGTTTTGTAGTGAGTCAGCAAATCTCCACGGTTAAATCCTAAACCAGTCGCAAAATTTGTCCACAGATTTTTTAACAAATAACCCGTTCAGTCTATTCTCTACTTTACTTATCTAGGGGAAAGGAGGGGGGGGGGGGGAGGAGGGGGGAGAGAGAATGATTTTCTGCTTGTAACACATGCAACAGAATTTGAAGAGAAATTAAGATAGCTCACCTCAATGTCAAAGTTGGCGCGTGTGAATTCCAGCGAGTTAAGCAGTGCTGTTGTGGCCGCAAGTCGCACATGGTTGCTAAAAATCAGAACGCCATTCTATTCACAAAACACTTACAATCACCAAGTAACTGAAGAGCCGCGTAATGTTTTCAGTAACTGTCAAGGTTTATGGTCAACAGGTATACAAGTCAGGTCGTTAACAAATTAATCAAATGGTACCCTTCGCTTCTAGCAAAAAGAAAGATTGTTTGATTACTATCATTATCTGCGATTTTTTTTGTCTTCAACTTAAGCCGGCATACCTAGGTTCTTCTTTTTTCATTCCGTTGACAATGGCTGTAAGTATTTGATTTGACTGTGCTTGTAAAATTTCCGGTACCTGCACACAATGAAATGTATAGTTTTTTTTAACTCGCTCCCTTAACTAGGAACATCGAAAAAACCTAGGAAAGCTAGGAACATTCGAAAGCCTGATCACTGACTTGACAGTACAACACGTTACTTTATTTTTAACCAAAAAATATCTTAACGATCTTGTTTCTTAACGTTAAATTACCTCAGTGACAGAATTTAGGCACTCAGATTAAGAAAATTATCACATTAACTAGATCCATTCTTTTAGTTAACCCTCCCCCCACCCTAAACAACATAAACCACATCCATTCTTTTAGCCTCCCCCCCCCAAAACATTAACACCGTCCACTCTTTTTTTTTTTCATGCCCCCCCCCCAACATAAACTACGTCCATTCTGTTAGCTCTGAATACCCCCCCTTGCAACATAAACAACGTCCATTCTGTTAGCTGTGACCCCCTCCCCTCCCAGCATAAACAACGCCCATTCTCTTAGCTCTGCCCCCTCCCAACATATACAACTGCTATTCTTTCAGTTATGCCATTCCTCCAAACACTAACAAGGTCCATTCTTTAAGTTATACCCCCCTCCCCCCTCCCATGGCCCTATTTCCCATTTGACTCACAATGTCCTGACAGATGTAGCCTATGGCCTCGAGCGAGCTCTCCTTCATCATCTCCGTGCTGCCCGGGTTGGTGACGTTCTGCGTCAGCAGCTTGATGAGGTCGGGCCACACGCCCGTCGGCAACTCAGCACAGGCGATGTAAGCCACGCACTGTGCCGCCGCGCTCGGCCGTACCGTCTCCGTGCCCAGCGTCTCCAGCACCTGTCACGCCCCCCGGGGACAACAAATACGCGCTTATGGTGACGGGGTGAAGGTGATGCGCGGCAAGGCACGGCGATCACATTCCACGGCGAAAAAAGAGCGGTTTGCTAAGCTACATTTTACTGTTCGCTTTTTGGCACTTCCTTTTTTCTTTTGAAGTGACAAAACTGACATGTCAATTAATTGTTATGATTATACGTTAATATATTCGTGGGTTTGAATAAGCAAGCATTCTATGAACACTATCGCTTGGTCTATGGTGCACTAAAATCCACGTCATTTATATAAGTGAATCGAAGCATAAGTTATACCACCGTAAAATCTTTTTTTTCTGCAAGAAAAAACCTCTCGTGAAAGATTTACATCACAATTCTATTCATAATCAAATTGTTTCCTCACGATTTTTGGCAAAACCACGCACACTTAACTACCTCTCACTTACGTTCTTTTTGACATGTACTTTAATTTCTTCGGGAAACTGCAGCCATCGCTGCTTGTACTGCAGCGCTATGTTTGCATCTTTGGAGTATAGGGCATTTTTCAACTGGATACCTGAAACCAAAATGCACACCCACTGAAAATCAATGAACGGTACAACAGGAGGCACTTCAAACTGAATTTAATTCACGCATTATCTTATTTTGTTACAACCGGACTAACAATACGCGTAAATATCTGTTAAATTCAATAACTGTTATCGTCAGTTCACATTCTCTGAACTTCATTTAGCATTTATCCAAATTGTGTAAAATCCCTAGAAATAGCAGGAACTGAAGTGCGGTTGGATTTCCATGCCATGGCTCAAAGCATCACTTTCAACTGGACCTTAAACGCTTAACGACAGCGTCGGGATTTTCTTAGCACATGTTTACATAAATACAGAACCCGCCACTGACCGGCTTGCATGCGGGCCACGGGACTGTTTCCGCCATGCTTCAAAACATCAGAAAGTTGCTTCAGTAGCTCCGGCTGCAACAAACAAAACTCTACCATAACGACGAACAAGAAAATGTTTCCTCTTTTTTTATACTTTTCTAGATTCTGAATTCATAAGAAAATATCTGTGACTTCAATTAGTTGTCATAGATGAAAAAAGGCAAAATATAATTGATAATTCGAGACTGCTCTCGCAGCTGAAACCCGTTGCTGGTCCAGACAAGCAGCCTAACCATACCATGATTGCCCCCACCTCCCTCCCAAGACATTTAACAGAGAAAGACACAAACATGCAAAGGGTCCGACGGTGACGCTTACCAAGTTCTGTTCCGCTGCTTGTTCTAGAAACTTTTGAGCTGTTTCAAGTTCTGTTTTATCTGCAAAGGAAATAGAGGACACCGAATCACTGAAAGTTTTCAGGAACGCCCGGGGGGCACTGCTGTCAGACGAATACACACACACAAAAGGAATCTCTCAACGGGTACACAAGACCAAACTTTTGATTATTTTACCTTGCAATGTCTATAACGAATCGTTCTCAACCTGCAGTGGGAAAATGCATACTGCTAATCAACTAACCACATAAAGAAATTATAAAAACATTCAAATATAAATATCATTCTTCTTTACAGAAATACTATTCAATAATAGTTAAATGAAAAACGGTTTTCAGTATACGTCTATGCATAATTGGGACCGATTGCAGAACAAGCCCGACTCCCTCTCTCCGCGATAACCTCGGTGATGTGAACCAGTCAAAGCACGATCATGAACACGGACGCCCCAAATAATGTAGAAATTGGTGACAACAAAATGTTCAATTCTAACCAAACTCAGGCCTTCAAGCGGTCCACGAAAAACAAGTAAGTATTTGTGAAACACACGTAGGCCCCAACCGCCCCCAAATTCATAGGGGTATAAAGCGATGACGGACAGACGGACGGACAGACTAACCAAATCCTATATTTCCTTCGCCAACAAAGTTGGACGAGGGGATAACTAGGAACTTTTGAAGGCCTGTAAACTTAATAAGCCAGATACAAATTTGAAACACAAGCAGGCCCCAACCGCCCCCAAATTCATAGGGGTATAGAGCGATGACGGACAGACGGACGGAAACCCCAACAGGGTTGGCAAGTTTCTACCGAAGTGGGTAAATACCATGGTAATTACCGGGTAAAAACCCGGACGGTAAAAAGGGTTTTTACCATGGGGTTTCTACCATGGAGTTGGCGGCGCTTATTTCTCAGATCTTTGCACACAAACTTGTGTACTGTTGGTAATTATCTTTCATGCAATTCATATCCACCACCACTGTTTACTTTACTCACGTGAAGCCACACCCCTTTGTCAAATATTTCTTCTTATGTATGCTGTGCAGTTGCTCTTATGCAATGGTCTTGTGATATTAACGAACAGACTATTTATGTAAGAAGTAATACCTGACAAAGGGATGTGTTTTCCCTGGAGTAATTGGTAAACATCAGCGCGATACTACTTTGATGTTAGAAATGGTCACATCCGTTTGTTAGTTAAACATCTTAAGAGGGTCTATATAATACATGATTTTTGTGAAATCAAAAGTATTGCATTTTGAGGCTTCTTAACACAGTTAAGCTTTTGAATGTATTTAGTGGAAATTAAATAAATTTAGAAAACGTTGAAAATAAATTTCAACATGAATAACGGTGGTAGACCAAGGGATTCAGTATGGCAACATTTTACTCAATTCACAAAGGATACCAAAGTCTATGCTAAATGTCACAGGTGTGGAAATACACAATTAGCAAAGGCCGGTCGCTTAAAGCTCCATGGTAAGTTGTTGTTAAGGGGGTTTCTACCCTATTTCTACCATTTCTACCGGGTAAAAACCCTTTTTCCCGGGTTATTACCCTAGTTTTTACCCACGGTAGGGGAAAAAGGGTTTCTACCTGGTAGAAACCCAACCCTGAACCCCAAACCTATAGGGTTGGGGCCTAATAAAAATTGTTTTCTGCCACGGAAGATGTTCTTTTCAATTTGACTAATTTGGATCATCTGAAACTATTCGCTCTCCTCCTCCCACATAGGTTAACTGGGATAATTTCGCATACTTTATATTAGCTCAAAGAAGCAGCCCACTACTGAGGTTCGGCGTTCCCGTAGCTCTGACAGAAAGATATACGACGTTATTTAAGTCAGACTCGGAGCTAACTTTATACAAGACAAAACAAGTAAGTATTTGTGAAACACAAGCAGGCCCCAACCGCCCCCAAAATTCATAGGGGTATAAAGCGATGACGGACAGACGGACTGACACCCCAAACCTATAGGCCCCAATCCGAAGGGTTGGGGCCTAATAACGGTATTCAACCACTGCGTTGAGAGTATGGAAAAGCTCACTCGGAGCTGGAAATTCCCGAAAGTGCCACCTGATTTTACTGAAAAACATTACTAAGCACACAGGAGGACAATGAGAGAAAGGCGAAATTGAATAACACCTCGAAATTGGCGAACTGAAAATGTTTTCCTTAAATGTGAAAACAGCGTTTGCACATATTATTACAGATTTTAAAACTAGAAGCCACGCAATTCAATATAATGTCCTTATTACAAGATGTGATAATCCTCAGCTGGCAGATCAAATTTTAATTTTACCAATAAGCGAAACCATACTTAGATATTTGCCGAAAAGTTATTGCGTTTCGACTGAATTCAATTGGGATAATGATATAAAGAAATGATAGAAACAAGTAAGTATTTCTGAAACACAAGTAGGCCCCAACCGCCCCCAAATTCATAGGAGTATAAAGCGATGACGGACAGACGGACGGACAGGCACCCAAAACCTACCTAGGTTGGGGCCTAAGAAAACCCAAAAATCAAAACAAAAAAAATCCATTTTGCCAGAAGCATATTCACATGCTGGTTATGAGAAAGGGGCTAAATAATATGTAAAATAGTTTTAAAAGATCATATGATGGCTTTTTATATTCGACAGTGTGCATGTTGAAAGAAAATTTGAATTTTGATATTTTCCCTATAGTTTATCCAAAAAAATTCAGTCGAAACGAATCAACCGTCGGGAAAATCCGCAAATACGAATTGGCCTATTACGATGACCTATTCGATTTTAGTGTTCCTTGCCAATACACTGACAAATAGATAGCTCATAGTTTATCAAGGAAATAAGCCACAGCTTATACTCGGAACATAACAGAAATTGAAACTACATGTTAAAACCTTTAATAAATTTTCAAAATAGCATACGCGTTGTTAAAACCCCCGACTGCTCTTTGGTGCAAGAGAAATTTGACCTTTAGGCGGAATCTCTCCGTTAATTCTTTCATTTTTACCTGGTTATTTTAATCGAAACGCATAATTTTTGCGCATTTTCAGTGGGAACGCCCAAAGTATGATTTGGCTTACAGGGCAAGAAATTCTGTTTTCGGTTCTCTGGGTCACCCCCTCCAATTTCACCTTCCACCAAAACACTTCGCCACTGGTCAGGTTGATCTGGCAGTTAGCTCCACGTAGCAGCTCGCTACTGGGGATCGGCTGTCTGACAAGAGATGTACGGAGTAAGTTAAGGAACTGTTTCGCAGGGAACTACGAGTGCTAACTCACCTGAAGAAACAGTCTTTTCCAAAATTGTAATTAAGTCCATATTTGTATATATGTGAAAATCCGACTGCAGCTATTCTTGGATTTTTCTGATTAGAAGGTTAAACAAGGAAATCACAGATAATCCTATATTTTCCACCATGTGCACTTCTTAGCGCACTGATACGACCGGCATTGTTAGTCTGCAAAACTAAAGAATAACACCAAATAACCATTATGTAGTGTACTTCACACAAAAATAAGAGAATATAATTATTTTCATTATATATACCATCAAAAGTTAATAATTTTCGGACATAATAAAAAATGTATACTTTATAAGACTACAAACTCTTTTCTATTTTCGCGTTTTCAAAAGTGGATATCAGTAATAAAAAATTTATAGTATGACACAGGTTTTCACCATTTAATGGAAATTTCTCGATAGATACTCCTATGGAGAGCAGATGATAGCCTGTAATACAATATTTCAATAGGCATTAGCATACATATTTCCTTTGACTAAAAAATATGATGCTGGACGTGCAGTAAATCTTGTAAATCAAAATTGCAACTCAAAGAAGACCTGAAGCTAGCGGAAGCAACAGACCCAAATGCCAAGTATGCAAGCAACTGCCAAGATGGATGCTGTGCGCCAGAAGAGATTCCAGGGAGCCAAGACGAAACAGTATAGTCTGCCAACTAAATCTTTCACTAATATACAGAAAGCAAATATGCAAGTATGGTTGCCAATAAAGCGGTGTATCTACAATATGAAATCACAAATCGTTAATCCTAACATTATTTATAGAGTAAAATGTAATGTTTTTCCTGTGCACCAAAGTAATCTAAGGCAAGGAATTACTTTTAGATAAATTAAGTCGTAATTACTTTGATTCTTAGCACTGTGTAATTTTGCATCGTTATTCATACTTCACTGAGAATTGAACAGCACTTAAAACAACATCAAACTGTTTAATTTTCTCCAACAGCGGTTAGTGTTTCAGACAGCTCGTCGAACTTGTGTGAAAAATGCTTTACCGTCAAACGCAAATATTATACCGAAACATGTTGCTACTAATATTCAAGATATAAATTCAATTGGCTGAGCCACTGGTGCTTCCAATGGTAAATATGCATTTTCACAATTTCTGTAAATAGGAATGCTTATGTTCAGAGTAATTTACAAGAACAGTATGAGTGAGGAAAAGCACATTGTGGGACGTTCATAGAGCGATCAAGGGCGACACAGTTGCTAATGTTGTTTCTGTTATTAGTTTTTGGTTTTGATGAGAAGAACCAGTGCGTAATTGTGTGGCACGGATGATTGTTCTGTTTCTCTTGCTCTCCTTATTGTAGTTAATCGTTGTATCGCCCGTGTACTTTCTGCTGCGGCTTCAATATTTTCTGGGGGAACAGTAACTAAGTGTGGTGTTATTTTTGTTCGACATACAGCCTCTGTAATAAAATTCTTATTATACAAAAAGTAGTCAAAATATTCATATTTTAACGTCATTAAATTAATCATGTTGAGTATATAGCATTTAAGAGTATATGAAACTAGAGTAAGAGTACAGTGAAACTTCTCATATACAAATTTCTCCTTTTGTCTCAATGGGTTCCAACCTTTTTAATCCATATTCACATAATGCTGAATGAATGCAATTGTTGTATTTGTGCATCACGATACGATGTGTTTGCCACTGTGTCTTAGGCTTCTTAATCACCAATTACCAAGTAAGTATTTAAATCAGCTAGTCTAAAAATGAAACACGGATTTGAAATTACAGAAAGAAATTAAGATTATCTCTAACTATTAATTATATTTCTGAATTACCAGGCTTTCTTAATCTATACAGATTTTACGTTATTAATTTATCCTTTTTGACAACAATTCTTCCTAAATGAAATATAGTAGGTCAAGCAATTAAAACATTTAGTGCATAAGAAGCTACATAGAGTGCAAGATTACATTCAGTGCAGTATGGGATCAGCTGCTGTTTTTGACAAAGAAGTAACTCTCTACGAAACAAATCCTAGGAATACAATTTTACATTGCTTTATTCGTTAAGACAATAGGAAATCAGAAGAGTCGGAACTCCTAACTTAAGAGTAAGACTATAGACTATAGTCATTGCTCCCTTGTTTTAGTGACACAGTGGAAGAAATACATTGAAAGAAGAATCTTTATTGCACTGAATATGAAGTAGTTTCGCTGGAAGTATACAGTATTTGACTGACTCGTATAGCTTTGGCTGATTGCAGTGGATAGAGATGAAGGTGTTGCGAGAATTTGATGCAAACAGAGTAGTTCTAGAAGAACATACTTATACAATATATTGGCCCTGAATTACAACTTTCTGTATAAAACTGAAGTGGTTTCTATGGTATATTTGTTTTACTTAAGAAGTAATTTTACATGTTTATATCTATGATATATTCTCTCAAGTGAGTAGTTATTGACATGGGCCTGATAACTGTTGCACCGATAAAACTATGATTTTAAAAAGTCTCTTATTCTTGTCTTGTTTTGCACGGATTTCTCACATGTATTTTGAAACTCGAGTACATTATACATTTTCCAATAACATTTATTGCTTCTTATTAAACAAAAGTTAAGAATAAAGCTCAAATTATGTAGCAAAGGTTTTTTCTGAATTGAAATAAAGTTTTTTATATTGTATTGAATTTTGCCTCTTGTTCTCCTTTACAGGATGAAACGTGTGGATAGCTTAAGTAATCTTCTGTTTGAGAATCCTTTAGCTGTGACGTGTGCAAAACATGTATGCAGATGAATCTGAATTTGGCACCATTTCAAATTACATAATTTCTGGACAACGAAATGAAACGTATGGATAGTTTAAGTGATCTTCTGTTTAATAATGCTGTAGCTGTGACGTGTGTAAAGCATGCATGCAGATGAATCTAAATTTGGCACCATTTCAAATTACCTCATTTCTGTGATTTAACTAGATTTGTTTTAATACAATTTACGTGATTCGCCACAGCTCTTTTTTTCTACATATTTACACACTAGTTAAAAATAAAATAAACAGGGTACAAAAGTTGCCAAATACAACTGCCCGTTCAATTTCTAATAAGATCAAGATATGATCATACCGTTCCTGTTTTAATGGACCGGAACAATAGCGAAGTGTTTTTTTAAATACATGCACGATAAACGATACATGTATGAATAATGTGTAAAATAGTCTGAATGGATTCTTGTATATCTGATAAGGTTGTCAGATATGCGATTTGAGATTACACTCTCAAATGTTATTAAAGGAAACCAAAACATGGCATTCGGGGTTTTTCAATACTTGTCAACATATTTTGCAATTTCATTTTCTCTTTATGTTTCCACTTTAGTCAGTTTATTTACAGCATTGAATTGCAGTGTGATGTTTTTTAGTATTATTGTTGTCCTTTGAGCTAATAATGAGAAATGGCGTTATAAATATAGAAATATATTTATTGATTTTAAATTTCGTTTGGAAAGTTGTTTGGAAGTGATGCCTTCGTTCGCACAAATCGAAAAACTCGCTGCCCCAAAAATGTTTAGTTCGAAAGGGTCACTTCTAAAACAATGCTTAAATGGAAAAGATAGTCACTTCTTGTCACAATGAAACTGAGAAAAGAATCGCAGAAGCTCTAAACATTTGAAATATGGTGGTGGCGGTGGTGGTAGTGGTTGGAAAAGATCCCTGGACATTGGGAGCCCCCACCCCTCCCCCGGGATGACAAAATCCTCCTTACCCCTCTAAGTGGAATGGAGGTACCACTTGTTACAATATAAAATTACTGCAGAACGCTGCACAATATTCAGATTTCAAGGAAGTCGAAAGAGAAAAAACAAAACAAACAGTTGTTTCAAGGGACTGACGCAGGGACTGACGCAGAAACTGTAATCAATCGAAAGTGGTTGCTTTTTTAATAAGCCTCTAATTTTACATCCAAATCGACAAGATTTCAGGGCTTCAATTATCAGAATGTGCAGAAAACACATATCTGGCACCGTTCAACGGACTTTAACTTCCTTTTGCACACAGAAAGACCAAGTAGTGGAACTGTGCGACGAAGCGTTAGTTTTTTTGATTTCTCGAAAAATAAAAATAAAAATGCGGAAACTTTGAAATTTTTTAGCGCTTTACCTCATTATATGCAGTTTGTTCGCGCCATATCTCCGGCACCATTCCACCGAAAGAGCAAATACTGGAGCTGAGCTGTTATTTTTGAATTTCTTGAAAAATTAAAAAAAAGGCGGAAACTTTGAAATTTTTTGCGCTTGACTGATTATTGTGTCCGGTTGGGGGCTGCGCCTTCGACGATGGCTTGTTTATTGTCATTTAAAACAAAATTCTTGCATTCCTGCAGCTAGAAAATTGCAACCAAGTGCGATCAGTATTAAGCACAAACAAATAAAATATAAACGACCTTTCTTTTTTTCTCACTATTTTATTGAAAGATTGTAAATAACAATTGTCACAAGATGTGCAAAGGTACAAAAATAGTGCGATATTTACACACCCATACGTACAAACATAGTGTGACATTGATGTATTCATACTCGCAATTTAACGTGTAATTTGTCAGAGTAAAACAACAATGTTCACCACAATACATAATTTCCTCTGTCGTCGTTTTCGGCTAATGCAATTTTTTTGTGAAAGGGAAGGAGTGGGGGGAGGGAGTTGAGCAAATTCGCGAAACTATGAAACAAATCTAGTCACTTTACCTTTGAGATAAGATGCGTCCAAAAAATGAATCCTTGTCAAAGGACAATGGAAAAAATTGCCGTGTAAATATATTTTTAGCCGTAATTAAATGAAGAGAAGTAGCCCATCAAGAAGCATCCAGGTTCAAAAACAAATTTCCTAATTTTTCAGACTATTTTGGAAATTTTTCTTTTGCGAATATGTAATCGCCTGGGATCACATTGTGAAAGAAAGGACATGGTGAATGCGAGCAAAGACCTGCGTGGTTGGCCGCCACCGAACGCTGTAATTGTTCGGGAAATTGTATCATTCTGGACGCTTATGGAGTCACAATGCAGCAGATGTTACCCAGGAATTGATGTATAGACCCATGACTTAGCATTAATCACTGAGTGAAACTAGCAAACCAGTTGGTATGTCTGTTTCTAGATGAGGTTTTTCAGCTTGTAAATTGTGCTTTTGAAATACCCAAACCGTCTGATCTAACCTTTATCCAGTAAACACTCAAGCCCTTATAGGAAGAATGCTGCTAGTTTAGTCGCGACAATGCGCTTATGGCTGAGGCGTAGGTGCACGCGCTAATTTTAAAGCAAAATGCAATGTTCACGTGTTGCTAAATTTAGTGTCATTGTTTTCATTTTTTGCTGAGGACAAAGGAGCCGAGGTGCCAGAAATGGGCTCGTTTTAACCATATTACATGATAAGGAAACTATGAACGGTTTACACAAGACAACACTAAATTTAGAAGCAAACAATTTTAAGTAAATTGAGCATTTGTCTTTAATCATATGCACGCCTGAAAATATAGGAAGCAGTAATTTGCAAGAGGAACAAGCTGGTTTGTGGGCAGTGACGAAAGCTAAAGCTCGCCGGCATCACTGGTGATATTCAGAACGCTCGTTTTGTGAAGCAAAAATCGTATGGCAAAGTCTACGATAAATTTCCAAACGCTCCTATTGGCTAATGGCATCAAATCGGCTTTGCTACTCCGCAGTTTGGAAACAATTCCTAATCGCAATAATTTATTTTGTACAAATAGCCACCATTTCTAAAATGCACAATGTTTTAATTTTTGACAATAAAAAAATGTTCAAGTTTCAACACTATATATTCGTTATAGTACATTTGCAGGCTTTCGATGTGCCTCTTTGAAGCAGCCATAGTCACAGTATTTCAGTCAAACAATGTGCAGTGAATAATATTATTGTTAAAAGTGATCTCGTGTTTAGCCATGGTAATCGCTTCCAGTTTGAGCGATGCCCCTCCAAAACACGAGTGAATAAAAATACTGTATCTGCCCTGCTTTAAATGCAATAATTTTAGTAGAAATTTGCTATTTGATTTTTTTGTAATTTTTTTTTACACAATTACATCAAGGACGAACAAAATTAAAAGCGATATTAAAAGAGTAAGTACAGCAAATATAAAATTACCAAGAGCGTTGGCAACACGTAATGTTTGCAGTTGCTAAAAAATACTTAACATTTAGGATCTCTTTAGGGTCAGTGTAATTTTTTTTATTACATTTCAATTGTCGTGAAAAACTAAAAAAAAGACTAAAAAATAAGGCATTATAATTATACCGACTGTTTGCGGGCTTGTCCTGTCATTGAGGCGTGACTTCCTGAATGGTCCTTATTTAAATGACTAGTAAATGTGATATTTACGAACTGACTAGATTGGTTGAGAAATAATCCCTTTTTTTTTTTGTTATCCGGGCAGCCGTTTTGCTTAGAAGGATAAAGCACGAGATACAGTTTTCCCCGCATATTTATAGAAAGAGGAAATGAGAAAAAGAGAGACAGAAACAAAGAAAGAAAGAAAGGGATAGAGCGGAGAGAGAAAGAGAGAGAGAGAGAGAGAGAGAGAGAGAGAGAGAGAGAGAGAGAGAGAGAGAGAGAGAGAGAGAGAGAGAGAGAGAGAGAGAGAGAGAGAGAGAGAGAGGGAGCAGGGAGAGAGAGGGATCTGTACGGGATTGCTCATATGCTGAAAACAAAATGGTTGCCCTTAACATTCCCTACTTTCAGAACACCGCACATTATGAAAATTTTACCCTTTCTCATTTTTTTCCTCATCAAAGTCAGTTTCAACAATTGTTGGAGGTTCCATCTCTTCTTCGTGCAATGCGCCCATGTCTTGTCGGCCCGCCGCGAACTTCCTCGGCGACGTTTTAGGTTGTAGAATATTGAGCGGCACAACGCCATCTATACACGACGGCCTCCTATACGCCGCTTGAGATGCATCTCCGTAATCGCCCGGTTCATCGGCGGACGTTGTGATCAGAATAGGCGAACTTGAAGTTCGTTTTTCATTCGCTAGGGGGCTATCGGGAGAAGGGGATTCCGAGGAATCAACGCTCTCTAAACGATTTCGCTTCTTTTTCTTGAAACTTAAATGCCTTTGGATCCAGTTTCCTTGGTTTTTGTCCTTTTGCTGGTCAACTTTTTGTTTACGAGAAGGGAGATCAGGTTCACTATTCCAGCGAGAAAGCATGAATGTCTTTTTTAAAAAGTACTTCTTGCTGTTGAGATACTTTTGAATAGCTTCTGAGCAATTCTGACGGCCGCAAAATTTAGCCCATTCCATGGCACAAAGCTTGCGACCATAGTCCCTTTTATTTGGATTGGCACCTAGAAAAAGGAAGACATATATTTATTGTATTATTTTAATTAATGGAAAAATATTACTCTCATTTGTACACTTTTGTATGTGAAGTTTTTAAAGAAAATTGTTTATTTCAGCATCAATTTCAGTGGCTGTAAATCCATGCAGATTTAAAAATCTGTGAAAAATGTAAGAATTACAGTAAACATAAACCCACCGGCAAAGAGAAGTATTTTAGCACAGCGTGTGCGTCCCTGTATGGCTGCCTTCATGAGGGCAGTGAAGCCCAACTGATTGGCTTGGTCGGTGCGCACCCGCCGGAAGTTGTGAAGTAAGAAATTAACCACATCGGCATGGCCTGAAATGCAGCCGTAACGCATGCATATAACACTGTAGTTAATGAGAATATTTATAGCTTTTTTATATCAAGACCTTTCCAATAGTTATAACCCTATTGGGATAATAATTTGGACATTTTTATCGCCTTTTACTCAACTTTGGTGGAACTTCGTTCTCTAGTTCGAACAGCAGCAGAATTAAAAAAAAAGAAGCTCAGTCGTTTATCAGAGGATCTTAAATTTTTGCGTCGTGCACTTTATGGGGGATCCTTTGCACGATGATTTATGGGTGATCCGTTCTACGATGATTTATTGGTGATCATTTCTACAATGATATATGGGTGATCCTTTCAACGATGATTTATGGCTGATCCTTTCTACGATGATTTATGGGTGATCCTTTCTACGATGATTTATGGGTGATTCTTTCTACAATGATTTATGGGTGATCCTTTCAACGATGATTTATGGCTGATCCTTTCTACGATGATTTATGGCTGATCCTTTCTACAATGATTTATGGCTGATCCTTTCTGCGATGATTTATGGGTGATCGTTTCTACGATGATTTATGTGCGATCCTTTCTACGATGATTTATGGGTGATCCTTTCTACGATGATTTATGGGTGATCCTTTCTACGATGATTTATGGGTGATCCTTTCTACAATGATTTATGGCTGATCCTTTCTACGATGATTTATGGCTGATCCTTTCTACAATGATTTATGGCTGATCCTTTCTGCGATGATTTATGGGTGATCGTTTCTACGATGATTTATGTGCGATCGTTTCTGCGATGATTTATGGGTGATCCTTTCTACGATGATTTATGGGTGATTCTTTCTACAATGATTTATGCGTGATCCTTTCTACGATGATTTATGGCTGATCCTTTCTGCGATGATTTATGGGTGATCCTTTCTACGATGATTTATGTGCGATCCTTTCTGCGATGATTTATGGGTGATCCTTTCTACGATGATTTATGTGCGATCCTTTCTACAATGATTTATGGGTGATCCTTTCAACGATGATTTATGGGTGATCCTTTCTACAATGATTTATGGCTGATCCTTTCTACAACGATTTATGGGTGATTCTTTCTACAATGATTTATGTGCGATCCTTTCTACGATGATTTATGGGTGATTCTTTCTACAATGATTTATGGTTGATCCTTTCTACGATGATTTATGGGTGATCCTTTCTGCGATGATTTATGGGTGATCCTTTCTACGATGATTTATGTGCGATCCTTTCTACGATGATTTATGGGTGATTCTTTCTACAATGATTTATGGGTGATCCTTTCAACGATGATTTATGGCTGATCCTTTCTACGATGATTTATGGCTGATCCTTTCTACAATGATTTATGGGTGATTCTTTCTACAATGATTTATGGGTGATCCTTTCGACGATGATTTATGGGTGATCCTTTCTACGATGATTTATGTGCGATCCTTTCTACAATGATTTATGGGTGATCCTTTGTACGATGATTTATGGGTGATCCTTTCGACGATGATTTATGGGTGATCCTTTCGACGATGATTTATGGGTGATCCTTTCGACGATGATTTATGGGTGATCCTTTCTACAATGATTTATGGGTGATCCTTTCTACAACGATTTATGGGTGATTCTTTCTACAATGATTTATGGGTGATTCTTTCTACAATGATTTATGGGTGATCCTTTCTACAATGATTTATGTGCGATCCTTTGTGCGATGGCATCGGGAGAGGTTGGTATGACCTTACATAAGAGACCTACAAACATAATATTGGGTAAACAAAAGACCTTCACACATAATATTGGGTAAAAAATGCGTTAAAATATGGCTATAGTTCATCAGTATTATGTCACAAATTAGTCAAAGTCATCAAAAACTTGTCCTAATGACAAACTAAAGTGGTAATTTTTCTGACGAATTTCCGACGACCAAATAATATGTGTAAATAGGGGACACAACGTGATTGCCTGTAACATGTCCTAATCACCCATCCAAATGCAGAAAAACATTTTGAGCCGAGGGGGGTGTGGGGGTGGGGGTGGGGGCCGGGCAGGGGAAATAACCACAGTGATTACCGGCTTGAGCAGCGAATATGAGCGGTGTGTTTCCGTCGTTGTCCGGAAGATTGGCATCAACGTCATCGACTTCTGCTAAAATCTCCAAAATTGGCATAAATCCATTTGCACATGCGTGGCTTAGGCCCGTCTGTGAACAAAATAAATATAGACCGTTGTGTGCAAGGGTATTCTTGCGGACAGCTTCATGCAATTCATTGTGGGTAACTAAGGGCATAATGAGCGATATTGGAGTTTATTGCACTGTTTTACACCAAGACAAATTCTTCGATATTTAAGCTAAGTAATAAAAGTTTTCTAAACGGTAAAAACTATTTAAAGAACTAACTTCCTGGCATGTGACAAGTAGGCCAAAATGTATGCAATCGGCCCAGAACAAGAAAAATACCCTGTTATATTTGGTATAAAAGAGTGAGAAAATATGCTTTTTGCCCTGACGCAGGCACTGGCACTTTTTGATCACGTGATGAAAATGTTAATTCTCATTGGTGGATGTAAGGTTGTGACGTGAACTTGTCTGCTAGAATCAAAGGGGATCGACTCCAGCTGATGACAACTATTCTTCAAGACGGTTGTGGGGATTGGTGATGCGGAGGCGGGGTGGGGAGGGGGGGCTTTCCATGGATTTTATTGGTTGTAAAGGAAGCGGCCTAGTTAAAAAAAATCTGGGCACTTAATAATTACAAAATGGGGACATTAAGAAACAATGTACAATACTATGATAGCTGGTGGCTATGAAACGTGAAATACGTTTCTACGTAAAAATGTGTTTTCTTGCCGCTTCGCCAAAAAGAATGAACACAGTAAATAAACAATGAAAGCCCTTAAATGGGACCATTAGTGGGACTGAAGTAATGTGGTCTCACATCCAGGGTAACTCTTGGCTGGGTTCTTCATTATGGCGTAAAAGTACAAGACAGATTATGCAGAACTTAAAGGAGCACATTGCAAAAGTTGACGCATCTACGCACACGAGCGCTGAAACGCTGTTACTGAAACGCTTTAAGCACCGCTAAAAATAAGAAAGAAAAACCTTTCAGTCTGTCAAGCTCGGGAGGGGGGAGGGGAGGGAGTTGGGGGGGGGGACGACCCCTGTACGCTTGCGATCAGTTTTAGACCGAGATGCGGCCGACTCAAGATCTCTTATGACTGAATGAATACAAGTTAATGCCATATATGCTTAACGCCTTCCATACCCAGACTCATTCGCAAATCTCTACAAAAAGCTGTCTACTAGTGAAGAACCGTCAAAAAGTCACTTATTCTGATTAGTTCCTTAGGCACAGAGCTTTCTACACTGCCACGGGGGTCCTTGGTCGAGAACGGTACTTTTTTTTTAATTTCTTTTTTTTTATCACATGAAAACAAACATCAGATGGCACCTTTGCATTTGTGAAATGAATCACTGATGTGAAAACTGAGATATGTTTTTCAAACTGTCCCAGTAATAACCAATAAAATCCTGAAAATCTGTGCAAACAAACGTCTCAGATCATTAGACAACAAAGTCAGGTGGTTTTACGCGCACACCTTTTATATTTATATTTTTCCAATGTGCCCAACATCTTTCCCGCCCCTCGCCCCACAAAACAATTAAAACAAAAACAAAAATGTCTCTGCCCCCCCCCCCTCCTCCCCACATTTATCACCTTGAAAAGTATTTATGTAAATCCAGGCACTATCCACTCCATGAAAAAAACCACCGTTGAGCATCAAAAGACTAAAATATAAACACTGTATGTGGCAATTATTGCGAGCTGCTTCTAAGGTTACGTCGCTTGAGAAATGTAATTTGTGATGAGAAACACCTGCGTCCGTTCCAGTGTTTTCTCCCCCAACTCATATTTTTCGACAATCTGTCCTTGTTTGGTTCTAGATTCTGCATTTTCTGGGTTTTTTTCTGTGGGGGGGGGGGGGGGGGGCAAAAATTTCAACAAAAAACGCTATTTGTACTTTTGCGCGGTCAATTCAATGGATTTAAAATAACGACGCGGCACATATGGATAGCTGAGCTCCAAGAAAACAATTCGGGAATTTAACTGTTTCCTATTAGAGCCAAAAAAAAAAAAAATCTTGAAAATCAGACCATTCGAGATTTTATGCTGGAAAAAATTTGGACCCTTTGGTTGTTCGTTTATAAATACGACGGAAATTAAAACACACAAACTGTGTTTTTTTTTGTTTTTTGTTTTTTTTTTAGAATTTTTCTGGATTGCCTTCTGCGCAGTCTCATTACAGCTTCTCGTTTTATGACCTGTAACTGTCACAGCTGTGTGGCAGGCCTTGGCAGCCATTTGTTCTGATTTCCGCTTCAGCAGACAGGAAGATCCGCTCTTTTTCTTATTGTTAACACGTGATCCTACTCCAGGTATTTTTTAAATTTATCTTTGCCCCGTTGTTGTCCAACAGCCAACCTCTGGTCGGCAGCGCACTGCGGAGGTCATGAAAATAGCACTCATTAAAGGAAGGGAACATGTTTTCAACAAAAAAAAAGAAAATCCATTTGCTTTGCGGCTACACATAACATATTCTCCAGAGGTAGACTGTTTTATAAAACGATCTGAGCCATGTTGTCTTGCAATTGCGAAACACACTGGAATATCCTGTGTGAGTTGTAGCAATTAAAAAAAAACCCCGCCAGTTCCTCATTCGTTCACGCAAGAAACGAGAACCACGTCTTAAAGCTTGTCTGTTTATCGCTCACAAGAATTCAATAATAAACCGTAAAATCGTTTCCAGCGGAAATTGCATGTTTGAAATTACTTCTTCGTCTTATGACCTTTGAAAACTCGATTAAAGTACTCGGGATATCGCTCATCTAAATGTGAGAAACCGGTCGTATTTGAGAAAATTATTTTTAGAACTCTTTTTTTTCGTTGTTGCGTTAGCTATGCACTAGAAATTAGAAATGAAAGCTTTTAGTTCTGGCATGGGTTGCCATGACACCATATGCGTGCGTGCTTTCTGGTTGGCTCCAAGGGAATACAGAAACAATACGACTTTTGAAAAGCCATTCAATTTTTTTGCGTTGCAAATGTAAGCTTTCCCGAAAACTAATATGTAGAACTCTCACACAACTGATGTCGCGGCTTGCCCCGGTGTGAGGAAATACTGCTGCCCTTACGATAGCGTTAACATAGTAGGTAATACTTTTGCCGGGGGGGGGGGGTTATTATATAATAATATTGCCGGGGGGGGGGTATTTTATCATACTACTTCCGGGAGGGGGGGTATTATATAATGCTATTACCAGGGGTATTATATAATATTATTAAGCCTTATGCTATACTGTTATCCCCCTCTTTTTGCGTTATTACGTAATTAAATAGTGGACAATTT
The DNA here is from genome assembly GCA_949752745.1 of Protula sp. h YS-2021. Classification (NCBI taxonomy): domain Eukaryota; kingdom Metazoa; phylum Annelida; class Polychaeta; order Sabellida; family Serpulidae; genus Protula; species Protula sp. h YS-2021. The sequence goes on along the minus strand of OX457030.1, from coordinate 60,708,409 downwards.
AGAATGATAACACACTGCAATATATACATATACTGGGTATTTGTATTTCATCGTCTGTGTACCGGTGTGCCGCTCTATCCCCTACCATCCCCTGTTCTAGGGGCTTTGTGTACCGGTGTACTGGGTTTTCAATTACCATCGCCTGTTCTAGGGGCTCTGTGTACCGGTGTGCTGGGCTATCCCCTTCCATCCCCTGTTCTAGGGGCTTTGTGTACCGGTGTGCTGGGTTATCCCCTACCATCTCCTGTTCTAGGGGTTCTGTGTACCGGTGTGCATGGCTATCCCCTACCAGCCCTGTTCTAGGGGCTTTGGGTACCGGTGTGCTAGGCTATCCCATACCATCCCCTGTTCTAGGAGTTTTGTGTACCGGTGTGCTGGGCTATCTCCTTCCATCCCCTGTTCTAGGGGCTCTGTGTACCGGTGTGCTGGGCTATCGCCTACCATCACTGTTCTAGGAGCTTTAGGTACCGGTGTGCTGGGCTATCCCCTACCATCCCCTGTTCTAGTGGCTTTGTGTACCGGTGTGCTGGGTTATCTCCTTCCATCCCCTGTTCTAGGGGCTCTGTGTACCGGTGTGCTGGGCTATCCCCTACCATCCCCTGTTCTAGTGGCTTTGTGTACCGGTGTGCTGGGCTATCCCCTACCATCCCTGTTCTAGGGGCTTTGGGTACCGGTGTGCTGGGCTATCCCATACGATCCCTGTTCTAGGGGCTTTGGGTACCGGTGTGCTGGGCTATCCCCTACCATCCCCTGTTCTAGGGGCTTTGGGTACCGGTGTGCTAGGCTATCCCATACCATCCCCTGTTCTAGGGGTTTTGTGTACCGGTGTGCTGGGCTATCCCATACCATTCCCTGTTCTAGGAGTTTTGTGTACCGGTGTGCTGGGTTATCCCCTACCATCCCCTGTTCTAGGGGCTTTGGGTACCGGTGTGCTAGGCTATCCCATACCATCCCCTGTTCTTGGGGTTTTGTGTACCGGTGTGCTGGGCTATCCCATACCATCCCCTGTTCTAGGAGTTTTGTGTACCGGTGTGCTGGGCTATCTCCTTCCATCCCCTGTTCTAGGGGCTCTGTGTACCGGTGTGCTGGGCTATCCCCTACCATCCCTGTTCTAGGAGCTTTGGGTACCGGTGTGCTGGGCTATCCCCTACCATCCCTGTTCTAGGGGCTTTGGGTACCGGTGTGCTGGGCTATCCCCTACCATCCCCTGTTCTATTGGCTTTGTGTACCGGTGTGCTGGGTTATCCCCTACCATCCCCTGTTCTAGGGGCTCTGTGTACCGGTGTGCTAGGCTGTTCCCTACCATCCCTGTTCTAGGGGCTTTGGGTACCGGTGTGCTGGGCTATCCCCTACCATCCCTGTTCTAGGGGCTTTGGGTACCGGTGTGCTGGGCTATCCCCTACCATCCCCTGTTCTAGGGGCTCTGTGTACCGGTGTGCTGGGCTATCCCCTACCATCCCCTGTTCTATTGGCTTTGTGTACCGGTGTGCTGGGTTATCCCCTACCATCCCCTGTTCTAGGGGCTCTGTGTACCGGTGTGCTGGGTTATCCCCTACCATCCCCTGTTCTAGGGGCTCTGTGTACCGGTGTGCTAGGCTATCCCCTACCATCCCTGTTCTAGGGGCTTTGGGTACCGGTGTGCTGGGCTATCCCCTACCATCCCCTGTTCTAGGGGCTTTGGGTACCGGTGTGCTGGGCTATCCCCTACCATCCCCTGTTCTAGGGGCTTTGGGTACCGGTGTGCTAGGCTATCCCATACCATCCCCTGTTCTTGGGGTTTTGTGTACCGGTGTGCTGGGCTATCCCATACCATCCCCTGTTCTAGGAGTTTTGTGTACCGGTGTGCTGGGCTATCTCCTTCCATCCCCTGTTCTAGGGGCTCTGTGTACCGGTGTGCTGGGCTATCCCCTACCATCCCTGTTCTAGGGGCTTTGGGTACCGGTGTGCTGGGCTATCCCCTACCATCCCCTGTTCTATTGGCTTTGTGTACCGGTGTGCTGGGTTATCCCCTACCATCCCCTGTTCTAGGGGCTCTGTGTACCGGTGTGCTAGGCTGTCCCCTACCATCCCTGTTCTAGGGGCTTTGGGTACCGGTGTGCTGGGCTATCCCCTACCATCCCTGTTCTAGGGGCTTTGGGTACCGGTGTGCTGGGCTATCCCCTACAATCCCCTTTTCTAGGGGCTCTGTGTACCGGTGTGCTGGGCTATCCCCTACCATCCCCTGTTCTATTGGCTTTGTGTACCGGTGTGCTGGGTTATCCCCTACCATCCCCTGTTCTAGGGGCTCTGTGTACCGGTGTGCTGGGTTATCCCCTACCATCCCCTGTTCTAGGGGCTCTGTGTACCGGTGTGCTAGGCTATCCCCTACCATCCCTGTTCTAGGGGCTTTGGGTACCGGTGTGCTGGGCTATCCCCTACCATCCCCTGTTCTAGGGGCTTTGGGTACCGGTGTGCTGGGCTATCCCCTACCATCCCCTGTTCTATTGGCTTTGTGTACCGGTGTGCTGGGTTATCCCCTACCATCCCCTTTTCTAGTACCTCTGTGTACCGGTGTGCTAGGCTCTCCCCTACCAGCCCTGTTCTAGGGGTTTGGGTACCGGTGTGCTTGGCTATCCCCTACCATCCCTGTTCTAGGGGTTTGGGTACCGGTGTGCTGGGCTATCCCCTACTATCCCTGTTCTAGGGGTTTTGTGTACCGGTGTGCTGGGCTATCCCCTACCATCCCCTGTTCTAGTGGTTTTGTGTACCGGTGTGCTGGGTTATCCCCTACCATCTCCTGTTCTAGGGGCTTTCTGTACCGGTGTGCTGTGTTATCCACTACCATCTCCTGTTCTAGGGGCTTTGTGTACCGGTGTGCTGGGTTATCCCCTACCAGCCCCTGTTCTAGGGGTTTTGTGTACCGGTGTGCTGGGCTATCCCCTACCAGCCCCGTTGTAGGGGTTTCTGTGTGCTGTGTTATCCCCTACTATCCGGGATGATCCCCTGTTCTAGCGGCTTTCTGTACCGGTGTGCTTGGTTATCCCCTACTGGGTTTTCATTACCATCGCCTGTTCTAGGGGCTTTGTGTGCCGATATCCCCTAACATCCCCTGCTCTAGCGGCTCTGAGTACCGGTGTTCTGAGTTAGAACTTGTTTGCTCCAGGGACTGTGAGGCGTTGTTCTAAGATATATCTTCATAGCCTTGGACAAACCGGTGTACAGAGTGCAGTTTGTCCGGCTCCCTGGGTATCATACCCCCAGGAGCACCGACTTTGAAAACTGCAAAATCATAAAACTGATTTATTTTGTTCATGGAATAAGCACATAATGCCCTGTTGAATCCATTAAAAAGAAACATGGAGATTCCCAGAAAAAAGTCTCCCTTATTTTTTTATAGAAAGATCAAAGAAAGCAGATTCTTGAAATCAAAGAAATCGTTTTGCTTGTAGTATCGAGACATCAGAGCAAAATAAATTGCTTCAAAATGAAGCACAACTATAAACGTAATTTTCCTGCAAAAATGCATTCCTAAAGGTTTGCTCAACACTTTAAAAAAAAAAACGCCATTTGTGAGAGAGAATGGCTCTCCCAAAATAGCAAATCCTTTTATGGATAACCTTGGAACAGGAAGGGCGATGGATGCCGGAGGCGTCAGTCAAGGTAAACCCAGTGAGAATATTGTGGATTTGGACTTGTGATTCCACCTCACTTTGAATCATTTCATTTTTTGTATTCATAGATTAAAGTCCCAGGTGAACAAGGCAGGAAAATCAACTTAAAATATCATCTTTTAAAATCCTTATCACAGAGATCTCTTCACCACAGAAGCGACAATTTTATGAAATGTGGTATATGTTTTGAGCAACTGAATAAGAGATCATTTCAATGGAAAATAAATTAAAAAAGAGGCAAATCCCCACCGGATAGTCTCCTTTTCTACGAACATTTGCAAATTAAAATAGACGTGACGTAAAAAAATTAAAAGAGAAGACTTTGCTGTGGCAGTCTTTTAATGTCGTGATGTCACAAATTACCTCCGTTCTCCGCGCTTTTTTTTTTTAGGGGGGGGGGGGGCGGGGTGCATGGTAACACATATGACACCAAGATGCCTCCACCACCCCCAGGGAATAAATGCCAAATACATGCCCTCTATTTGTGGCGGGAAAATAAACGTACTTAAGCTTCCTTATGTGGGACTGGGCTTATTCTCTGGTTAGATCACTGGGTGTATGGAGGGGTGTTGTTTTAGGTGTACTGAAAAAGAGGCTGACGAGGAACTGGCCTCGTGGAGAAAGCTTTTATCACGAGTTACCCAAAGCTTTATATTACTCACCCATTTGGTCTTCACTAAAGATGAAATTACATGCTTTGCTGGCATTGTTACAGGCGGGGTCTCTCCGATCTGGTCTTGATAGCACTCATTTGTCTTTAACCCCAGGCTTCAAAAAGCCTTTGTTTTTTTTTATGTAACAGATTTTTTAATACCGAAATGTTCGTTCAACAACACAGTACAATAAACATTCATAGACCATCTCCATCCAAACTTTCATTCTCCATAGCAAGTTTAGAAGTTTATCGGAATTTCTATTTTCTAAAACGGTCTTGATTCTCTAAAATGACCTTTGCTTCATGACTGGTTAATGCTTACACGAACCGTAAGCATTTTCCCCGAATGCAGACTTCTGATCAACACTTGCTTCCTTCATGACTGGTTAATGCTTATACAAACCGTGAGCATTTGCCTCCGTACGCAGACTTCTGATCAGCACTTGCTTCCTTTATGACAGGTTAATGCTTACACAAACCGCAAGCATTTTCCCCGAATGCAGACTTCTGATCAACACTTGCTTCCTTCATGACTGGTTAATGCTTATACAAACCGTGAGCATTTGCCTCCGTACGCAGACTTCTGATCAGTACTTGCTTGCTTCATGACTGGTTAATGCTTGCACAAACCGTGAGCATTTGCCTCCGCATGCAGACTTCTGATCAGTACTTGCTTCCATTATGACTGGTTAATGCTTGCACAAACCGTAAGCATTTCCCTCCGCATGCAGACTTCTGATCAGTACCTGCTTCCATGGCCGCTTGCTAACAGTCCGCTCCCCAGCTTTCATCTAATTTACCCTCTTCTTTCCCACTTAAAGCGATGCTTCATATCCCCATTTCCGTTTGGAGTTAACCCGCATGAAGTGCCCATTATGTGCGCAGACAATCTGTATTGTCCCCACATACGTAAAACCAATAAGCATTACCCCCTCTCCCCAGTAAACATTGCGGCGTTCCATCAAAGTTGAGCAGACGTTACAACCGACTTCGGATCAAAGCTGAGGTTTATGGAAGTTGTTTATGGAAGTTGAAACAAGTCTACTTTCCAACATTGGATATGCGTCGATAATCCTACGTCTAATCAACGTTGCGTCAAGGTTGCAAATGCAAGTCGAAACAGCGTCTCCGACGTTGTAAAAACATGGGGAAAATGACGATGAACAGATCATTCGGGACAATAGTAATTTAGAATCGCCATCCTGACAGCAGCAGTCATATTGGGGTCACTCTACATCACAGGATCTCACCCTTGAGACATCCGGTACCGCAGGATATGTATGAAGTGGATTGCTATGACTGTTTTTCAAAAGTAGGCTCCAGAAATTTTCATATTTTATGTCCTGTCATGGCTATCATTTCCGGGTGGCGATAACACGACGAGGTTGTTTTATTTGTTCTGCACGTCAGAGAAAGTTGCTTTTTGGTTGCAAAAGCAACGGTGCTCACCAACGTCTATTTCACGTTGTATCAAAGACGCTGGTGAGAAGTTGTCCTGCGGCAACGACCAATTACAACCAAAGCACCACCACAGTCAATGTTTTGGTTTGACCGGATCCACGTCGCAACCTTAAATCGACCTTAGAATGTTAACTGGGTCCCCTCTCCCTACATCGGCACCCCGAGCATTTTTTTGGATAAAACGGAAGCCTTGCACGAACTTGTGTCTACTAATGTAACAAAAAGGTAATAAAATGACCTCAGGCTCAACTGAGCATAAAATAGTCACTGCCATATAGCTAAAGGCACTCTTTCGTTTGATGTGCTGGAATGATCGGGGGAACACTATTCGTTCAAAGGGTAGGGCAGGAGGGAAATAACTCAGTCTCACAATTAAAAACGCATTTATTGGAATCAAAGAAAGCGTGACTAAGAAATACAAACCTTGTCATAAGAATAGTTTCATTTTCAGACTGGAATTACTTGTCTAAAAATGGACAGGACCGGAAAATGAAAATGTCTGTATTTTCAGAGTGCTCCCAGGTTCTGCTGTACAGTGTTTCTGTTTACTGTTTCTATTTTACGATTTTACGATTTTTAGTTTTACAGACAGCCGGATGCTGGTGTTGCGGGAGAGTAAATTCTCGATACAACAATTTACGAATTGGTCCCGTTTGTTCAAAGCACAGACAAGTGGTTCCATGCCTCTATCCAATATGGCGCGACTAAATAAATACCCAAGTCTAGCCCGCCAAGAACAAAACAAATGCCATACAGGACACAAAACCACAGAGCATTGACTGGTAATATTTAATTTTGCGATGCATTCAGCTGTGCAAGATTACAGTATAGCCATGTCACAATGCTCCTATTTACCCTTAAAGCAATAACAGGAAAAGATAAAAGAATTACCAGTGCCACCTACTTCTACTTTGATCATGAAATGATGACAGCAGAGTGAGAGGGGAGCAACAGTTTGGAGCATCTATTGCAAGCTAACAATTGTGGGGACTAATATGGCAAATTTGTAGCCTCGAGGGACAGCAGAAGAGGACATAGACTTCTCTTGCGGCACATCTACTGTGACAACTTAAGTAGTTCTCACAGAAATTGTTTTCCGACGCACATGAATGTGGGTAACATACACTTTGTTACACATTCAAGTTGGAATGTCGTACAACATCGTACAACATCTCACCCGTCCGGCAAACACAACTACATGCCGCCACATATACGACAACTGTTTCGGTATCACAAGTATCATGGTGGTCAACAACTGTATCTAAGGTGACCAGAACATAACAATCTGGGACCATATTTATTAAGCGCAATTATCTCTAGTAAGGCTACTAGCCGATACAATTCTAATGGCGCGCGTAGCACTACTACGTCTTCAGTGTTTTATGAACACAGGCTCCTTAGACTTCTTTGCAACAGTTAGTTGTTCAAGAAACAAACAATCCCTACTGCTGGTCACAATAATACGAGACAAATGCTAGCAGAGCTGTCTCTTCTTCAAGCACTTCTATGTTCACACTAATCAATGTGTTATAGATGTAGATTTGTAAACACAGAATAAGCTTTATCAAGAAAAATGACGACTTAATGCAATATCTTTTAACGCCAAGCAAACGTAAACACGTCAGTCAGGCGGACATTAAAAATAAGTTTGATACTTTTAAAAAAATTTTTCGCAGGACACCTTTATAATTCCAGTTTTTAGACATTTTTCACAGTTATCACAGCACCGAGTGCTAAATTCTGCCTGACAATACACAGGGGTAAAGTACTGGGCGACTTAAAACACCTGATGCAAGATTGATTAGACGACGCGTCTACATTCCGTCCAAGCAGCTCTGCAATTATGCCAGGGTGTTGTTACTTAAAATAGACACTTTCTTTATTATGCTGTAATTCCAGTGCATTTGCATATTTTGATAAGAATTTCTTGGGTCTAGCAGGCAGGATGTCATAAGAGTGGCATCATTTCACAGAATCGAATTAAACACATACCGTCTAGCAATCCCCTCACCACACGCATAATGACGCATGGACACACAAATGTGAAATATTTTAGGTGGAAGAGTAAAGAGGCTTGTTCAGTAAGAATAATGTAATGCTTACACAACCATGGAGAGCATAGCAACAACGATATAATTACGATGCATGTAGGTCTGCCAATAATCACAGACAATAGGCTTAGTTCTCATTAAATTATTTGATTAATCGATTATGTATGAACGCCATGGTAACAAGTATTAAGGGTGGGATCAATTACACAATTCCTTTATTTGAGACTTCGCTGGTTACCATATCTATCATATATTATTCTGCAAAAAAACCTCTCTCATTAGCAACATATATTCGATATTCAGAAAAGATTTTTCTATGGTGATTCAGGTCGACACGCTACCCAGTTCTCAAGTCCAATGAACACAGGTGCTTATTTTATTTTATTTGGGCAATGTGTCCGCACTGGTGTGCATATTGATGCTTTATTATATGATAAAAGATAAACTTGGAGTTTGATGCTCACGCGGAGACTTATATTTATATGTACGTTATGGGGATAAAAATAACCCGCACACAATGATTTTTTGTTACACAAAATGGTGTCCATCTTTAAAAAATTGTTAATAAGGAGGCGTGGAATTGTAGTCTTGTCTGTCTTGTAGTTCCGCGTGATTATTTAATCTAGAGAATTCTCTTGAAAGCACAATGTAATTACCACAGCCAGCATCAAGGTGATAGATGATAAGTCACTCAAATAAGGGACAAGCATTTTACGAGGCGCTTGCCATATATGTTACTTAATTATCTTTTTAACTTTGAATTGCAACAAAAATATGGTTTTACTCCATTCAGCGACACAAAGTTACCCCTCTCTTGTTATCACAAGTATAGTAGATGCAAACAATTGGTTTTAGGCACATTATTTTAAAAGGATGAAGCAAAAATTAGTGGAGGTCTTAGTAATTCACACGCACGTTATTGACTTCAAGAACCACTGAAGACCTTGAGAAAAATCCCCTTTGAGACGAACTCAGCATATCAAAACACCCTCCCCCTTTTCCTTGATTATTTTTTCGTAAGTACATTTCCGTGTTGACAGATTGATATTGGGTAACCATGGTGACAGCAGATAAAATATTCCCCCTGAAAATCTGATAGCTCGGTTTCCCAGTGGCTGGTAAAAAGGTCAAGTATTCTGATACCAGGTGTTGACAAAGGCCCAGGGAGGATGTCATTCTTTTCATAATTTTTGAACAGGTTTTGAAAAATGGAAAAAATGTTATATCATTTGATAATTCAAAGAAATATAAAGATCTATTGCAAAAAAGTGCATCTGCTATACTAAAAAAGCTTTATTTTAATCACTTTTTAGAGACCGGCTGATATGTTATACGTTATCGTATACAGTTTTGCTACACAGTGGTGACTTGCTCAGCTCGTATATAATGATTTACATGGATTTCCGATGTATCACTTAACAAAAACCATAATTTCAGCTTAGTTTATCTAACCTAAAAGTCCCATTCGCAATTTACGTGAGAATCTAAGAACAACATAGTTTTTTGCTGAAATATCAACATTCAGATGCGGAGTAGTTTAGATTCGAAAAGTCTCATTCTATATTCAAGAGAGCATAAAATTGTGGTTGAGCAACTATCGACAAGGGGTCATGAAATTGTTAAGTCTCTGATCACAGGAAAACTAATGACACTCTTATTTGCAGATAATGATACGTGTTACATAAGCATGAAATGACGTCACGGCTCCATAGAAAAATGTGCTTTTTCTGTAATAAATAACTCTCATTTAAGTGGTATGATGTCGATCAATATAAATAATTTTGTTAGAAAACCTTCAGTAACCAGGTGGAAATGCTTAGAACGCAAACGATTTCAGAACTCTTTATCATGCTGAAAGTCAAAAGAATATTAACTGATAGAGAACGGGTCGACTCCCTAACATGTAATAAACAAGAAATTATGTTGACCCAATAGCTAAAAATGGAGTTAATAAAGTCTACGGAACATAGTAGGCACTTCACAGATATAAAAAAGGAAAGGAGAAAATAATGACAATGTTATCTCATAGCTACAACATGACAACTAATACCATACTGGTATAACAAAGACTATTATCATGTCATTATAACGTATAACGTCACGTTGACACAATAACGACTAATAGTATAGTGAAAGAATAACGACTAACACTATTGTGATATAATAATGACTAATACATCTATGGTACAAAAAAAGACTTATGTTATAATAATATAATAACGACTAATATCATAATAATATATCAGCGATTAATTGCATAATGATACAGAAGCGATTGATATGTTGATATAATCGAGGCTAATATCACGGCACAATAACAACAATAACAGCTAATATCACGAAGACACAATAACGACTGATAACAATATATAATGACGACTGATATCATACAAATTGTTTATGCCTCAGTTGTTCCAACCATTCAAAAACAACTAAACCAGTACAAAAAACGTGTATTAAAAAACTGGCTATGAATCAAAACGACGACTACGTGCATTCTGTTAGCTAGCACAGAACATTCAGGCTTCCCAACAAGACTTATTTAGATATTTTTGTGGAAAGAATGTAGATAAGAACGTATTGTTAAATGGTAAGTTACAGCGACTTTAACTCTTCATTGTGTTCCTATTTCTCTGTGTAAGAATGAAGAATTCTGAAGTAAGCACAATTCTATCCTCATCTATTATTTATAGATACCGTCCGAGAAAGTTTTGTCTCCAATAACTCCCCTTTATGTATGCTATTTTAACCTGTGATTTTTCTGCCTTTGTGGATAGTTTTATAACATGCAACAAGGCTGAACTTCGGCACATAAGACTGCGTAACCACTAACTACTGGACATTCGGCATTATGACGAAACGTATGCGATCTGTATGAGAATTGCAACTGGGAGTTTCACTGACGTCGTGAAATAAATTTTATATTTGTTTAAAAACAATAGCAAGTTTTCTGGACGAACCGTAGCACACTATGAATAGACGTCACATTTTGTACACATGGCATATATCAACACCTTTGGCCTTTATTCATTAGTACCTATTACGTCAAAAAATGGCAGCCCTTTAATATTTGTGTTAAATATGATCTTAAGCGGTACACGACATTTCCATTTTCCTTTCCCCTAAACTGTTACTCGATAACTATAAACCAATATTCTAAGCAACAGTAATCCAAAGTGAGCATCAAAACTGTTGAAAAAGGGGAACATTGTTTATTTGCAATCTGCAAGCACATCAAACAATGTGTTCCTCAATGCATTAGTGACGATGTGGAGAATACTGAGTTCGAATAGTAGAGAAGTCAATGGCATTTTAAAAGAAACAGAAAGAACGTTTCCATAATTCAGAGGTGTTCACAATAATATCCACAACCGGAATTTATCTGAAAGCTATCTATTAAGTGCGAAAATAATCACATCTCCAAAAAATTTGAAAAACAATTTACCAGGATATTTTATTTGTAATCCGCTTTCATTTGGATATATTCCATTTCATTTGCACAAATAGAAAGCTATTTTGAATTGGGTATATTGTAATAAACTACATATTTGCCACATGTGATATCGTCAAAAATCACAAACAATATAATTATAACGCATATCACCTGCGTAGTGACAAAAGTTGACTGCGCAGTTAACGCTGCACCGCACGAGGAAAATCAGCTGATTTCCTTAAATTACGCAAATAATTTTACAAGAACATGTTTCAATGAAATAACGAAACTCATTCATTAACTTTCAAAAGTCATTTTAGCTGCAGTATCAGTTAACGGAATTGTTAACTGTACAGTTAACTTTTGTGAATACGTCCTCCCCAGATAATAACGGTGGGAAATAACACATGAATTTATGTACAGCAGAGTAAATAACATCAAGTGTTTACTTTAAAAAGAGTGTTGAAGGTAGCACCTCACATCATGACAACGAATGGCTATCCCCTCCCCTGACACCATGACAACGAATGGTCATCCCCTCCCCTCACACCATAGCAATGAATGGTCATCCACATCCTTAACAAATGGTTCCGCGTGGAAAGCGTGGAAGACAGTACTAACATTATCAATGAAGTTTCCTGAGACACTAGAGGACGTTGTCATTTGCAGACGGATGGCTGGTGACGACGACGATGGAGAATGTCTTCAGTTTACACATATTTAAACAAATAGATAGTTTAAATCGGGGCAGAGGAGTATATAAACTTTTAAAATTTTCAATTAACCCAAATGAATACGTAGGAATGCAGAATAGGGACTTCATACACACCACAGAAAACACATAGAGGGGATACTTTAAACATACTTGGATCATTGGCAATGAAGTCAGTGGTTCTGTAAGGCTTTTCTGCTTAAAAAACCGGTAGCATCTGTCCTCGTCAATGTAACAACTTTTCTTAGTAAAGGAGGAAGCGATATATCATGAAAAGGGGCACGGTGGCTGACAAGATGCAACCTGTTACTAGGTTGGTATTGGCGGAAATCGGGGTAGAGATGCTCTCGGTGAAGTTCGTTCTTAAATAATAGATTAAGCAAAATACAGTCAGCCCACGTCTGTACAATAATGGGGATTTGATGGGCAAAGCTATGTTTTGAGTACCAATGCTTACAAAGAAGCGGTTATTTTTGTTCTTTAAGCAGAAGGCATTTAAGCTGCATGTACTTCAAAGAGATTTCAAAATCACTTCAAACTATACATCCTAGCATTTTCAACACAATTTTCACGGAAGAGGGGCAAGACATAGTCCACAATCATTCGTCACGAGTGCTTGTTCAAATTAGAGGCAGCATCAAAAACAATGCCATCAAAAATATTACTTCAATTTAGGTTTTTTCAAAATATTTTTTTACGTTAGCATTACATAAAAAGCTCACTAAGTAACGTTTTTCGGATCCACGCATTTACCTTTACACTTTATCTGTTAAAAATCTCTTCTTTTGTGTTCCACTTAATTAGGGCATCAAGCTGGTCTACATTGAATCATTTACATTCATTAGGTAGGTAAATAGCCTTTCCACAACATAATAGTCTCGAGAACAGTCATTGCCTCAGACATTGATGGAGTAAATTAGTTCTGTAGTATGTAACTTATTTAAGGGGAAATGACTTGAAGGGCTCCCATGGTTACATTTGCCAGAACCTCAGAGAATGAACTCAGCTTTTAATACCTCTTCCTTTAGTTTTTTCTTTTTCTCTTTTCTCATCTGCTAAAATGTTAAGACTCTTTGTTAGCAGTTCTCTATGATCTCGTAAAAAGTTCAATACTGATCGTGATTTGATGACTGAGAACGCTAATTGGTTTTTTATTTGCAACAACCTTGACCAAGATAAAAGGGTAAACCAACTTTAAGATTCTTCATTACTTAACAGTGCTTGGCCATTGCCCTTGCCAATAACAGTTGTAGAAAACAAGAGTAGATAGGCGCAAAAGGCAGTACGCAGTTTGTGGTTCAGGAAATGAATCAGATTACGATATAGGAGTTTTTTACAATTAAATCGTAATTACGTTATCGTGCCACTGATTTAATAACTAAACAACATTCAAATATGGAACATTAAATGTCATTTTCTAACTAATTAAAAACCAAAATACATTAGACATCTCTGTAGAAGTACACTAAGCCAAAAACACTCTTAGTACCCTTAAGGCTTAAGCAGTCAACATCAGAATTCATAAAATGTTCAAGGATATTGAACTGGTAAATTTAGGGAGGTTTACAAGAAAGAAAAAAAACATCACAAAGGCCAAGGAAATGTTACGCAATATCAAAGTTTGTGTATAAATATACCATGGGCTTGTTTCGAGTATAATTTAGGCATCAAAGCATGTGCAGGAGTATATTTCTTCTGTTATAGAACTTACAAAAAACATTGAACTGTTAGAGGATTTCACTGATCCTACCGATATTGATTCCCGAAAGTTTGAAAGTAAAGAGTAGTTGCCTTAAATTATTGTAACGCAGTGCTGCGAAATGTGGAATGACCAGCTGAACAACAAGAATTAAAACTGTGTTTTCAAAGTTATCCAGTTATGAAGTTATTTTAAGCTTAAATTTGATCATAAATTACGTTTTGTAAATTGTTGTAGTGTCATAATAAATGCAATTTTAAATGCAATACTAACGATACTTAACTTAACCAGTGCATACCACTGTGCTATGTAAACATTTCACTGGAGTCCTTTGTTTCTAAAAGAGAAAAAAAAACTTTGAGGGCTTTATATGCCTCACCCATTTTGGTATTCCTAACAATTCATGATACAGATTATATGTCTAATTATAGTCTATATACCGGGAAACATAGCCTTGTGTAATTATATCAGGGATTAATTTGTATTGCTACTTTCTTTCATATGGTGAAATAAATGCACCGTCATACAAACCACGGCCGATTAACAGTCGGTAACGTTATACCAGCTGCGGCCGGTCAGCACTTGGCAGCGTAAAACCAACCACGGTCGGTTAACAGTCGGTAACGTTATACCAAGTACGGCCGGCAAACAGTCGGTAACGTCATACAAACCACAGCCAGTTAAAGTCGGTAACGTAAAACAAACCACGGTCGGTTAACAGTCGGTAACGTTAAACCAACTACGGTCGGTTAACAGTCGGTAACGTTAAACCAACCACGGTCATTTAAGGCCATACAAACCAGTCGACGCAAAATATTGTACATTAGAAACAGAATTCTCAAAACAATAGTTTAACAAGGTCACATCAATAATGCACTCATTGTTGATACTTTGAACTAGGGGTAAAATATATCAAAGCAAAAAAGGAATTCTTTGGCGCCTTTGTTGATTTTAATTGAGGTTTCTTATAATCAAAAGTCACTCCTGGATTATTTCTATGCTGTGGAACAAATTTATCCCAGCATTGAATCTCCCTTTCATTTGCATTGATTGGCTTCTTCATACATGTGTTAACCTTACGTTAGGCTTAAGGAAAAAGTGCACTTCAAAATAACCGGTTGCTATGTGCTTTAAGCAAGTGCCATATCTCAATGCAAAAACTTAATAGCTCTGCCTTTGCTCGTAGCTTTTATTTTTTGTAGCGCAAGGTTTTTGAAAACAAACCCTTTTGCTTGGTGGTCTGGAAATTTAAAAACACAGGTTAACATCCGCATTATATATACTTCAGGGTTTTTGCTCTGGTTTAATAATAAAGGGTTGAAGTGTGCTTAATAGATGGGTATGGCCCTGCAGACCCTGGAAAAGTCACCGCTAATTAGAAGATTGATATTTGTATTTTCTCCACTGTGCCCTGTTTAAGAATAACTTTGTGATATTTAATCATAAGTCTCGAACAAGGTTCTTTTTAGTGTAAAACATTCCTCTTTCATTTTTTGCTGTGGAATATTTTATGAGGCCAAGTTCAGTGCTAACATTTCAACCAAACGAAAACAAAACGAAAAAAAGTCTGAACAGAACACAGTTGTTTTGTTCGTGTCGCCAATGTTACATCGGAGTGTTTGTGTATATGTGCCCCGGTACGGATCATTCAAGTATTTCAATGTAGCGCGCTCTAAACTCACGCCATTATGTTAATGTCTGAAGTATCTCAATGTAACTTGGTTTAAGTTCACGCCATTACGTCATTTCCTGAATTATCTAAATGTAGCGCGCTCTAAACTGACGTCATTGCGTCTATGTCTGTAGCAAGACATTCCTAACAAAAAATGTCAAGTTAAAATATGATCCATTCGTCGGTAGTGATATTAAGATTTTATTTACAAATTACACTTGTTAAAATTACTTAATAATCCAAAAGCGAAAAGTTTTGACATCTGTTTTTAACATCTGTTTTTTACATGTGTTTTTGACATCTTTCATGTTAAAGTCGGAATGCAACAAGTTAAACATACCAGATTTCCCGTCCGACTTCAAACACACACAGGGCAATCATCTTACCCGATGTGTACTCTGTAAAAGAAGTCTCCATGCCAATGTATTCTGCACTAGAAGAGTGGCAAAATATCGCTTGATGCTGTAATCTGTAATGGGTATTGACGTTTTTGTGTGAAAAGGGTTATTTTAAAGTTGTTAACAGCTACAACCAAATATTTTCTATTCTTCTTTGAAAGTAATGCATTTATCGTTCTGTAAATGCAATTGGAACAATGTACAGAATACAGCAAACATTCTCTTTTTCAGTGTAACAGAAGAGAACGACGGAAACTGCACCATTTCTTTCTATCTTTTTTTATCTTTGTGTAACGCGTTATGTTTCCTTTTGTGGTCTTACAACGCCTTGTCAACTTTGGAACAATGTTTACGTTTATTTTCTTTTTTTTTTTCTCGCAGCCACGGGCTCAAAATACAGATTCTAACGAAATAATATTTCACCAGGGCAGAACTCGGCAATAAAAATATTCCGCAACGAGATGGAATTCAGTGAAGCACACCGTTCTACCAGAGTTGCGTGCTGGCGGAGCCGTATCTATTATTCAAGGGATAAAACTAGATCATTTGTCATCCCTTTGTTCGAAAAATGACATTCATTTTGATAAATCATTCCCTTAATTCAGTTAAATGAATACCCACAAAGGCAAAGAATACATTATTTAAGAGAGACTGTTTTTTCTTTTGTCTTTTTTTTTGTTTTGTTGCCGCGGCGTGTAGCATTAAGAGTCTAAGAATGAGGCTGTAACTCAGTATATATTTTACTTGCCCAGCATAATTATGTCATAGAAAGTGTTTTGCATTTGATAACCAACTTAGCGTATTTAATGTTTTGGTTGGAAAGTAGACTTCAAAGGCACAGCGATTTACTTCTCCATCAGTTTTACCTGTTGTTTAGCAACTTGTTTACGAGCGCTATTCGCCGAAGCATTTATAAGTTTTCATGACACTTTTTATGGCTTTATTACTCCTCATGTCGCTTTTGGTCTTTAGCCTGTGATCACCTGTATCAGTGTCTACATTAGTCAGGAGGCAGAGTCAGAGATTTACCGTCATCCTGCTGTCTGTCCATCATCCATCTTCAGACGTCCTGTGCCCTGTCGCGTGATAATCACATGCTTTATTATGGCAAAAAATACATCGGTGCATGTCTGGGTCACAGACAAATGTATTACCATGGAAACAAGGTGAAAAGTACAGCGGTGGCTATGATCCCCGTCGTATTTCTCAAACAATTTCGTTTATGATCTTTATGCGGGCGGATTAATTTGCAGCACAAATATACCGAGGGTAGAACGATGCTGAACTGTTTGACCCCAATCACAACTGAAGCCGTTCTTTTATGAAAAAGGATATATTCCAAGCAACTCAGTTTGCTTAAAGGGTTTTAAGGAAAGAGCAATGAGACAGGGATCGTTTGTTATTTGCTTTTGCACAAACGCTGTAAGTCGCCCTTTGTATCTACTGTATTAAGTCCAGTAACCCCTCACTTAAAACATTTGTCATTGGGTATAATACGAACTCCGCAACAGAGAGTCAGTTGAGGGTGATTGATTGACTATTGAATTAGGTTCTTGCACAAGCTAACGTCATTGAGCTATTAGCAGTGGAAGAGAGGTCTCAGGTCTAATTTTACTGGCATCAAATACTTAAAACCCTGGTATCTGTTAAACGAAAATTCATATATGCAGCTACACTTTAGGCGAAGCACATTTTGGTTGCTATTAGGACTATGAGAACAACTAAAAAAAAGAATTTTCTGCAATTTCTAAAAAACATATTACCAGTTCTTTATGTAGAAATTATAATATGTAAAAATTTTAAAACAGAATAAAAAAAAACTAAATTTAAATGTTCCCAACAAAAAAAAAAAAAGCAAAACTAACAATAATGTCTAAAAATGTTGGTAGGGTAGACCACCGTTGGGACTGCACTAAAGTGGCCAGATTTCCGGAGTGTTCCTATTTGAGACGCCCTTCAAAGTGAAAGGCCTTCACAGTGGGACTGTTGTAAAGGGGTCGTATTTATGACGTTCTTCACAGTGAAAGGCCTTCACAATGGGACTTGTAAAGGGGTCGTATTTGTGACGTCCTTCACAATGAAAGGCCTTCACAATGGGACTTGTAAAGGGGTCGTACTTGTGACGTTCTTCAAAGTGAAAGGCCTTCACAATGGGACTTGTAAAGGGGTCGTATTTGTGGCGTCCTTCACAATGGAAGGCCTTCACAGTGGGACTGTTGTAAAGGGGTCGTATTTGTGACGTTCTTCAAAGTGAAAGGCCTTCACAATGGGACTTGTAAAGGGGTCGTATTTATGACGTTCTTCACAGTGAAAGGCCTTCACAGTGGGATTGTTGTAAAGAGGTTGTATTTGTGAGGTGAGCACATCTGCATGCTGGTCTTATTGCTGGAACCCTCGCGTATATAACTGGGTGACACTTGAGCAGTGGGCTGCGGCCTTGATTGCGACGTCTTCTGTGAACAAGGGTTCCTTCTCCCCACTCTCCCCCCTCCCCCAGCTGCTTTACATAACCACAGATTTTCACCTTGACATACATTCTTCTCGTTTCTGCCACTTGTTTGTTGTGCACATTTTACCAGTGACGATATTTTCCACAACAAACCATACACTTTGCGTCGTATGCAGCTGTGTAATGAAGGCTTGTTACGCGGGTAATAAGATCTTGTTACATTGCTAATAACGGACTGTTAAATTGATATTAAAGATACATTACATAGTTATAAATACTTGTTACATGCATAAAGTACCCATTAGACCACATTGTAGCTTTTCACATTATTCTGGTGAACAGTTTGACTTAATAACACATTGGTTTCGCTTCACAATGTCGACGAAATACTAGTAAAATTGAAGTTGCGTTGAAGTGTTCTTTTCAAGGCGTTCTATGTCTTTGATGGTCATTTTGTGACATCAGATTGACATCGAATAACAGTCAATTAAGTATTACAGTATATCATTTTGCAAAACAGCCAACATCTTAAGTTTTTCCAGTAGTATAATCATACTTAATCGTGCATCTTTATTATCTTGCTTAGATCTTAATAAAGCGACGGTGCATCAACCATGCCACGGAAAATGTCTAAATTTAGTGGTCTTAATGTTGTTTTCTTCGTTACATATCTACCACCCCTTTCCGCTAAAAAAAAAATGATGTCATGAAAGACGTCTGTAATTAGTTAAACAGTTTTCCAACTTTTGGGATAGTTTAGGCGACAACCGTCACACGACTGTCCTCCAAGGACAACAAGGAGACACGCCTTGGCTATGTTGACGCTTTTTATTCCGCCGTCAGTCACGCAATAGATGGCGCTATTATTGGCGCCATTGATCCCGCCAATGATCTAAGCTCTGTCATGCAAATGTCGTTTATGCTGTTCCATTATGGACAGCAATTGACAAGGGAACCTGTCACAATGAGTTATGGCCCCCCCCCCCCCCGCTTCTTTCACTATTTTATGGTACGATGCTGTATTATTACAGGTGACACGGAAGCCCTGCAAAACACCCTGAATTCGTGGGATAGCGAGGAGCGCAGAGAAGAACAGGCATGTCTTTGAACGCCTGTTGAAAAAAGGCTTCAAACATATCAATAGGGGTTTTTTACTGACCAATTACCAATCCGGCCCATCTTTAAATAGGCCAGGCCAAATAACAAATTTGCCACTGGAACAGGCCCGATGCCCAATGAGAAATGCCTTCCCATTTGCACACAGGCCTGACCCGACTGCACATATTTTAGAAAATTGAATAAATAATTTTGAATGGATTATAAAATTGTTTTATTTATAATAAATTAAAAATATTTTATGCAACTTATTTGATACACTGCATTAAGATTTAAAAAAAAATCTTTAAAATTGGAACCTCATGACCTTATTTAAATTATTACATTTTGCATCATATAAAGGCAAGACACTGTGGAGCTCATTCCAGGTAATTAAGATAAAAAAATTTCCCGGTCAAAACTGTGACTGCTGCTCTGACACAGGGTGTAACCGCAACCCAAAGGGCAGCGTAGTTACTTATTTGTTGACTTGCTTAGTAATTGGTTATTAACAAGGTGTATTAGTGTGGGTAGCATGCTCATTTGGCAATAACCAAAGTAATTGAAAATACCTAATTTTCGGATCAGATATGGCAGATATGGTAAGCGGCAGAAAGCTCCCCCCTAACCCATTTTGCCTACCCGGTAAAAAGTGCTCCCCCATTTTCGCACACCCAAAAAAGGTCACTCCTTTTTTACGGGGTGCACTTATTATGGGGGAGCGACATTTGATTAATCTTTTGAAAGGGGGCGGCTTTGGGCGGGAGGGGCTTTTTACCTAGAACCGCCAGATATACAGCTAATCGTGTTTTGTCAACCAGCAGCTTCTTGTGCTTTGTCAACCAGCAGCTTCTTGTGATTTGTCAACCAGCAGCTTCTTGTGCTTTGTCAACCAGCCGCTTCTTGTGCTTTGTCAACCAGCAGCTTCTTGTGCTTTGTCAACCAGCCGCTTCTTGTGCTTTGTCAACCAGCAGCTTCTTGTGCTTTGTCAACCAGCCGCTTCTTGTGCTTTGTCAACCAGCCGCTTCTTGTGCTTTGTCAACCAGCAGCTTCTTGTGCCTTGTCAACCAGCCGCTTTTTGTGCTTTGTCAACCAGCCGCTTCTTGTGCTTTGTCAACCAGCCGCTTCTTGTGCTTTGTCAACCAGCAGCTTCTTGTGCTTTGTCAACCAGCAGCTTCTTGTGCTTTGTCAACCAGCAGCTTCTTGTGCTTTGTCAACCAGCCGCTTCTTGTGCTTTGTCAACCAGCAGCTTCTTGTGCCTTGTCAACCAGCCGCTTCTTGTGCTTTGTCAACCAGCAGCTTCTTGTGCTTTGTCAACCAGCAGCTTCTTGTGCTTTGTCAACCAGCAGCTTCTTGTGCTTTGTCAACCAGCCGCTTCTTGTGCTTTGTCAACCAGCAGCTTCTTGTGCTTTGTCAACCAGCTGCTTCTTGTGCTTTGTCAACCAGCAGCTTCTTGTGCTTTGTCAACCAGCCGCTTCTTGTGCTTTGTCAACCAGCCGCTTCTTGTGCTTTGTCAACCGGCAGCTTCTTGTGCTTTGTCAACCAGCAGCTTCTTGTGCCTTGTCAACCAGGTATGCAGCTTCTCGTGCTTGGCACACCAGGTAAGCAGTTTCCTCGTTGAGCTGATTTGCTTTTATGCCGGAGGGAGACTGAGGAAGGAGGTGGAGGGTAAAAAAACCAGGTGTGTGATATATGGCTGATGTACAGAAACAATGAGTAAAAGCATCAACTGTGCCGATTACACGGCACGTTACCATGACAATGAAGAGGCTAGGCACAGGAGAGTCAGATGCTGCATGTACCAACACAACGCATCACAACACGCCTGCTGGAGAGGCTAGGCACAAGATAGTCAGATGCTGCATGTACCAACACAACGCCTCAACAACACGCCTGCTGGAGAGGCTAGGCACAAGCAGCCAGATGCTGCATGTACCAACGCAACGCATCAACAACACGCCTGCTGGAGAGGCTAGGCACAAGACAGCCAGATGCTGCATGTACCAACACAACGCATCAACAACACGCCTGCTGGAGAGGCTAGGCACAACAAAGTCAGATGCTGCATGTACCAACACAGCGCATCCACAACACGCCTGCTGGAGAGGCTAGGCACAAGACAGTCAAATGCTGCATGTACCAACACTACGCATCACAACGCGCCTGCTGGAGAGGCTAGGCACAAGACAGTCAGATGCTACATGTACCAACACAACGCATCACAACGCACCTGCTGGAGAGGCTAGGCACAAGACAGTCAGATGCTGCATATACCAACACTACGCATCCACAACACGCCTGCTGCAGGCATCTTGCCAACTAGCCATGACTGATACCGTTCAAACCAACCAGGCGGTTTAGCTGAAGTTCACATAAGCAAGAACGACAGAAGTTTACTACCAAAGGTCTCACTGGGCATTGCATGACCCTACAATGTACGGAGCAATTAGTTGCAGTTGCTATCTGCTATTTCGTTGTTCCATTGGGACGTTATCTCCGACTTATGATGTCGTTTTAATGATCTTTGAACGAACTTTGTTTTTTTTTCTTTTTTTGCTGAAACACTGTTAGCTTTCAAAGAAATCATTGATGCTGGGTAACAGATCATGAAATTTCATGTAGAAAAATTACTTCCTTATCGAAAATAGTCATAGGAAGCTTCTTAAAAGGAAAGTATGATGGAGATTGTTGCAAAACGGTTTTATCAACAGAACGACACATTTGGTTGGCACATTCGTTGTGTTTCGTCTGCATTCGGTGCATTCCGTGTCTATTCGGCAAGTTACGTGCGCATCCGGAACGCTCCGTCACCCAACAATCTCCTTACAATATTTGACAAGAATGGAAGTTCTCCAATAATAATGATGATGATAATAATAATAATAATAATAATAATAATAATAATAATAATAATAATAATAATAATAATAATAATAATAAATAAATAAATAAATAAATAAACATCCAAAGAACAGGCGGAAGGAGGATCGTCAAGTGAAATGAGCAACAAGACAGAGTCACGAAGACAGAGTCACGAAGACAGAGTCACGAAGACAGAGTCACGAAGACGGTGTTCTCTGCTAAAAAGAGTGGACTCCTCTACTTCCTTCCTTTTTCTTCTTCCAACTGTATGAATTAGCCATGGAACGTGTATTGCGCAATGAATTAAAAAGATTCTGTGCCAATTTTCTAACACGATTTTGTCTTTTAATTTTATATAAATAGACATTGCCGGTATAGCTTGACACTTTGTTGTTTTTTTTTTATAAATACAAGTTCGCAGTCATTTGAATGCGAATTTTGAAAACCTCCCTGGCTGTGCCTCCTGGTTCCCTCCTCCCCATCCCCGCCACGGCATTCGAAAACCTTTCCGACTTCAGCAGCCGTCTCGCGAGTCATGATTCCTGTGGCTGTCACTACGGAGCTGTGACCAGATTGGCATTCATAAATAATGCAGGGCATCTCATCTCTCACAGCCACTCGCCATCCCCCATTGTCTCATACTGCTTTTGAGCTTGAAACAAATCTATCCTAATTTAGTGTTATGAAGCACCGCGGGGAGCTCAGCTAATCTGTTAAAACTCTAGAGTCTCTTGTCGCGTCATACCAGTTTGTCTTTTTCTTCAATTCCGTGTTCATTTCGTGATAAGAACTGAGCCCCAATACGATGCAACCAAAATCATGCTGCAGTTTATACATCACGTCACAAACCTTCACATAGGGTTCGCGATACGGTTTCGGATTGCGGTTTTTGCGTTCCTCTGGCAGACGTTGTCTAATAAAATAGCACCTCGTGGACAAGACAGCTTCATCATGCTGCGCGCGTTGCCTCCCCCCCCCCCCCCCCAAAAAAAAAAAAGAAAAGAAGAAAAAACAAACATGTCCAAGGACATGACCCAGCCGAGTAACCAAACAAGGACAGAGAGAAAAACTCTGAAAGGAATACTGTTAGGCCAAAAAATGAAGAACTTTGTTTCTGAACGTAAATTTTTCATAATTTTAATACACAAAAAAGAGTTTTCCCGGGTGGAAGCTACCCGAAAAGGGATGTTGGAGAGGTTGGGTTTTGACGATTCACGTATTTATCTGCATTTACACAATTTACAAAATTTTTTAAATGCCGCCATTTCGGCATTTTTTGTCATTTGCGAAAAAAAGGAAAGTCTAGAGAAACACCTAAGAAGCGTTCGATTAAAATTTTATAACTATTTGAAAAAGACTGAGAGAAATGCATGGTTTGACAATTCCTTATTTACTACCATTTATTCCAATTTTTGCCAAACTTCAAAGTTCCGCCACTTCGGCAGTTTTTGGCGAACCGCAAAAAAAAATAACTGTAAGAAAATAACAGCCTGATAGGCGAACCCCTGGATTGGAGTAAAACTGTAGGAGGAGTAGCATTTTAAAAATGGATCAAAACGGGCACAAAAAGTGCCGCCATTTTCTCAATTTTTCGTCAATCGTCAAAAAAAGTAACAGCCAGGTGGGGGACCACCCAGGAAACATTCCTGCGTGATATCAAAACGATTGGAGCAAAACTGTAGGAAGAGTAGCATTTTAAAGAAAACGTTTAACATACGCACATACATTCAAGCCCCCTATAATGATACGACTAACAAAAAAAAAACAAGAAAAAAAAAAGAAACAAACAAACAACCTGAACCCGAATCATGGGATAATATCAACCCCAGAATTAAGACCATTTTTGTTCAGTCCCCGTGGACAGCTTATTTTCGAGATTTCGGTGTTAATATACGTGCTTGACTCTGGATCACTATTGTGACTGAGTCCCTTATCTTACGGCCACGCAGATGCTTTTGGGAAAAATGTCAATACATTTTGCATGTAAAATTTCGAGCCACTTCATACAGGGCATTTTGTTTAATCCAGGACCTCATGTGTGCGCATGCGCGGTGCTATCACATGATGAGCCAGTGGCTTCGAAAACTGGACTCCTCTCCACAGCACAGCCCTCAACAAACGGGTATGTTCCCCTCCCCGCCCCAGTCAGTCACCTCAGATAGACCCAGTACTTCAGTGATCATCTACACTATAGGGTCTTTCTTCCTCTAGATTTGATCAAAATCGAATTAGCCGTCTCTGAGATACCGTGTGCACATGGTCGAAAAATTAAAGCACACCAAGGTGAAAATTAAAAAAAATGTTCAAAATACAATTTTTGATCAGAATCAACCCTCGTTATGATGTGCACTATCCGGTCTTTCTGGTTCCAGTTTTTGGTGAAGATCCGATGAACTGTTTTAGAGATATCGCGTAAACAAAGTCCAAAACAGCTAAAAACAAACCAAAGGGAAAATATCAAAAGTTCGTCAAAAATTCCCAATTTTTACAATAAAAAATAACCCTTTAGTGATGATCGTCACTGTATGGGCTTTCTTTCTAAAAGGTTTGGTGAAGATCTGATGAACTGTTTTAGAGATAGCGCGTCAACAAGTCCAAAACAGATAAAAACACCCAAGTGAAAATTTCAAAAATTCGTCAAAAATTCAATTTTTGACAAAAAAAACAAAAACAAAATAATTCCTCAGTGTAAATGTGCACTTTATGGTCTTTCTTTCTGTGAGGTATGGTAAAGAGCTAATAAGCTGTTTTTGAGATATCGCATAAAGAAAGTCTAAAAACAGCACTGAAAGCACCAAATTTAAAAAAAAAATCAACAAAAATCCAATTTTCATCGGACTGCCAAAAAATTGACGCCTACGATCGTGTGAGTAAGTTTTGCAAGATATCACACAAAAGGCTTACGCATCTAAGAGGAATGAGTGGTGATGGACGGACGGACAGACAGACGCACAGAGCCCAATCTATAACACCCGCCCCCCCCCCCCCCCCCCCCGATTGGGGACTAACTACCATCATCTATAGTCACTAATTAGTTCTGAAGAAAACTTTGCCGGCTCATCTGTGCGGAAAATGAACGACTGCTTCACATGTGGCGGCACTCCCCAGGGGTGGATTCAGGTTTTGGTCGGGAGGAGGGAGGAGGGACGGGGGATGGGGTGGTGAGCTTCAGCTTTAAAAAATCACTCGAAGTAGCGAGTTCTTTTTTTGTTGGTGAAAACACAAATGTCAACATTCCATTTTTTTCGAATTGGGGGTGGGGCTGACACTCCTACCCCCCCCCCCGGCCCCACCCCTGGTTCCGCCACTGCTGTCCCCTTTGATACGCCATTGCGAGTGATTTCCATTGCCAAGACACGCCAGCTGCCACCTCACAACAATCGCTCCTGAATTCTAATTTCTGCGTTTGTTTAGGGCTGGGGGGGTTCAAAGATCAGAAATGATATATACGATGTCAAGAGAAATATCAGGGGAGAAGTTGAGAGATCAGAAATAACGCCTTATATCATATAGTTTTTTGCTTTAAATTCTGTTGGAAGACAAAGTGAAACGACATAATGCTTGAGAGGCATCTCTGTACCTTAATCTACGCTGCGTGTGGTTATCCACAGACACAGCTAGCTAACGCTGCGTATGGTTATCCACAGACAGAGCCAGCCATTAGTGCGTCCCAAATGATCTTCAAGCAACACGGTTTAACCACATTAAAATTTGGAAATCCTTGTTCTTGGATGAATTAATTGCATATTGTGATTTTAGGAAATGGGGCTCCCCTGTATATTATACGATTTTGAATGCACTATATTTCCTGAAAGGAATAACGACGCACAAACAGTGTTGTGATTCCAGAGCACCATCTATTATGCCGAGCCAGTATGTACTGTGTGTTTTCTTATGGTACGCTACAGCTAATGAAGCTGACATAACAAATCATATTATATTGGCTTCCTACAAATTGATCCCAAAAATCCAGGTTCTTCCGCTTGTGTAGAAAATTGGAGGAAACAGGAACATAATAACACTAAAAAAAAACCTGCAAATGTTGAAAAAACTTCCCAGGAAACATTGCGACGGCTATCCAACGTATGTTTGAGGTTGCGACTAAATCGTACCCAGTAAACATTGTGACGTTAGATCTACGTTGGATAAATGTCACACACGAAGTCGGGAGCAGCGTCGGACTTTTGTTGTTTATGGAAATCGAAACAGCGTTTACCTACTTGGAAACTTGGAAATACGTCGATTCGTCTAATCAAGGTGTAAAATGGACGTGCAAACAACGTCTATATTCGGACATTGTTCAGACGTCGGGGGAAAAATTAATCTAGTATCGCCATTCAGACAACGACAATCGTGAAGTGTCATGGTCATCCCTTCTATTTCCTGCTAGCGATAACATCATGGGGCTGTTGTTTGTATGCGAGTCCGTACGTCTATACAACGTTGATTTTCCGCCGTTTATTCAACGTTGCACCATAGACGTTGGTTAGAGATCGGAGAAAAATACTTGTGACCAAAAGCAACATCTAAAAACGTTGCTCATCCAACCTCTATTCTACGTTGTGTACAGAACATTGATGAAACATTCATCTATGGTTGCGACCACTCGCAAACCAAATTAAAACCCGCTTCGCTGCTGCGATTTAGTCAGGTCAACGTCGCAATCTCATATCGGCGTTGGATCGATGACGGTGGGTTTACTGGGTAACGTCTTTTCTGCCATTTCCTGTTGCCATTTTGTTTGTCGCCAGTATTTCTAAATTGAAAACTGCCACCGATTACTTGGCGCGTTGCGTTGCAATTTTTATTGTCGCTTTTGTGGCAAAAGTTGTCTATTAAAATAAGACACCCAAAGAGTTATAAGGTCTTTGCCGTCGCGTGCTTTTTTTTTGGGTGGGGGGGAGGGGGGGGGGGAGTGAAGGGAAGATGGACAGGGGTTACTCACCCGGCCACTTTTGTCCTTTTCATTGACCTGTTCATAGGTTGTACCATTTTGAACGATGTCGTACAAAGCGTCGTCGTCGCACTCCAGGCAGGCTTCTAGAAATGTTAGCTCTTCGTCATTTTCCGTAAACTGACTGTCGGAACTAGCTGAAGCTGAGTCAAAATCACGATGACATGGTTTCCGATGATATCCAGCTGCCATTTTTTTTATTTATTTCATCTCCATCGTTTTCGTAAACATCGTTATCTTGTACGGGCCATTATAAGCCATTATCTCTATATTCGGGGTGGTGGATAATGTTTGAATCACTTTCATTAATATTTTATTATTACACCATCCCGAAGCGTCATTACTTGATTTATCAATATCCTAATTTCGTGTGTGCAGGTTAATGGACACTTTTGGTACAAAATTCAAATTTTAGCATTTCCTTCATATGTATATATTTTTGAAAAATTTGAATGCCATTCTACATCACTTCCATTTGCCTTCTTGTATGGAGCTTATATATTCCAGTTGACAGCCTAGATACTGCAGGGGCAATGCATCTCACAGCACTGCACACGGGTCTTCACCAGACGGCTTTATCTGTTATGTCATGATTTGCATTTTCCTCCATCTTAATCCAAGCTGCAATCTGTAACCGACAGAAACCAACAACTAGGAACTTGTCATTTTAATATAATAACTTGAATAACACATTCAGTGCAATTCCTTAAGCCAAGACAAGATATTTTATATTTTATACATGTTTTATATAACCTCTGAAAATTGCTATTTTTCATTTTTATGCACAATATTCATCAACCTTGTTATTTGGTGCTGTTATTTAGTGAAAAAAAAATCATATTTCAGAAAAACAAAAAAAAAAGAAAAGAAAAGAAGTATACTGAGCAGAAGTGCTTTAAATTTAAACTTATTAAATTATTATTTTTTTAAAAGAGGAAGTGGTGAAACTATTTTTATGATAATCCTGTGCTCGAGAGGGTAACAAACTATCCATCGAAAACTGCTGGTCTGTTTTGAAAAACTTGGCCGTTACAAAGAAATACTTTAGTTGCAAAGAAATACATGGCAATTCACGTATGAAGCAGTAAGAACGCACGCAGCGGAACAGTCTGGTAAAAGCCAGGCTAGCTCTCTGATAGAAAGGAAACGCTTTTGTTTAAGAAATGGGCAACTTTTGACAGTAAATATTTCAGTGTAGCATTTTGCTTGCATTTTATACTGCGAGAGTATTTTTAAGCGACTCTCCAATCAAGTATGATAAGACATCAGCGTCTTCTTTTTCTTTGCTTACCGACGACCTTCCTACCACTTTCCAACCGCCTTCCTACCACATTTCAACCACCTTATCGCATTCGGACCACCTTTCTACCACTTCTCACTACATTTCGACCACCTTCCGACCACATTCTAACCCCTTACCTAATACCTTCCTACCACCTCCTACAACATTTCGACCACTTTCCCACCACCTTCCTACCGCCTTCTGACCACTTTACTACTACCCTCCTACCACCGTTCAACGTTCCGACCACCTTCCTATCACCTGCCTACGTTCCGACCACCTTCCCACCATATTCAGACCACCTTTGGATCACCTTTTCTTTCATTTTGTTTTTGTGCCAATTCAGCAGTGAACAGCGCATCAATTTTACTTCTTTCCCACAGTCATACCATTGCGTTATGAAAAGCATTAATTACTTAAAAGCATTAAAAACAGGAAAAAACCCAGCATCCAAAGCGAACGTAAGGAGAACCGTGCACGACTTAATTGCTAGCTGGGGGGAAAGTGGGGAGGGAGGGGGGTGGGGGTGGTGTTACCTTATTTATGGCAGCACGGATCTCCAAGTAACAATTAACTACACTTTCCCTAATCTTGCCTGCTCCAGTTTTTATCAGCGCATGGCTCAAGTACTAACAGGAAACGGGCCACAATGCTGTATTGTTCAACTCGGTCTATTGTGTTCATTTGTATGGTATGGTCAGTAACCGGAGGGTGGCCATGGTTAGTCCTTCCTGTTGACTATCCTTATGAATACTGAACCTATGAGGGGTAAAAATGGTCAAACTAAATCGCCTGTAAGGAAAATACAGAAGGTGCCTGGTTGCTGATGTATATGTTTAAGGGCGTTTACCCGTAAATTACGTCAGCGCCACAGGGGGTCTGGGACTGTGGGTACTCTAATGCAATCATCAGTGAATGACGTCATACACTTTGCGTAAGGGGGTTTGAAGGGGTGGTGTCAAAAAGTCTGCGTAACAAGTGTATAGACGGGCCCTGAGCTTGGTAACACACAGGCACTGAATGCTGGGGGTTAAGAGGCTTAGTCCAGGCTTGGGCCTATAGCTTCAGACCTCGCATCAGGGTATGGGGCTCAGGCTATACCTTCAGACTTGGGATCAGGGTACGGGGTTCAGGCTACAGGTTAGGCTTGGGTTCAGAGTATTGGTTCAGGCTATACTCTCCGGCTTTGGTTCACGGGGTACGAATTCATGCTGTGGCTTCAACGTGCCGGTTTAAGTTGTTCCTTCACGCCAGGCTCACGCGTACACAGAGGCCAATGACTGTGGACACTCAACCAGTCAACATGATATGTACCACCCGAAGAGTTAACATAACGGGTACAAACAGAAGAGTCAACATGACGTGTACTAGCAGAAGAGTCAACATGACGTGTACTAGCAGAAGAGTCAACATGACGTACCTGTACAGTCAGAAGAGTCAACATGACGTGTACTAGCAGAAGAGTCAACATGACGTACCTGTACAGTCAGAAGAGTCAACATGACGTGCACTAGCAGAAGAGTCAACATGATGTGTACATAACGTGTACAAACAGAAGAGTCAACATGACGTGTACCAAAAGAAGAGTCAACATGACGTGTACCAAAAGAAGAGTCAACATGACATGTACTAGCAGAAGAGTCAACATGATGTGTACATAACGTGTGCAACCATAAGTCTCCACATGATGTGTAACAAAAGAAGAGTCAACATGACGTGTACCAGCAGAAGAATCAACACGACGTGTACCCCCGTGAGAGTCAACATGACGTGTACAAACAGAAGAGTCAACATGAGGTGTACCACCAGAAAAGTTAACAAGACGTGTCCCAAAACAAGAGTCAACATGACGTGTATCACCAGAAGAGTTAACAAGACATGTACAACCATAAGAGTTAACCTGATGCCCACCACCAGAAGAGTCAACATGACGTGTACCTCAAGAAGATTCAACATGACGTGTGCTCCCAGCGGAAAAAACGCAGACGCGCTACGTATCTCTCTCACTCGCTTAAAAGCGGACTGTTAGACGCGAATTTCGTCAAATCTTTTTTTCGAAATTGCTCCGTCACTTAAGCCTTAAGACATTAAAAGACCAAATAAGCGCCCCTAACCCATCTCCAGGTCGTAGAAGAAATAGAACTGCATTTAAAAGAATTTTTCTCCACACGAAGGTATTAATTACTCAGAGTTTATTACTTTTTATTTTAAAATAACATAACATTTATCTTTTTAATCAAAAGATAAAGAAAGAATCATATCCATCACGTAAAGATTTTTTCCGGAAAATATTTTTTTCCTTCATATTAGAACTTATTCCTCGTTCTGTATTCGTTAACAAAACTGACTGAACTGAAAACTCATTCAGAGTCTAGGATTATTGTTCCAGGCATGTTTTTTGCCGTTAATTTTTCAGAAGAAATGACAGAAGAAGGTCGCAGGGATGAGACAGACGTATTGTCCTTGCAGAATGGCCGATGCTAACACTAAAAATTCTGCTACAAGTAAACATAACTTTTTTAAGGAATACTACTCAGAAACGTTCCTGTATAAACCCCGCAACGGCAAAAATGTGTGACGCCACACATGCGACTCCCAAAATAGTAATCGCAGTTCAATTCAACTTACCAGTCCATTTTTAGTTTTTTAATTATCCTTTTGGTGTCTGGGTCAATTCAAACATGGTTTTTAGTTACGCAGGAATAAAGCAGAATGTTTCGCACGAGAAACCCAGATCGTTTTTTTTTTCTGTTTATATCCCGAGAGAGGGCGCAGTGAGCAAACACCTCTACAGTCCCGAAGCACTAATTACATCCACTGTCTTGATAATATAAACCATTTCAAAGGCACCAGACAGCCAAACAAACAACGTTAATTAACCACCTATGAAGCAGCTGATTCGGACTCTGAACCCAGCCACATGTCCTCTTATGGCATATCTAGCCTCTCTCCCTCTCTCTCCCTCTCTCTCTCTCTCCTCTTCTCGCCCTCCCTCTTTCGGCACAATAGCAAGTGTAAAAATAACCTGCTACGGCTCTTGCTCTTTGCTTTTAACTTGCGCCCTCTTTTTTTTCTGTGGCATAATGTTTAGCGAAGGTGCGAAGAAAGAAATGAACACCATCATGTTAGCGTGGCTTTGTAGGGGAATTCACACATTTGCTTGTTGACGTCACAAATCATTTCCTTCATTTTAAACTTCATTTCAACTTGTTATCTCGTAAAATGATGCTCCCAACTGTCAGTTGTTTATATATTATGAATCCGGACCCAAAACGCCGCGGGAACAAAGCACTTCCGGAATGAAGCCCCTCCCCCCCCCCCCCTCATTTTTTAAAGTAGGAACAAAGCGCCTCCGGTATGAAAGCCCTACTGGACAGAAGCGCCCCCCTCCCCACCAAAAAAAAAAAAAATGATTAGAACTGACCGCAACTGAGTTCAATGAAACTGATCAATCCAATTGAATTGATATTAGATCACACAAAAGAGAAATTGCATTACATTGCGATTGTATTTCAGATCGTAATAAATGAAATTACACTGTACTTCAAATACGTATTTGACATTCAAGATCACCTTTTGTGTGTCCTTTGCAATGTAGTTATCATCAAAATATGCCATTTTGTAGTACTGTTTCACTAAATATATAATTTAGAGGATTTGTCTCTTTTAATTGAGAAATGTACAAATAATTACTGAAAATAAACAAATAATGAAAAGGGACGTTTTTGGAGGGGTGGGGAGGGAGCTTTAATACCGGGGCGCTTTGTTCCTACTTTGCAAAAATAGGGGGGGGGGGGGGGGGGGGCTTTGTTCCGGGGTCGCTTTGGGCCGGACACCATATTTTATTATTATGAATATATTGCAAGCTGTGGCTTCTTTTTCAGAGTCGGTTTCAGTTTCGTTTATGTGTGAATTAACGTAATATATGCCTGGTATTTGTTGTTGTTGTTGTTGTTATTGTTGTTGTTGTCAGGCGAAAGTAGGCTGTTATGATACACAACAGTCTGTAGCCGAAAGTAGTTTGTAGCATAACGCAGCCGAAAGTAGATCCGCCACAGATTGGCTTGCCTTTAGAGTAGGGCACACCGCGTAGGGCACACCGCGTAGGGCACACCGCGCAGGGCACACCGCACCGCATTCGCTCCAACTCCAATTAATTAAGCTGAAGTCCAACCTGCAGTTGTATGTAATCTCCACATAATGACTACTCCCCCCATGCCGCGTGGCTAGCTATGTTTTTCTTTCCATGGAACTTAAAGCAATCAGTGCCGTGATGAGCTGGACAAGCATTGCATTGTAGGAAACAGTCAAGAGAATTAAACAGCAATACTAATTAGTTTTATTTTCTGCAAGGCAAATTATGGTCAGTAACTTATTACATTTGGGGATTTTCAGTCCCCATAGTTTATTGAATTCGTACGATTCGGTAAAGTCTTTCTGCATGACTCCTTTTTTTCCGTTATAAAATGTAACGCGAATTCCTCTCAGGCGGTTAGGATTGAGACGACCTTATTTGGCAGATACATACTGCAGCAAATCGAGTGAGTCCACCTCATTTTTTTAGCAATTCGTTAACACTGTCGCTTCAACATCTATTTAGCGCTGTGTCGAGGATGTTGATCTATGGTCGCGAACATAAACAAAATCAAAACCAAACCACAACCAGATTCAAAGCTGCGATTTGGCCTGGTCACCCATGCAACGTTAAATGGACGTTTCCTCGATGTCAGAATGTTTACTTGGATATAACACTACAGTTTTGGTACATCTGGTAACTTGATATGACTTTTAGCACAGACTTTGGTTTGGCCGCAATTGTCGCTACTCGGTAGCGAAAACGGTCTAGTTGAGTAACGCTTTAAACAGACGTATCTGATACAGGCGAAGCGATACTTGTACAGGTGCAGTAAGGAAGGGTTTAAACACTACAACCTGGTTTGGGAATTTAACATATATGTTTCTATAAAGTGCATAATGATAAAATCTAACGAACATTAAGCAGTAATGAATAGCTTATATTGAAAAGAAATTTTATGAATTTGATCATTATGCAGTCAGTGACGGCTGTTGTTCGCTATGTAATCAGTGGCGACTGTTGTTCATTATGCTGCTACTGTCTGCTGTTGGTCCCTATGCAGCCACTAGCGGTTGTTGGACATTATGCAGTCACTAGCGGTGGTTGGACATTATGCAATCATTAGCGGTTGGTGGACATTATGCAGTCATTAGCGGTTGTTTGACATGATGCAGTCACAGGCGACTGGTGGTCATTGTGCAGTCGCAGGCGACTGGTAGTCGTTGTGCAGTCACAGGGGACTGGTGGTCATTGTGCATCACCAGCAGTTGTTGGACATTATGCAGTCACAGGCGACTGGTGGTCATTGTGTAGTCACTGGTGGCTGTTGGTATCTTCTGATTACAAGAAATATAAGTTTTATCGTACATTACAAATGAAATCAATAAATCGTTTTAACAGACTATTTGATAACTAGACATTTGGGTTGGACACATTTTGGTGAGAGACATCTCGGTCGAATGTAGAAAGTGCGACATTTGGACCACTTAAAAATGGCTCAAGGCTTTGATAATTAAATGTTGTGTTAATCTTACGTCGTGTGACTTTGTAATTTTGGTTTCACTTAAGTGAGTTAACTTTGACAGGTACATTAACTGATCATTGCAAATAAATCAGTGCACCATTTATGAAGGCCACTAGTGTTCTCCAACAACAAGCATTAATGGGTAAAGGCTACTCCGGTACGTACGACCGTTACTAGCACATAATGGCCTTGAAGGGATAGCTTTCCATGCTATTTATAAAAGGGTACTTATATTCATGTAAATTTATTGTTATTTTTCATGGATAACGATGTTTAATATTTGACACTGTTTGAAAATTTGCCAGGGCTCTGAAGATACCTATGCTACTCCGCTGAACGGAGACAAACTCTCACTAAATAAATTCTATTCAAAGTAGACAACGAAGTACAAAGACTGATGTGATCAAATAACACGAGTATAAAAAGGGTAACAGTTGACATTAATAAATAACAGGGCCGTACTCAGTCATCAAGATAACACTATTCAACCCATTTGTCAATACTAATGAGATCATCTTCTTTATACATTACCCATCTATTTTAAGATACCTCGTTCTGTTGGGCAACTTCCTATGTGTGTTTCTGAACCCTTTATGAAAACAACCCCATATTTTACATCAGGGTAAATAATATAGCACCCGGTACTGGTGAAAGTACCCTTTCATGAGCCAAACACGACTGCGACATGGACCCTTTGTAAAAGATGTTAGTGAAACTGCGCTTGGAGGCGGCGTTCTTTATATGAAAAACTAAACCAAGCGATCTTGAACAACCAATTCGTTCCTTCTACCACCACCTCCCTGTCGTGACTTTGTGGCCAGTCTTCACATCTGTAAGCTTTCGGCATTTCCCGTCCACATTTCACTTGACTTGTTGACCATATAAGACTGCGCTTATGTAACAGTACTATATCTCATAGTTTTAATGTCCCGTTCGTATGACTCAGAATCCGGTGCGGTCAACCGGATAATGAAAGAAATATTTTACGACTGTAACTTATTTGAAACAGTTGTCAGAAATTTGCAAAGCACTGTTCAAAAACATTTGTTACCTACTTTTTATTTATGATATTCATTTGCTTGTCTTTTGCCAATGAATATAGCAGTGTTGAATGCTGGTATCTTTTCCCATAAAAGTCATACAGAGATGTGCCTAGCTGACCTAGATTGCTTTCGGCATTCTGGACCTGACCGCCTTTAAATAGTTCTTTGACTGGTTGACGTCGGCAAGATTATCGAGAAGGACGGAGCCGTGATTAGCCTTATACAACATTTCATTCCACGGCATTTCATCACTTTGTCAGATAAACAATAATCAGCACAAAATGGTCAGAGCAGAGAGAAGTTTTCTTCTGTTGCTACAGCCATAATTAACCTTAAGCCAGGCCAGAAGTGGCGGCTAGGTGTTTGATATACAATCAGTTATATCAACGGCCAAGCAAAGTCAATGAAGTCTCCTATGCAAATATGAAACAGAAGAACTTAAAAAATTTTATCTATTCTGTGACGTTATATTCTCACTTCAACTGTAGTTTATCCAGAAGTAGATTGATTTCAAAAGCCATTCTTGTCAACGTGCACCTGCTTCACAAAAATTCTAATTTGACATGTAGCCACATTTTCACTCTTTAACGCAAGCTACATCACACTTTTGACTAAAGTTGTTTGTATCAGAAGTCTGTAAGTTTCACGAATCACTAATTTTAAGGTGTGATCCCTAGACCCTTTATAAAGTCAATCCTCCCATACAAACTGGTTGCCATACGTGTCTATGACTTTTTACCGACCCGCTAAACTCGGAGTACTAAGTTTGAAATAATCCTCTTCTTTTTCATCATTCGCATGGTGCAGTTACGAGAGAATCCCGCCTTTTGACAATTAAAACCCAATTGCCAATCCGGTATTGGGTAACTGAAAACACATCGTACTGACAAACATCCACGTTTACCACAGCGCGCCAAGAAATGTGCGGACAAAAATGTCTTATTCCTCCGTAATGCCATTCTTAGTTTAAAACATAAAGCCAAACCAGCTATGCTTGACAGCACATTGGGAGATAGAAGTGCCACCGATAGCAAATATCTCTGATTCTTTTAGTGAGTGTTCTAAAAAAATAATCAGATGTTTTACCATAATTTTGGGCATCGCGGTACTAATCCTATCAGCGCCAGGTCTTAGACTGCAGTTGACCGCTGGCCATGCTCTTAATCTTTGTAATGTAACTATATGTCATGAGTTCACTCACGACTTTACCTGAAGTATATATCAGCTGGAGTTATTTCGTTACAAAGGGTTATTAAAATGGCTTTGATGTATAGCTTTGGTAGTGAAGTGCAGTTGTCGTGGTTACGACAGTATTCGTTGTTTTCAGTTAAAATATAAGTCACTACCGGCACAGCCCAAATCGCAGATATGCCAGTGGGAAATCTCTATGTAACTGGGGAATCTCGATGTCAGTGGGAAACCCTGATGTCAGTAGGGAATCCCAATGTCAGTGGATATCCCGATGTCAGTGGGATATCCTTACGTCAGTGGTAAATCCAGATATCAATTGCGAATCCTTAAGTCAGTCGAGAATCTCCATGCTAGTGACGAATCACAATGTCAGTGGGGACTCTCGATGTCAGTGGGGAATCCTTATGTCAGTATGGAATCCCTGTGTCAGGGAGGAAAATCTATGTCAGTGGGGAATCCCTGTCAGTGGGAATCCCTATGTGCTACCTAACGAACAATTACATGACAAATCAATCCTAATTTGGAAGAATGAGCAAATAATAAAAGAAGAGCAAGAAATTCCTACATCAAGCACAGAGCATAATATATATACTTCACTCATTTTAAAACAACTGATTGAAGTCCCACAGATAAACCCAAGTATGGGAGTATATCATAATAGCAAAAACAACAATAAACAAACAAAAAATGAAAAAGAACAAACTATGCAGTAGCAGTAATGATGGACAGACCCCTGGCGTAATGGATGAAGTGCACTGGCTTAAGGCGTGAAAAGCTTCTTGCCATTAAGCAACAAGCATCCCAAGACTCATAAGGGGAAAAACTGAAAAGCTGCCTGGTGTTCCAGTCAGATCAGTAAGATGAGGCCAACACTAGGAAGGCAGGCTGTAAGACACTTGGCATGGCAACAGTTGTGGAGATAAGCATAGCTTTTACTGACACTAGTAGGCTCCACGCGATAGCGTCAATGACTTAACCTCACCTCGGATATGAGATGTAGCGTAGTTAAGGTTATGTTAAATCAGTTTTTCTCAATTCCAGGCAAATATAAAACACATTTTATACTAGCCACAAATATTAGTTTTGTACATGACACTGTGATTGACCTGATATAAGTAAAATAAAGTGAGATTTAAAGGGACGTACAGTAATGTGTCATGTACGGTACACGTACAGTATTGTGTCATGTACGGTACACGTACAGTAATGTGTCATGTACGGTACACGTACAGTAATGTGTCATGTATGGTACACGTACAGTAATGTGTCATATACGGTACACGTACAGTAATGTGTAATGAGCCACGCTTTAAGCTATTTAAATGTCCTAGACAACAGGTTTTTGTACAAAATAAGTAGCCGTTTACAGCTTATCCCTGCTCCCTCTCGATTTTGCGAATTTCAATAGAAATGTACATATAAGCTATTCCTAAGTTAGTCTCTCTCGTTTTCACAAAAAGAGGTTTACAATATATATATATATATATATATATATATATATATATATATATATATATATATATATAGAAGTGTACCTCCAGCAATACGGGGACCATTTTTGCTAAAAAACCAGTATTAGGGAGACCAAAAATTTAGGGAGACCAAAAGTAGGTCTCCTTAATTCTTAGCGTGTTTAAACGTTACGAAACTACTCAGCAAACAAAAAACGAATGATTTTATGGCATAGCGAATATAACATACTTTGGTTTAAAATTAAATTTGTGTGTTGAAACTTGATAACAAGCTTTCAATTTGATACTAAACTTTATACCTTGTATAAACATTAGTGCCAAAAAATCAGCTTTAAGGAGACCGGGGAAAACTGCCATTTTTATTTAAGATCCGCTATATATTATGTATTTAAAAATATTATAGCAACCAGTATTTTTTCCTCAACTGCTCAACATGCTTATACATGGTTTAGCACGAAATTGAAGAAAAGGATAATTTAGCACTGTAAACAGGCATTTTTTCAAAGAAACGAACACTTGAGAGCAAGATGCATTATGACGTAATAAACATTATGACGTAATGAAACGTATCCCTACTTTATATATATATATAGTGTGTAAACCGACTTAAGGGGACTATGCTTCACACTTATACAAAGCACTTCAAAGGCCATTTTTTATATTCATTACTCTTTTTTCCCTACCAAAATGATTTCTAAGGAATTTAAAATAACATTTAGCACTTTTTTGTCTTAATAATATAACAATCTTGCACATATTCATGAAAAATATATGGTCTCCTTATTGCTGGTTGTATATTTCTGGGTGTATAAACCGACTTAAGGCGACCATATATGCAACTTGAAGAGACATTTTGTTTATCATTAATTACTACTTCAATTCTTTTCTTTCCTAAGTAATGTTACAGAGTTTAAATGTCACGTAACAATATTTTAACCAGAAACATGAAGCATCTTGCACATATTTGCATGCTAAGTAGAACTAAATGGCACAGTCATTGGTAATATGTGCATAGTGTCATCTCTCAAGGCTGTTGTACATGCGTATAACTTATACACAATGCATATACATAACAAATAACAATAATAATAAACATAGGTTTAAAATAAATCTTCAAAAACACCCAACTAGTAGCAAAATATGCTACTTTGGGAGACCAAATATACAGAGCATTAAACCACACACTTACGGAGACCCGGGAAATTCCGTGGTTTTAGCCAGGTCGCCTAAAATGCCAAGGAAAATCTAGAAAAAATACGTAGACCAACTTTTTTGTTTATTTTTTGCTACTTAATATGACAAGAAGAAAAAATCACACCCATTACTTACAACGTATAGGAACATTTTTTGGTAATTTTTGTCTTTCTAAACTCAAAGGTAAAAAATATACAAATGGTCTCCCTAAGTGCTATTTTAAAGGCATGGTCTCCCTATGACTGGTTTTAGATCTATATATATATATATATATATATTACGAGATACCATTCGCTATGCTTAATTGGATTTTAATTGACTTCAAATTTTAATTGAATTTTAATTGACTTTAAACGTTCAAACCTCTAACAAACTTTTTCGAACTGTTTACGAGCTAAGATATAACGGTTTTTTTTCTAGATTTTCATCGTTATTTTTCTTTACAGTCACCCGTGATTTTGCCCGTCATTTTGTCATCACAACTTGTCAGAAACTATTGGTCTGACTGGCACCAAACTTTGGAATAATATAGAGCTTAATCTAAACGAGTTCTATCAATATTTTTTCATTATTATGTTTATTTTCAATGTAAAATTAATACGCAAAGGTATTTTCGCTGCCTTTACTGCCTGTATAGTGAACGCTCAGCACAAGGCAAAAGCTTGCTGTACGCTGTTGCAATTACATAACACGTAAGGCCTCTTACTGTAAACACTGGAGGTTTCGGGGCATTGTAAAAAATTGCTAAAAATTATCAATATTTTTTTCATTATAAAGGTTGTTTTCAAGGTCAAATCAATACGCAAAGACATGGTATTTTTCCCTAAACTTGCGGATTATCTGCGCGGTAAGACACCAGGTGAACAAGAGCCTAAATATTGGTAAAGAAAATGGACTGTTAAATTGCCAAGTGATCATTTCGCTAATAGTTTGCGAAATCGGCGCTCGTTCTATTTGCCATAAGTATTGCTATATAGATATATATCTGAATGCCGGATGAACCATCGACGGTCAAATCACTGACGGCTAAAAAGTCGACGGATAAAACGCCGACGGTGAAAACGTCGATAAATTGAGATAACAATGAACAACAGATAAACTGAGGCCAAAACACATACCACAGCTTAGAGACCTTAAATACACACCGCTTGACGTCCACCGAAATAAATCGACTTGCTGTTTGCTACAGGGGCTAGACGCAGCATACTCAGATGTCAATAGCACCTTAAATAAACCTTGCATTACTCCTCAACTGCGGCGAATCTTCTAACATTACAGTGCATGCAAAGAGCATATTGACGTTGTACGGGGCCAATACTTCGGTCTTTTTATTCTTTGCTTGTCCGTCAATTGTCTTTACTAATCCCTGACCATACTGGCCCTGACGCCACCAAATTTCCATATATGTAGCATTTGATCTGCACACTTCTTTGAAATTACTTTTTCTTACGAAACCTCGAACTCCTAGATTTACAAGATTATGTATGTCTAAAACTGAAAGTTGATCAAATGTCACTTCTTCCATTAAGCGGTTGGTCAAATTGCAGTTGGTCAAATTTCTGTTGGTCAAATGTCTATTGACAGGCACCTAAGTCCAGTGAGCTGTATGCTGCTCATTTCGAGGATAAGTTATGTTACGTTTTTTGTGTGGTGTTTTCTGTACATTTATATCAATGTAAAAAGCAAATAAAAAAATACCGTCAAAAATTGCGGTTGGTCAAATTGCGGTTAGTCAAACTGTATGTACCCCAGTTGTGCACCTCACTTTTGTTTGCAATGTAACAGTCTATCTTGCCCCGTGTACAGTTTCCCTCAGGGGGAAGATAGCCTAGTCTAGCGAATGCACTGTAATGTTAGAAGATTCGCCGCAGCTGAGGAGTAATGCAAGGTTTATTTAAGGTGCTATTGACATCTGAGTACGCTGCGTCTAGGCTATCTTCCCTCTCGAGGTGGAACCTAGACTAGGCTAACCCCCACCTGTATGTTTTGCCCCCAGTGGCATCACTTTCTAAAAGGAGGATAAAGTTGAACATGCAAGAAAGTGCTTCTTGGATAATGTGGATGTTATTTATGATAATCTTAGCTGTCAGGAGTATCCACCTGGGCTCTTTAAAATGCTAAAAGCTATATTAAGAGAAAAACAAAGAACTTTCTGGTCAAGGATGCCATATTTTTGTTTCAATTCTTTTGAATTTAGTCAATAAAGTAGTTCATGATAGTTTCCTACTGCTTCGTTGAGTCCATTTATTCACATGAACAAATGTTATCAAAATACATTTATACGCAAAAAGTTCGTTGGGGGGGGGGGTTAATATACTGGAGGGGGGAGTATAGCTTCTCCCCCCGGGGGAAGCTTACAGGGGTAAGATAGCTTGTTGCATTGCCTTTGTTTTCATTTTTATGATCAAAATGCGGAGAAAAATACGTTTTTCTCAGCAAAAGCAACGCGTAAGGGCTGCAGCAGCATTTGCATCAGCCCCTCACTGA
Organism: Protula sp. h YS-2021; assembly: GCA_949752745.1. Classification (NCBI taxonomy): domain Eukaryota; kingdom Metazoa; phylum Annelida; class Polychaeta; order Sabellida; family Serpulidae; genus Protula; species Protula sp. h YS-2021. The sequence continues at coordinate 60,667,049 of OX457030.1, read as the reverse complement.
TGTGTGTTTTATATGCACACGTTAAATTGGATGAGCATAGTGACATGCTTGTATTGGGTTTATAAGAACCATGGATGCAAAATCCTACTTGATCATGTTAAATAAGCTGAAGGTTCATATAAATTACCGCGTTCAGTTACGCAAAATTCTTGGCGAGGGCTCGGGGGTGCTTTTTCACAGAGTAAGTACCAAAACTTCTTTTTCTAGAAAGGTTTCGCACCAGCAGAAAAGTCTCTTAGAAAGGTTTCTGAATCTGAAAAAAATATTGGCTTGTCTACAAATGAAAACTTATCCAAAATCAGGGCGAATAGTTTTCAAAGTTCCAATCGAAAGGAGAAAGTGGTTTTAAAAATATTATATTTTTATATTTTAAAAGTTTTTTGTCTATTGTTTAATATTTCGCCCTTGAAAAAAACCTATTTCAAGCTCTAATAGCATATATTCCTGTTACTGTAGTTATGTATACGGGTCATGTGTTTTTCGATAGCACGTTTTTTTTGTGTGTGTTTAGATTAATGGTCGAAGCATGGTGTTAATTGGTTTTTAAGTGAAGAATAGTAATCAGTTTTAATGGAAACATGTAAGGTAGTTTCAAATAAAGTAATACGCAGCAGCAGTCAGATGTGAAATGAAAAACATGACAAATGAAGAAATGCGATGCATCAATAAGCTGTTGGAGCAAGAACTGAGATGCAGCGTTCACTAGTTGAAGACAGAGATGCAATGCAGCAGTCAGTTACTGAATAAAGAGTTGCAATGCCACGATCAGTTACTGAATAAAGAGATGAAATGCAACGGTCAGTTACTGAATAAAGAAATGCAATGCAATGATCAGTTACCGAGTCAAGAGATGTAATGCAGCGATCAGCTACTGAATAAAGAGATGCAATGCAGCAATCAGTTACTGAATAAAGAAATGCAATCACAATCAGTTACTTAATAAAGAGAATCAATACAGCGATCAGTAACTGAATAAAGAAATGCACTGCAAGGATCAGTTACTGAGTAAACAGGTGCAATGCAGCAATCAGTGACTGGACAGAGATGTAATGCAGCAATCACCGACTGAATAAAGAGATGAAATGCAGCGATCAGATACTGATTAAAGAGATGCAATACAGCAATCAGTTACTGAATAAAGAGAAGCAATACAGCGAGTAGTTATTGAATAAAGAGATGCAATGCAGAAATCAGTTACTGAGTAAAGATGTGCAATGCAGCAATCAGTTACTGAGTAAAGAGGTGTAACGCAGCAATCAGTTACTGAGTAAAGAGGTGCAATGCAGCAATCAGTGACTGAACAAAGAGGTGCAATGCAAGGATCATGTGCTGAATAAAGAGCTGCAATGCAGCAATCAGTTATTGAGTATACTGACTGAATAGATATTGACCAAACAGATGCATTGCAGTAACTGGCTATTGAATAAAGACATACAATGTAGCGATTAATTATTGAATGGAAAGATGCAGCGCAGCAATGCGGTTACTAACTAAATAACAGAAGCGATGCAGCCTTTAGTAGAAGATATGCTAGTTCCCAAATGAAGTGAGGATGCAGCAAAGAATGGTTAAATCGGGGAAACATGGCGCTGTTCTACTTTGCTACTTAGGCACTTAGCGTTAAGAGCCAGCAATAGTGGTGCTTTGTCAAGAAAATAACTCACACAAATAGGAATGTTTGGGCAGACACAACATTAAGGTGTGAGTTGGTGCAGATTCAAGTTTTACGGTTCGAAAAATAACAAATGTAATTGTGCATCTACAAAACATACAAAACAGAAAAATGCTTTGAGGTGCCCCCCTAGAAAGTAGTAAAAAAAATCAAGTTTTCAATTCCAGGTTGACCTTTGCAAAATCTGAAGACAAGCAGCGTTGTCAAATTCGACTTTTTGTAATTGTTCATTTGTTTTTACATTCACACACGATAGTTTCTGTATTAAATAATTAAGCACAGCTATTTTTCTTTGTTTTCATTTTCTGTCTGTGAATTGCATTGCCGGAAATCAACCATTGACCAGCTACAAAAACACATAAATGACTGGATAACCAATAACCAATAACTGATAAAGAGAGATCGTACTGAGTCTATTTTTGGCTTAACTGCTTTGAGACTACTAACAATTACGATACACTTTCTATCGTGTTATGGAAGCAGTTTCAGGAATTATTATTATTATTATTATTATTATTATTATTATTATTATTATTATTATTATTATTATTATTATTATTATTATTATTATTATGCAATGGGATTGCCGTGAGAAGTCCTCTGTTGTTATGTAAAACGTCTCGTCGGATGGGGCAATATAAATTCACAAGCGCAACAAAACAGTGTTGGGATGGAGCTTCTTGCTCACAGCGCGCATCATGACACACTTGATCTGTGATTTGGAAAACATCCCAATTTGACTTGAGCCACAACTCGAGACAGGCCCAGCTGAACCCCCCCCCCCCCACCCCGTCCCACCCCCATCCCCACCGCCACCCTTCCCAACCCCGAGGCGAGGGCCTTCAAAATCGATTCCGCAACATCTGCTTTTCGAGTTGTATTCTGACGACATTTCATCCGACTACAGTTGTTTCAAGTTTTAATAGTTTCAACTCTGAATTACGATAAATTTCATTACGTGGAAGCTTATCTCGACAATCCAAAGCCCTTATACGTTTGCCATCCTTTCTTATCTGTCACCTGCGATGGCTCATCTTCACCACTCAGATCTTAACACCCACCCTTTGTCCATGAAAAGATAATCTATCGTTTAATCTCTCGGGGGTTCCATCCCACGGCTAGTTACATACAAAAGTTGAACTCTTTCCCCATCACCAACTGTCTCTCAATCCTTCAGTGAGATTTGCACCTGATTAACAGAAAGCCACAAAAAAAAGAAGAAGAAAAGAAACAATTTAAATGGCAATTTTATGACGCCAAAAGCACAGCTAAAAACAAACAGGATAACTGAGCAGTCAATTATGGTGACTTTCAAAGCCAAATGGGGACATTTCCATCCTTCTCACTTGGGAAGTAGCGCGAACAAAAGCGCTTCAATAGCGGGTGCTCAAAGAGGCGTTTACAGTAGTGCAAAAACGAACCTTCTGGTCCAGGCGCCATTTTGCACTTTTTAAAGCGTAAAAGTGACTGTTCGAAAAAGATTCAATATGAAACAAATGCAAATAGCCCCCCCCTCTCCCCCCTACGTTGCACTTTTTAGGCAAATGGAAATAAAACGTCAGTCCCAAACTGTGACAATGTGAGGCATAAACAGCCACCTCCTCCCCCGCCCCATCCCCACCCCCCCCCCCCCCTCTTTGAAAAGCACAAATTTAAGCATTTTCTTAATATTTCTAAACTAAATAAGAAGGGGCGAGAGATGTGTATGGATGAAACTTTTTATCTTCTGCCTATAATGTGAATCCGTCCCCATATTTATATCTTTATTAAATAAGAAACTGGTTATTAAAGCTGCGGCAAGAGAATCCATGATAACTGATCTAACTACAGTTGATCTAGCGACAATTGCTCTGGCGACAAGTGATTTAAATGGGAAGGGAACGACAACAGGTAAGAAAGACCATGGTATTAAAAGAAATGAAAGTGATTTACATTTGTACAGAGCAATAAAGTCTCTGAACTTCTTCTGTATAGGGGCGGGGGGGGGGGGGTCGTAACTAAAGTCAGACATAGTAGCTAAGTCAAGGGATTACCACAGGAGTAGCAATCCCTTGACTTCGCTATCAAGAGCGTCAGCGACCAAAAGCGCGCCAAGCCAAAAACGCTCCCAGAACAAATAACATCAATCCAGATTATCAATCAAATCTGTTAAAACCATGTAATTGTAATTAAGGTTATTTACATTTTGCATTTCATTAAAATAATTGCAATTCAGATTAATGAAATTGGTCGCTCAAATTGTAAATTCAGATTGTAATTCTGTTACAATAAAGGCAGTTACATTACTATGTGATCCCAATTTAGATCATTGCAGTTGGTCAGTATGTACAAATATAAATTTTAAAGGGCCCATTTTTTTATGTTTAGATAATTTTGCTTTTCGAAAAAATTTGTTATTTTTACTGACTTAAGAAAAAACAACGACAAAATTTATATCAATATTAACCAATTACATACCAAATCCATGAGTGATTGCAAAGTTCAATTTGCAAGAAAAACAAGAAAATAAAAATTCGAAATTACCAAGGCGCTTTGATCCTACTGTGCAAAAGAAAACGAGGGGATTTTATTCCGCGGCGCTTTGTTCCGGGGATACTTTGGGTCGAGATTCGTCGTACCCTGCTCTAGATCAATTGTCGTTAGATCAACTGTCGCTAGATCAATTGTCGTTAGACCAATTGTCGCCAGATCAATTGTCGTTAGATCAATTGTCGCTAGATCAAATGTCGTTAGATCAACTGTCGCTAGATCAATTGTCGTTAAATCAACTGTCGCTAGATCAATTGTCGGCAAACCGCTGCCAGACGTTCGGCGGTGAAGTCATGGAGTGCTCTCCCCATACTTGTGACGCATATGTGAGGGAGGAACCTGCGTGTCAGTGCCTTTTATGTATATATAGCTGTTTTAGATCCTATGAAATAACAGTCAGCGACAGAGAGCATAGATCCGACTGTTAACTCTTTGGTCTTTGACGCAGCAGACAGACATGGAAGGATTCATCGTCTCTTCTTCTTTTCAATTCATGTATATCATGTCACGTTTGAAACAATCCATCTTCAAAAAATATACCTTTTATTCTAAAAAATATCTGAGAACAAAAGTTGGGCCTTTATCTTTTGGCATGTATCTGGCCATGAAAATAAAATTATCAGCATTGTGTCACACCAAACTTACGGTATGTACGGTAGGTACGGTGTGCACAGTATGTAAGGCATGTACGGTAGGTACGGTATATGCGGCATGAATGGTCGGTACGATGTGTACAGTAAGGCATGTACGGTAGGTACGGTATATGCCGCATGAATGGCCGGTACGGTGTGTACAGTATATAAGGCATGTACGGTAGGTACGGTATATGCGTCATGTATGGTAGGTACGGTGTGTACAGTATGTAAGGCATGTACGGTAGGTACGGTATATGCGGCATGAATGGTAGGTACGGTGTGTACAGTATGTAAGGTATGTACGGTAGGTATGGTATATGCGGCATGTACGGTGTGTACAGTATGTAAGGTATGTACAGTAGGTACGGGATGTAAGATACGTACGGTAGGTACGGTATGTACGGTATGTAGAGTATGTACGGTAGGTACGGTATGTAGAGTATGTACGGTAGGTACGGTATGTACGGTATGTAGAGTATGTACGGTAGGTACAGTATGTCTATTGATTGGTTTTCTATTAATTGTGTCTTCTTAACCATTTCTTTGCAATAATCATGTGTATAATTTTAGAATAAAAGCTTTTAAATTTAAAAATTCAGTAAATGAATTAACAGTATACACATTTTTTAATCAGAGATCGTTTTTGCAATATATGCTGTACATAATTGTCGCAATTGAAATGATTTTTCGTGTCCGTTATAAAATGAGTAGTATCATTGGTCAAAATGCCGGCATTGTAAATCATTTACTTATATTTAAATTGCGGAAAAAATATAAAAAAAAGTCGCTAAAGACATGCTCATCAAAAATGACACGATCATTGATACATCTGTTTTGATTTCATCAGGAAATGAAGTGGCACTATAACAGTCTGAGCGAAAAAAAAAACCTCACAATAAACAAGCGAAATGATTTCTATAAGATACATATCTTCATCTTGCATACAACTAAGACCCACTTGGAGAAATTTTAAAAGTAATGTTTGTGTATCAATTCTACAGTTTGGTTGGAGATTGCAAACAGGAAAAAATTATCTAAAATGGCTATTTTCATGAATGCTGGAAGGCAAATGTCATTCGTTTATATCGTGTCTCTTTGGGTCAAACCACGGGGTGAAGGAGGGGCGTGGTGGGGTGCGCATTAGACTGGTTATTAACGGCTTCCAAGCGACATTTAGGTTCGTGATACCAGTCTTCATTTGCAATCAACTATCCCCTAGTTATCAGGCCCTGTGGTGAGGAGATAAAACGAACGAGGTCATCCGTTAGTTATTGCCTACGAGATGGCTGTTGTCAGGGAGGCGTACCTAATTACCCGTGAGAACCCGGACTCAAATTCAGCTTAGAACCGCATATTTTTCTCCAGGCAAATATTTTCATATTGTCGGCATCTTTCTTTCTCTCTCTCTTTCTCTCTCTCTCTCTCTCTCTCTCTCTTCTTTCTTTTCTTTTCTTTATTTCTCTCTCTCTCTCTCTCTCTCTCACTCTCTCTCTTTCTTTCTTTCTTTCTTTCTTTCTTTCTTTATTTCTTTCTTTCTTTTTTCTTTCTTTTTTTCTCTCTCTTCCTTTCCTTTTCTTTTCTTTTTTCTTTTTCCTTTGTTCTTTCTTTCTTTCTTTCTTTCTTTCTCTCTTTCTTTCTTTCTTCTTTCTCTCCTTCTCTCTTTCTTTCTTTCTTTCTTTCTTTCTTTTTTCTTTCTTTTTTCTCTCTTCCTTTCCCTTTCTTTTCTTTCTTTCTTTTTTCTTTCTTTCTTTCTTTCTTTCTTTCTTTCTTATATTCTTTCTTTCTCTCTTTCTTTCTTTCTTTCTTTATTTATTTCTTTCTTTCTCTCTTTCTTTCTTTCTTTCTTTCTTTTTTTCTTTGTTTTTCTCTCTCTTCCTTTCCTTTTCTTTTTCTCTTTCTTTCTTTTTTTCTTTCTTTCTTTCTCTCTTTCTTCCTTTATTTCTTTCTCTCTTTCTTTCTTTCTTCTTTCTCTCCTCTCTTTCTTTCTTTCTTTCTTTCTTTCTTTCTTTTTTCTTTCTTTTTTCTCTCTTCCTTTCCCTTTCTTTTCTTTCTTTCTTTTTTCTTTCTTTCTTTCTTTCTTTCTTATATTCTTTCTTTCTCTCTTTCTTTCTTTCTTTCTTTATTTATTTCTTTCTTTCTCTCTTTCTTTCTTTCTTTCTTTCTTTTTTTCTTTGTTTTTCTCTCTCTTCCTTTCCTTTTCTTTTTCTCTTTCTTTCTTTTTTTCTTTCTTTCTTTCTCTCTTTCTTCCTTTATTTCTTTCTCTCTTTCTTTCTTTCTTTCTTTCTTTCTTTCTTTCTTTCTTTCTTTCTTTCTTTCTTTCTTTCTTCTGTTTTATAAATTACAGGTCACGCGAGCGCTGGAAATTAATGGAGGTTTGCGACAAATATAATGCGGAACAGTACAACCACGAAAAAAACAGGTCACGGGGAAAATGTTTTATCAGGGGATAGCATTATGTGATAAAATAAAAGCCATGTTTGCAACCAACAGCCCATTTTAATCAATGCCAATAGCAGAATCGATTGATTCGTGTTTGATTATGCTTCTCAGCTAACACGGATAAAGCTTCAAACTCGCCCCATCTCCGTTCTACAGAATCATGAGTGCAGGCATTTGTGCAAACGAGCAGGAACTATTGTCCCCGAATTCCGCCACTTCATGAAGAGCCGGGCAGTCAAACCAATGTGAACGAACGCCTCGCGTTTGTGTTAAAAGCGGGTCCGATTTCTCCCAGTGATGGGGGGGGGGGTGGGGGTGGAAATACTACAATCCTAATTCAAGCCTCCTTTACACTTGGCACAGGAAGAGATCGTCTTTTCTCCATTCAGTTAGAACACCAAAATGAAAACGCCAAGGGGTTTTCTATGACTCTGACTTTTAATGCCGTGACTCCTGTACACTCCACCCCAACGCGATTGGTGAATTCTAACTCATTTAAATATTAATGCTGTGACTCTTGTGCACTCCATCCCAACGCGGATGGTGAATTCTAACTCATTTGACTTTTAATGCTGTGACTCCTGTGCATCCCGCGCCAACGCGAATGGTGAAAAAATATTCGACTTTATTGACACCTCCAGTAGCAAGACTATTTACGTTACGTCAAGACATAAAAAACAGCATTATTGAAAAAGAACAACAGTAGAATAGATTAACATTTACACTTGGGGGCTCTTCCCACACACCTTTAATTGAAAGAAATTCCCCAGTTTTACTGGGGTTTTTTTTGTTTTGTTTTGTTTTTTTTTTTTGTGTGGAAAAATACGAAAATTGGCTTATTTTGCATGGTGTGATTAGCCTTAAAATGGTTTTATTTGTCTAACTGGCTCCTTGTTCTTCAGTGGTTTGATTATAATGGCTTAACAAATAAAACACCCACATTTTGGAAAACAGGAATTAACTCTATAAAATGACAGCTAAAGCCAAGTTTTTCACTTTCGTCTCAGCTTTTAAAGTTTTTTTTTTTTAATTTGTTTTTCAGTCACGACGACAAAAGGTCTAATTTTTCTTCACTTCTGTATTTTAATTAAAGGTTGGCAGAAAATGATCAGTCTAACTGAGGGGCAGAGGCGGAATGCATACAAACGGTGCTCATGTAAAAACAGCGTAAAACGATGCCTATGTGGAAACAGCCTAAAAACAATGCCCACGTGGAAACAGTCTAAAAAAGGATACCATGTAAAAATAGCCTACAACGGTGCCCACGTGGAAACGGCTAAAATCAGTGCCCACGTTGAAGCAGCCTAAACATGGTCCCCATGTGGAAACAGCTTAATACGGTGCCCACGTGGAAACAGCCTAAAAACCGTCCCCATGTGGAAACATGAATTTCAGCTGTGCACAGCGTTCCCATTTTAGCTTGAACGATGGAAAAGGAGAAAAGTCTTGCTTTGGTAAAAAAGTGCACACTTATTAACGTAAGCACGTAGCAGCTACGTACCATCTCCCGTCCCCTGTGACGTCATTAACCCGCTACAAGCGCACCTCCTCGTACAGCTGCCCTCTCAGTGTGCGCGCGTTGCATGGGTACCTCCCACCCACCTGTCTGATACCGATGGTGTATCACATTTCCCTTTGTATCAGATTGCTCTAAATTGCAGACAAACGCTCTTGTATTATCAGGGCGGCCTCTGAATGGAGTCCTTCTCCAACCCAAAATGGTACTCATATCGTTTTCGTTCATTTGTAGTGCCTCTGGTGGTGGGAAACCGTTGAATCCACATTAAGAAAAAATATATGTTGTGATATAGATGCGTCTTAAATAGCACAAGAGACAAGGCAAAAAAACACAGAGATTTTGCTGAATTGAAGTGACCCATTTCAAATAGCCTTCTTACGTTAAATCCCTGCAAGCACTTCGCAACGTCTCGCAAAAGTTCGCGTGCGCGAGATCGAGGAATCCCTGGGTTAGTACAGGCGTTGTTGCAATTTCTAAAGGACTCCTCGTCGTTACCATTCCCACATGACTTCTCGTTGTTACAACTCCTACAGAACTCCTCGCTGTTATCATTCCCACATGACTTCTTGTTACAACTCCTACGGAACTCCTCGCTGTTACCATTCCCACATGACTTCTCATTGTTACAACTCCTACAGAACTCCTCGTCGTTACCATTCCCACATGATTTCTTGTTACAACTCCTACAGAACTCCTCGCTGTTACCATTCCCACATGACTTCTCGCTGTTACAACTCCTACAGAACTCCTCGCTGTTACCATTCCCACATGACTTCTCGTTGTCACAACTCCTACAGGACCCCTCGTCGTTATCATTCCCACAAGACTTCTGGTTGTCACAACTCCTACAGGACTTCTCACTGTTACCATTCCCACATGACTTCTCGTTGTTACAACTCCTACATATCTCTGGCTCTGTTTCTCCAGTTTTGACCTAAACTCCTCTCAAAACATTCTAAAACCCAGAAATAAGGCTGTTGGATAAACAAGCATGTCCAGGGACATGGTGACCAGCCGTGACCTACAGAATATATATCCAAGAATCACAGACAAAATCATGATCAAATTCGCAGACAGCGGTTACGAAAAAAGCCGTAACTGAATGGAGAAAATATTCGCTCACTTGATCGGTGTAGTTGTGGCTGATGAGGAGTCATTCTTTCAATTCTTTCATAAGGGGAAAAAATTAAAAAATGCCCCCCATTTGGCCAATTTTTGGCGGATCGCCAAAATGAGTCGTTTTTCAAAAGAGGCCTACCTAGGGGATATTCGTGCAAAATTTGGGATAAGAAGCATTTTGAAAATTGGCAACCACAAAATTACAAATGTCCCCCATTTAGCCAATTTTTGCCGGATCGCCAAAAAGAGTAATTTTTCAAGAGAGGTCTACCTAGAGAACAAATATCCAAAATTGGAAAGGAATCCGATCAAAATTGTGGGAGAAGAAGCAATTTGAAAATTTGACACCAAAAAATTAAAAAATGTCCCCCATTTGGCCAATTTTTGGCGGATCGCCAAAATGAGTCAATTTTCATAAGCGGCCTAGCTAGGGAATATTCGTGCAAAATTTGAAGAAAATCTGATCAAAATTGTGGGAGAAGAAGCATTTTGAAAATTGGCAACCACAAAATTACAAATGTCCCCCATTTGGCCAATTTTTGCCGGATCGCCAAAAAGAGCAATTTTTCAAGACAGGTCTAGCTAGAGAACAACTATCCAAAATTGGAAAGGAATCCGATCACAATTGTACGAGCAGAAGCAATTTGACAATTTGACACCAAAAATTAAAAAATGTCCCCCATTTGGCCAATTTTTGCGGATCGCCATAATGAGTATTTTTTCAAAATAGGTCTACCTAGGGAATATTTGTGCAAAATTTGGAGAAAATCTGATCAAAATTGTGGGAGAAGAAGCATTTTGAAAATTGGCAACCACAAAATTACAAATGTCCCCCATTTGGCCAATTTTTGGCGGATCGCCAAAAAAAGTAACTTTTCAAGAGAGGTCTACCTTGTGAACAACTATCAAAAATTGGAAAGGAATCCGATCAAAATTGTGGGAGAAGAAGCAATTTGAAAATTTGACACCAAAAATTAAAAAATGTCCCCCATTTCGCCAATTTTTGGCGGATCGCCAAAATGAGTAATTTTTCAAAAGAGGTCTACATACGGAATATTCATGCAAAATTTGGTGACAATCTGATCAAAATTGTGGGAGAAGAAGCATTTTGAAAATTGGCAACCACAAAATTACAAATGTCCCCCATTTGGCTAATATTTGGCGGATTGCCAAAAAAAGTAGTTTTTCAAGAGAGATCTACCTTGAGAACAACTATCTAAAATTGAAAAGGAATCCGATCAAAATTGTGCGAGAAGAAGCAATTTGAAAATTGCAGACATAAAATTTAAAAATGTCCCCCATTTCGCCAATTTTTGCGGATCGCCAAAATAAGTAATTTTTCAAAATAGGTCTACCTAGGAAATATGGGTGCAAAATTTGAAGAAAATCTGATCAAAATTGTGGGAGAAGAAGCATTTTGAAAATTGGCAACCACAAAATTACAAATGTCCCCCATTTGGCCAATTTTTGCCGTATCGCCAAAAAGAGTAATTTTTCAAGACAGGTCTAGCTAGAGAACAACTATCCAAAATTGGAAAGGAATCCGATCACAATTGTACGAGAAGAAGCAATTTAAAAATTTGACACCAAAAAATTAAAAAATGTCCCCCATTTGGCCAATTTTTGGCGGATCGCCAAAATGAGTAATTTTTCAAAAGAGGTTTACCTAGGAAATATTCGTGTAAAATTTGAGAGGAATCCGATCAAAACTGAAGGAGAAGAAGCATTTTGAAAATTGGCAACCGAAAAAATTTGAAATGCCCCCCATTTTGCTATTTTTGGTGGGTCGCCAAAAAAAATAATTTTTAAAGAGAGGTATACCTAGAGAACATTCGTGTAAAATTTGAGAGGAATCCGATCAAAACTGAAGGAGAAGAAGCATTTTAAGTAAAAGTTTACACACGTACATACATACGTACATACGTACATACGGACGACGGATACCCCTCTATTGATAAGATAAGACCAGCCCGACATAGTCGGCTGGTCTAAAAACTTAAAACTACGAGCCTGGGGCTTCTCGAGTGATTCGAATAAACTAACTTGTTGAATAAACGTACTTATTGAATAAACGTACTTACTGAGTACCGCTATGACTTCTGATTTACCTTTTATATTTGAAGTAAAATCGCTGGACTGTTTATCTCCATGTTTGTTTTACACAGTCGCCATTTGAATTCGCTATTATCAAAATATATGAAATGTGGACCCTCACACCACGGCTATACACCGCGCGTACCCCGCATGCACCACGCCTATATCCCGCGCATACCCCGCCTGCACCACACCTATATCCCGCGCATACCCCGCCTGCACCACGCCTATATCCCGCGAATACCCCGCCTTCACCACGCCTATACCCCTCCCTATATATCGCCTGCACCACGCCTATATCCCGCGCATACCCCGCCTGCACCACGCCTATATCCCGAGTATACCCCGCCTGCACCACGCCTATATCCCGCGCATACCCCGCCTGCACCACGCCTATATCCCGCGAATACCCCGCCTGCACCACGCCTATACCCCTCCCTATATATCGCCTGCACCACGCCTATATCTTGCGCATACCCCGCCTGCACCACGCCTATATCCCGAGCATACCCCGCCTGCACCACGCCTATATCCCGCGCATACCCCGCCTGCACCACGCCTATATCCCGAGCATACCCCGCCTGCACCACGCCTATATCCCGCGCATACCCCGCCTGCACCACGCCTATATCCCGCGCATACAACGCCTGCACCACGCCTATATCCCGCGCATACAACGCCTGCACCACGCCTATATCCCGCGCATACCCCGCCTGCACCACGCCTATACCCCTCCCTATATCTCGCCTGCACCACGCCGAAATCCTGCCTGTACCCTGTGCACATCGCATTTATGCCACGCCAAAACACTGCCTATAACCGGAGCATACCCGGCATGTACTCCGCCTTTACTCTGGCTATACCCCGAGCATTACCTGCGCACCGCCTGCCCCCTGTCCATGCTCGGGCTATACCCTGGCCATACCCCGAGCATTCCTCCACACCGCCTGCCCCCTGCCATGCTCGCCCTATATCCTGGCTCTACCCCAAGCATTACCTCCACACTGCCTGCCCCCTGCCAATGCTCGGCCTATACCCTGGCTATACCCCGAGCATTACCTGTAAACCGCCTGCCCCCTGCCCATGCTCAGCCTATACCCTGGCTATACCCCGAGCATTACCTACACACTGCCTGCCCCTGCCAATGCTCGGCCTATACCCTGGCCATACCCCGAGCATTCCTCCACACCGCCTGCCCCCTGCCATGCTCGCCCTATATCCTGGCTCTACCCCGAGTATTACCTCCACACTGCCTGCCCCCTGCCAATGCTCGGCCTATACCCTGGCTATACCCCGAGCATTACCTGTAAACCGCCTGCCCCCTGCCCATGCTCAGCCTATACCCTGGCTATACCCGGAGCATTCCTCCACACCGCCTGCCCCCTGCCATGCTCGCCCTATATCCTGGCTCTACCCCGAGCATTACCTCCACACTGCCTGCCCCCTGCCAATGCTCGGCCTATACCCTGGCTATACCCCGAGCATTACCTGTAAACCGCCTGCCCCCTGCCCATGCTCAGCCTATACCCTGGCTATACCCGGAGCATTCCTCCACACCGCCTGCCACCCTGCCCATGCTCGCCCTATATCCTTCCTATACCCCGAGCATTACCTGTAAACCGCCTGCCCCCTGCCCATGCTTGCCCTATATCCTGGCTATACCCCGAGCATTACCTCCACACTGCCTGCCCCCCTGCCCATGCTCGCCCTATATCCTGGCTATACCCCGAGCATTACCTGTAAACCGCCTGCCCCTGGCCCATGCTTGCCCTATATCCTGGCTATACCCCGAGCATTACCTGCACACTGCCTGCCCCCTGCCCATGCTCGGGCAATACCCTGGCTATACCCCGAGCACTACCTGTACACCGCCTTCCCCCTGCACACGCTCCGCCTATACCTTGACTGTATCCGGACTCTTTCTTTTCAACATTACCTTGTAAACAATTATCATAAATTCTTAAATCCAGTAGAGTTATTGCTTCGTGTACTTTTCTGCTATATCTATCCCATTTTTTCACAAAACAACACAGCAAAGACAGCGGATACAGCACGAAGGGCACTTGGCTGTGCCTCAGATCTGCTGCCGAGCTGTTCTCTATTTCAGACAAGCATGCGCTTCGTTAGCTATTTTGTTCAGGGAGATTTTGTCTTGAGGCTCAGTTATACTTGCTGTCATTTGAAGCACACATACGAGAGCGGGAGGGGGAAGAGGGGAGGAGGGGGAAGGGGAGAGAGGGGGGCTGTTACAATCTTATTCGTGATTAATTGATCCTTACGGCGCTACTGTGACAAATTACGCATGGCATTCACAACTGTTTTCATCGTACCCCAGCTGTTCAGGGGCAGCCAGTGATTTGCCAGGCGAAATGCGGTATTTGTGGAGGAATTTCAGAAACTTGGTCTAGTTCATGAAAATACAACCATAAGCTGTTAATTAACTGGGTAGAAATACAAGCACAGCACCAAAATACCTACACAGGACCAAGGACTGCAGAGATAATAGGTGCGGGACCATCTTTTATGTGAACAGGGTTAGGGTTAGGGAACAGGAGCTCCGCCCCATTCTGACAAACAAGGCTTTGTAAAAGTTGTTCGCAGATTTATGTCATATCATATTATATCACATCATGTAAGATCATATTACATCATATCATATTATATCAAACCGTATCATATTATATCATGCCGTATTACATTGTATAATACCGTATCATATTGTATCATATTATATAAAACCGCATCATATTGTATCATACCGCATCATATTGTATCATACCGTATCATATTGTGCCATACCGCATCATATTGTATCATACCGTATCATATTGTGCCATACCGCATCATATTGTAGCATACCGCATCATATTGTATCATACCGTATCGTATTGTATCATACCATATCATATTGTGCCATACCGCATCACATTGTGTCATACCGTATCATACTGTGCCATACCGTATCATATTATGTCATACCGTATCACATTGTACCACACCATATCATATTGTATCATACCGTATCATGTTCTATCATACCGCATCATACTGCATCATACCGTATCATATCACGCTGCTAAAAAGACACTTGGGTGTCTGCAGTAGAACAACTATACAGCAGTAATTGATTCCACTGGATGGGAAAGGCCTATTGTTAAATATTTTATGTACTAGAATTTTTTTATGTTGGCATTATGTTTTTTAGGTTGCGCTATTTTAAGCATCATTGCTGTAAAATCATGTTGCTTTATAAAGCACACAGACTCTTTTGTGTGACGTACTACCCTGCGGTTAGATTCGCAAATCGCTGAACCATTACGGAGAGCCAAGACTAAAACAACCCGAAACCAAACGCGCAACAGTCGAAAAGGCCCTGGATCTAAACAATCAATAGCATAAAAGGTCTGAGATCCTAACGGGCAAGATTAAAAAAGGCCCTGGATCCAAGCGTGTAGTACTCGAATAGGCTCCGGACCAAAAATGTAGAGGAGTACAAGAGACATTAGGATCAACCATGCAGCAGTCAATAAGGTCGTTGTTACAGACCGGGTGTAGGGCAGCAAGGGTGTTGGTGTTTATAACAGGCGGGTGCGGAAGTCAAGCATTCAGTGAGTGCTGCAGACTGAAATGACCAGGACCGATCTTTTGCCTTCTCGCTATGGATACATTTTCATGTATTAGTTATCAACAGACATGAAGTGAGTAACCCTCGCGTGATAAACCAGCAATCAGTAGGACATTCAAACAGAGACGGGCCTGAATTATAGAAATAAGTGTGCCGCCCAATTGATTGCGAGGTTGTGGGAGAACAAATTTTCAGATGCCCGGAAGAAGGAACAAAATTGTTGATTTCTGACGGCCACTTGACGATATTTGCATTTGGTTTATGGCGAGAGATTCACGTGTGCACTACGAATCAGGGACAGAAGGGCCCTGGACAAAAGGGCCTTGGACATAAGGGCCTTTCCCAAAACGGCCCTAAATGAAAAGTTGGACAAAAGGGCCTTGATAATTTTTTTCTTGGATATGGTTCACAAAATTATTTTTATTTTTTGTGTGTGTGTCATAAAATAACTCCAAAAACAAAGTTTATTGATTAAAAAAAATAGTCACAGTTCAAGTAAAGACCTCAAATTCAGAACTCTTTATATATCGGCAAGACACTGACACGCCAACATCATCCCGATTAGCGCGTGTTTACACAGCACAGTGCAGAGGAACGAAACAAAGGACAGAGATTATCTTTCGTGGTACAATGACTCCGAAATCTGTCATCTAAAGACAGTGATGAGAAGTAACTGAAACAAAACATCAAGGCAAGTTATCTGTAAAAACACAATAAAGTTTTTTTTTTAATTGTTATTTTATTACATATTTTATTAAATAATTAAAACTCAAAACCATTGAAAAAATTCTCAAGGCCCTTTCGTTCAACTTTTCATTTCGGGCCGTTTTGTGAAAGACCTTTTTCGGGAAAGGCCGTTTTGGGAAAGGCCCTTATGTCCAAGGCCCTTTTGTCCAAGGCCCTTCTGTCTGGATACCGTGGACTACACATCGCTTACAAATTCAACCCAGAGATTAATTGGATCATTCCCAAAAAAGACGAGTGATTCCTATGGTTTTAACGCGTGACCTTGACCGCGATAATCCAGGTCACAGTGCGAATAGAGAAGTTACTTCTGCTTCATGCTCCAAACGTGAACAAAAACGCTCAATATCTACCACAAAATCGCACTGTCTGTGCAAATCATGGCCAGTTGTTCTCAGATTATCTTTTCATTTTGGTGAAATAAGGTTAAAAAATACATGCTTGTCAGTTGCTAACTACATACACTTAAAATATGTTAACAATCGATCAAGAAATGTAGGCTTGAGCGCGTCTAGAATTGCCTTAATTTTGTGAAACCCCACTGGGCCCCTGTCCCAGGACCGGTCTGGCTCGTTGCCAATACCGATCATTGTCATTTCCGAAACTACCCATATTTAATAGATTTCAATAACTGATCAAGAAATAACGGTATAAGCGTGTTAAACTCATTCAAGTGCTCAAGTATTGCGTAAATTTGTAAAGTTCAACTCAGCCAATGCCCCTGGATCGACCTGGCTCATTTACAATACTGACGCAGATTCTACCTATTTTTAAAACATTTCAACAATCGATAAATGAATGTAAGACTTGAGTGTTTTAACAAGACGTGCTGCCAGACAGAGAGATTCGAGAACTATAGTCTTCCATTGCGCGCTGCGCGGCGAAGGGGGGCAAAAAACGAAAAAAAAAGCGAAAAGAACGAGAGCGCTGAGTTTGTTTTGAATAAAATAAAGTTTGTTTATTTTCGTTTAAAACTGTCGCGGCTTATACTTTATGGCATGTGCCACTGTCTAAGTAAAAGACAGGAAAATTTTCTCTGGCTTGTAATTCGTTGAAACAGTGGTGAACTTGTTGAACTTGGTGATTGGGGAACTTTTGCCATCTTAGATTTTCGACAGTAAACGCGTACAATGTCTACGTCTCGCACCTTGCCGCCTTTTCGCCATGGCGCTTCATGTCACGCTTTGTGCTCATTGGCCGAGTAGCTATCCTCGAGGGAGTTGTTTATATAAACCCGGCAAAAAAAGTTTCTAGCCACTTACAGATTTGTGAATATTTCAAAATGTAGTCTACTTACGAGGTAATGACTGCTCTTGTCTGCTTCCATCATCATTATCTTAAGCTGAGTTGAAGCTTATAACTTATACGTTCTCACAAAAATAACGTCACTCTTTAATTTCTACAGCAGGGGTCATTTTCAAAAATTGCACTTTGGAAATCCCTGTTCAGTAATGGGTGTGGCCACCTCTATTTGCTATGCATTCTGCAGAGCGCTTGCGCATGCTATGCACGAGTTTCTAAAGTACTGTCCTGGCATTCTGTCCCATTCTTCCAAAGATACCTACTAATGTCGATGAGATTTTCTCCGCCGTTACTCGGGGATGTAGTGCCCTTCCTAAGTAATCCCACACGTGCTCTAAGGCATTTAAGTCGGGTGAGCAAACGGCCATTCCATTCGGTGTACTCCTTCAGCCCGCCTCCAGTAGCCCGATGGCGCGGACCCGATCAAGATTAGATAATCTGCCCATTATCACTGATTTTCAACACCGCAGGGCGAATCGGATTAAAGATATTGGCCAATCTTAGCACACAAGCACACAAAGCGTACACATGAAACAGTAGACACTTTGGCATTGAACCTTCCAAGGTGCAATTTTCGAAAGAGACCCCTGCTCTGCAAGAACGAATCGTGTTCACTGGAGCATGGCCGAATAATATTGCTAAACACAGTATTCTGTCACACATATACAGGGGTATTTGGAAATGTATATATATAACGCATTGTTTAAATTTAAACCCTTTCTTTTCTCAAAAATATTAGGTGGCTAGAAACTTTTTTTGCCGGGTTTATATATAAATCACCCTTTCCAGGCTTTATTTATTTCAGCGACCAAAATTCTGCGACCTCATTTGGCAGCAAAGTTAGCAGTGATTTGTAATAAGCCAACGCTTAACATTGCCAGAGTAGCAGGTCGAAGCAGCCATCGGACAGCTTCGAAAATGGCGGAAGAAAAAGCTCTTGAGAGCTAAGACTGTAGAAGCGCTGATGAAGGAGGGCTTTTTCCATGTGCGTAGCCTCAATCTCATTGACAGTACTGCCTTAAAACTAACATTAGCCCAGCAGCGTGCCGTTCAAGCAGCAGTAAGCGAGATGAAAGCTAACGACGACAGCGAGCGGAGTCCACCCATCCCAGGATAAAGTGACACGCCGCAGCCCCCCTCCCCCCCCCCCCCGACGCACAGCCACAGCCCACCGTAGGAAAACGTACTCACGGTACTGCACATTGGCAATCCGTTGATAGTAGAATTTCTGGAGTCCCTCAGCCAGAAGAATTCATTTCAGACATGCTTTCAAACGGTTTTAACATTGTAAACGTAAACATTGGCCATATTCAACCCTGTGGGGCATCTAATAGCGGCACTGTAGAGAGCAAATTAAAAGTGGAGGCAGAAACAAGGAAGAACGTGCATCTAAACCTCCACAGCATTGTGCAGCAGAAACCAACGATGGTGCCTCCACTTTCCGCGGTTCCGAAGGACGAGGATGGTGATCGACTAATCCACGACTGCTCGTAGCCTCACCGTGAACCACTCAACAGTATCACTAATCCACGACTGCTGGCGGCCTCACCATGGACCACTCAACAGTGTCACTAATCCACGACTGCTCGCAGCCTCACAGTGGACCACTCAACACTCACTAATCCACGACTGCTCGCAGCCTCACAGTGGACCACTCCACAGGGTCACTAATCCACGACTGCTCGCAGCATCACAGTGGACCACTCAACAGTGTCGCTTCTCCCGACAAACACTTAAGACTTTAAAACTAGGTTGCGTTTCCTCTTTGCTAACACCTTTCCATGTATACAGGCGAAGCGAAGCTTTGTTCTGCAAAATTGCTCACCTGTTTAGAAGAAACTAAGCGACTTCTGGAACAGAAATATAGAAAGTATATTTTATTTTTAGTATCTTTTAGATTTTCAGTACTCAGTATTTTATCAGTATTCAGCATTTACCAGTATCTTCACAGCTTTCAAATGAAGTATACATACAGGATAATTAATAAAAATAAAATCAATGATTGATTTCCGTCCAGTTTCGTATATTAAAGAAACTTTTAAGAATAGCGATGTTCATTGACCGCTGTGTAAGTCCGCTTCTGAAATAAATTAAATCTTAATAATCTAGACTTTTCTAAAAATGTTTGTACTGTAAAATCTAATTTATAGACACCATAGTGAAATGATAACATAGTGAAATGTTAAGATATGGTGTCATGTCGTCTGAAACATTTCATAAAACCACTATTCAAAAGAAAAAAAGTAAATTACGGTAAAAATATATATACATATTCAAAAGTGACTGTCTTGAAACAAAACTCAAAGACAAATCAGTACTGACTAAAGTTTATTAAGTTGTTTTATGAAGTGTATAAATAAAAGATGTACATGTACAGTGTATTAAAAATGGACATAAACATGCGTATTTCTCTTGAAATGTGCAAGTTGTTTATGGGGCCGTCTATGTAAAACTAGTAAGCATTTTTTTACTATTTCACCCTTTTCCTTTCTTGCGCAAGGGTGACACGCGTCGATGGGCGCGCTTTTGAGCGGACTTTGCCACCTCCTCGCGCGTGCGCGTGTTTACAGACGCGGACTGTTATGTAGACAGTCTTACTGGCGGAGAGATCCACAAGAGATGCTATACAAATTCCATGGTTGTGCACCCAAAAAATCCACAAGCTGTCGTACATTCTGCCACTGTTCTGTGATATCGAAGCTTTGTTGTTACACGTCCTCCTATTCCATGACGTCATCACTCTGTCCTTTTGTGTCATGACGTCAGCGTTCTGTCGTTTTGTGTCATGACGTCAGCGCTCTGTCATCGTACGTTATTACCTCAGTGCTCTGTCACTGTACGTCATGACACCAGCGGTCTGTTGTTGTACGTCATGCGGTCAGCGCTCTGTCGTTGCACGTCATGACGTCAGCGCTCTGTCACTACCCTTGCATTTTATCATCAGGCAATGTAGATGTTTCACATAAACAGGAAACTTTTTTCAGGCTAGATCCACAATTTAGTAAGTTTAATAACAGCTACTAGTGTGTCCACAAAAGCACAGTGCTATACAGAGTCCAGTGGCTGAGACGCCTACCCAAGGGCTGGGCCAATTAATTACTGGTCAACAGTCAACTACAGATCTCACGACTGGACAAATCTCAAATGCGTGCAGAACGCGTATATAATACTAGCTACATGTCCATGAAAACATATGCCATTGCACTCAAACTAGACAAGCTGTTTTTTCACGTATTGGCCAGATTTTTAAATTTCAATTTGAACGCATGAAAAACCATCGAATATGACAGAAAGATTCAAAAGTTAAATTTACAATTGCACTTTCGAAACGCATACAAAACCCGAATACATCTTTAATGTTTAAGAAGTAAACTATAAAAGAGGCCCCAAACATATGTATACAATATGATATATATATGAATATATGTTTAGTGATTATATATATATATATATATATATTTATATATATATATATATATATATATATATATATATATATATATATATATATATATATATATATATATATATGATGCCAGTTATTGCAGCAGTGACATGAAGACTATTTAAAGTTCATTGAGGGGTAGAGTGGATGACTGGATAGTTGAGTGAGTGCATGATTGAGTGAAGACAATGAAACTGTTACCGGTAGGATGAAAATAAAGGCAGGGAATTAACATAGGATTCTGGGATTTGTTGATAAAACCACCAAATTATTGTATGACTTCATGAACTCTAACGAAGCAGTATTTGTTAATGTTTTTTTATAAACATGTGCATAAACATTTCGGTTCTCTGACGTCATCACTTGCTGTGCGGCCTGTTTAGGTGACTTCACCACTTTCAGCGTCCGTAACAGGCGTGGCGTCACCATTTGATGCTGTTTCCGGCTTATTTTCGACCTCAATTGTGCATGGGCATCCTAAAAACAAAACATTTTATCAGTATAAAAGACACTCAGCTGAAGGCGGGAAAGAGGTCAATGTCACTGCAAACCATAAAACAACCACGTGATGATATCTCCAGTTTTCACTTAAAACTGAGATTTTTCACAATATTCGTTTTCATTGCTTACTTGTTTTCTTCAAAGTTGTTAATTTTTGTTTTTGTTATTCACACACAAGGATTTAATTGAAAAAAAAAATCCACAGTAATGTAGAGAAACTGTATTGTTTGTGTGCAGTCGCATCACGTAACGTGACGTCCACATGATGCTCACGTGACCCCCACATGATGCAGACGTAACCCTCACATGGCGTCCACGTGACGCACATGTGATGGCCATGTGACCCCCCTCCCCGCATGATGCTCACGTGACGCACATGTGACGTCCACATGATGCCCACGTGACCCCAACATGACGCCCATATGATGGCCATGTAACGCCCACGTGACGCCCATATAACCCCCACGTGACGCCTACATGAGGCCCACGTAACGCTTATGTGACACCCACATGATGCCCACGTGACGCCTACATGATGTCCACGTAACGTCCACGTGACGCCCACATGATGCCCACGTAACGCACACGTGACAAGCGCATGATGCCCACGGGACGTAAACACACAATCCAATAGCAGACACACATTAAAAGGAACAATATAAAGACACATTTGTCCGTTTTTCAAACGCAGATGTACAATCTTGTTTTCTTCTTTCTCATTTGTGTCTCTGTTTATTTTGGTACCTGCATTGGAAATATATTCAAATCACTCAAACCCCAATATTCAAATCACTCAAACCATGCAAATTAAAATACATTGTATTTTAACATCTTTAAATCTGTACATCTTTCTAAATCTCGACAATGTTGAGCACATGTTCACAGCTTGCAGGTCAGCTCAGTTTATGTTTATGATCCGATGTATCGGCCACAAAAGGAAAGAAGCACATACCCTCTACAACGATGCTGTTGTACTTGACTGTGAGGTCATGTTTGCCCGTTTTCTTGGGCACGTATGTGATGGAGTAGATGCGCTCGCCGATCGTGTTATAATTGTGTATCGGCAGGTCGCTGTCGACCTCAAGCTGTCCCTTCCCCACAGCCGAGGCGTCCACTGTAATTGTTCCACACGTGTATCATGTGTAATTGTTACATGACAGATAAATACTACAATCTGATTGGTCACTTCCCCAATTCAATAATTTTCCAATGTTGACCAGAACACAAAGTCGATAGGTACCGCAGTTATCTGTTTTACCCAACGACAATTCAGTTACATAACAAAACGTAGAACGACTTATTTCAGTCAACAGAAAGTACATACTTAGTGTTGACTATAAACTAGAAGTTCATTTCGCTAGCGAAATGTTAAATACTTGACAAAATTAAAACGCAAAAATACTTCCTTCAATGGGTTATTTCTTGAATAATATATTGCAAACAACACAGCTTGAATGCGTCTTATAAGCCGAGTAGTGTTTGGTTGTTGTTGACTTAAAGTTTTATTGACTGATCAGGCATACGCCTTGTTATCTATTTACGCAATGAGAGCTCGCACAAAGTTTACTGAGCAAATGTGTATTCTGTGCTGTCGTTAAATGCTACGCATTTATTTGCAAAAAATACACTCTTAACAAAGAAAACGAAATCAAAGACGAAAATAAAAAGTGACATGCACATGTTCAGATCAAGCTCTTCATAAGTCCCAAGTTTCATGGTCGTAGGGCCCATAGTGTGAGAAAAGAAGAAGACACAAAAAATCGGAAAAACTGTCAAGAAGAAAAAAAGGACGAATTTTGCTCGCACAAATTCATATAACCCTTGCAAGCCAAAGGCTTGTCAAGTGTTAAAAAGTTCATATCTTTTTTCATAATGCACTCACCGATAAAGCTATCCATTACGCCCACGTACGAGACGTGCTTGACGTCACGAATGAACACTTTCTTGTGGCCCACGCGCACAGCGAACGGACTGCCCTCCAGCAGCAAGCCGTCGTAATACACCTTGATGTTGTAATCACCTGGAGCACAATGCCAAAACAGTTAAGGAAGAATGGAAGACTAGACCGATTTTGCCACTGAGTAGCATCATTTACAGCTGGGAGAGAAGCATATTTTGGCAATAAAAAACACCTTCACTGTCTGTAGCAGGGGCTATTGAAAAGTGGTCCTATTTTGAGGTGGTCCCATTTGTGGGGTGGTCCTGAGGTTCCCTTGTGTTTGTTTACCTGGTATAGGAGGGTTGTACGTCACTTCCGCTATGCCGGTGTCCTTGACCCGCACTGGTGTAATAATCTCATTTCCGTTCGGTGACGTCATCTTGACTGACACATGACCGAATTCCCCCTCACTGTAATCGACCAGGAAGTTTGTGTCGTGCCCTATTTGCGCGCTATGCAAACCTGATCCCCTCACTTTTATTTTGGACAAGTCTTTGCACTGGATGTCAAACGGTGACCCTGAAAATCAGTATCGCTCTTGTTACAATTCCAAAATCAAGATACTTCAGTCCATCGTCTTACCACAAACGCCATCACACAAACATACATATATACAATATATATATATATATATATATATATATATATATATATATATATATATATATATATATATATATATATATATATATATATATATATATATATATATAAATTTAAGGATAGTGAGAAGCAAATACGTCACCATTGATTTCGAGACCACCACAGTAAACAGCCACGGAATACCGGCCGATGTTGTCGCCTTTGAAGGAAATTTGGAACGTCATATCGCCGGTGCGAACTTTGGTATGTTCCATGGTTTCACCGTCGTAGAGGATAAAAGCATCCACATCTGCCAGTCCGCAGTCACTGCAATTCACTGAAAACGCGCCACAAAAATGTATGCAAGGAAAATATACAGTAGTCTCAAAAAGGGGGTTTTCATCTAGGAAAGCATATAGGCTGGAGTCGGGAACAACAATGCGGGGCTATCCATGGAGTACGAATGCCTCCCATCTGCGCCCGCCGCCGGTCTACTGCCCTGCTTGTTACAACCCGTTCAGCTCAACAAGTGCTCTGCCTCCTCCTTAATGTCAAAACGATTAAGATCAAAACAAGACCATCGTAGATTGCACATCCCCCGCCGCCCTCATCTACACTATATATATTCTCTTCCATTAAGGTATAGTAAACAAAATCCAAATTGTGAAAAATTACATTTTTTGAAGAAATCGAAAAATAACCTAACGCTGCACAACTACACGTTATATACTTTCTTGCTGTAGGGTTTATTAATCTCTGAGGAATAGTAACAAAGATACAGCCTGGACAAAGATGATTGCGGACGGACAGACAGACGGACGGACACGAGGCGTTTCTATATATCCCCCGCCCCCGGCTAGGGTGGCGGGGGATAATTACTCTAAATTAACAGGTTCGTATTTGTTCGTGGATTTTACCACAGTGAGAGCCAGGCCGGTCAGGATGGCTCCCTTACAGTTTGTGGGGCGTCCTTGCAGAACATTTCAGTCGGGAATGTGACTGCTTGTAAGTTCTTTTTCGAACAGGCGAGTCCGGTATTACAGAGCTTTGAGCTTTTCGGTGGCTCCTCTAATGTTCTGAACCACTTCCGGAACATCTGAGGCGCCTGATGTTCCAGAAGTTCAGCAGCAAAGACTGAAACATCTGCATTAGCTGGAACTTCTGGCCCGGTTGAGAATGGAACCTCTGTAGCTTTTCCATAATTTGTGCTTGTCACTTTCCGCGAATGATTTGTGCCCAAAACTTGGCTCATTTTATGACCGCCTCAACGCACTGGAAGGGCAGCCTACCGGGTTGCAAAAAGGAGGGGTGGGGGTGATGACGGGGGGGGGGGGGCGCAGATGAATGTTTACCATAAAGGGCACAGCTCCAGAATATTTACGTGAACTACTCTCACTTTACCAAACTTCTAGAACTCTACGTTCATCGTATAAGAATTTGTTAAATGTGCCAAAATCCCGGACCAAAACCTATAGTGATAGGGTGTTCACTGTTTCGGCACCCCGACTATGGAACAACCTACCAATTGCCCTACGTTTAGAAACGAACTGCCTGTCTTTTAAGAAGAAACTTAAAACTTTTTTATTCAGTATTACGTATCTGTGATAGCAACCTAGTCAATGTCTTTTAGCTATTTTACTATGTGATCAGTTATTTAATGTTCTTGTACCGTGTCTTTGAATGTTGTTTAGAATTAGGCACGTAAAATCTATTTACTATTAACTACTTTTTACCGATTTTGTTACCTAATTCTCCCCTCCCCTACACGCAAAAATTCGTGGCATCACCCATTGGTTATAACATTAGTGCACAACGCACTGCAAAAGACCCTCATCCACCCGTTTTTGCATACATGCAACAATTTGAGTGACGTGTGTATGACTGAGCACCGTGTCCTTGGACGTAGTTATTACCAGAAAATGTGTAATCTGTCCCCAGTGCCACTGTATTCCGCTCTCCATCCCGGTCCAGGCGCACGCGCTTGACGTCATAAACTGTCACCGTGTACGGGCTGCCATCTAGCGACTCCTCGCCCGCACCATCCGAGTACGTCAACTCTAACCGCCATTCGCCTGTTTAACAGTAATTTTTATTTGATACAACAACGGGTTGCTCCAGAAATGTTGTCGAGTGGTGAGATACCCGGGGTGGTTCCAGGTGTGGGGTTTTCAACAACTGAAAGCAAAAAGAACGGGTCTGCTGAAAAGTGGTCTTATCTGTGGAGTGGTGCCCCTTGCAAGGCGAACACATCCGCGGAAAGCTAACACTATCCTCGGCAAGTGAAACTATCACCAGAAAGCTAACACTATCCTCGGCAAGTTAACACTATCACCAGAAAGTTAACACATCCCGGCAAGTTAACACTATCACCAGAAAGTTAACACATCCCCGGCAAGTTAACGCTATCCCCAGAAAGTTAACACATCCGCGGAAAGCTAACACTGTCACCGGAAAGTTAACGCTATCCCCAGAAAGTTAACACATCCGCGGAAAGCTAACACTGTCATCGGAAAGTTAACGCTATCCCCAGAAAGTTAACACATCCGCGGAAAGCTAACACTGTCACCGGAAAGTTAACGCTATCCCCAGAAAGCTAACACATCCCAAGAAAGTTAACACTATACCCAGAAAGTTAACACATCCGCGGAAAGAAAACACTGTCACCGGAAAGTTAACGCTATACCCAGAAAGCTAACACAATCCTCGGCAAGTGAAACTATCACCAGAAAGCTAAAACTATCCTCGGCAAGTTAACACTATCACCAGAAAGTTAACACATCCCGGCAAGTTAACACTATCACCAGAAAGTTAACACATCCCCGGCAAGTTAACACTATCACCAGAAAGTTAACACATCCGGGGAAAGCTAACACTGTCACCGGAAAGTTACCGCTATCCCCAGAAAGTTAACACATCCGCGGAAAGCTAACACTGTCAGCGGAAAGTTAACACTATACCCAGAAAGTTAACACATCCGCGGAAAGCTAACACTGTCACCGGAAAGTTAAAGCTATACCCAGAAAGCTAACACTATCCTCGGCAAGTGAAACTATCACCAGAAAGCTAACACTATCCTCGGCAAGTTAACACTATCACCAGAAAGTTAACACATCCCGGCAAGTTAACACTATCACCAGAAAGTTAACACATCCCCGGCAAGTTAACACTATCCCAGAAAGTTAACACATCCGCGGAAAGCTAACACTGTCACCGGAAAGTTAACGCTATACCCAGAAAGTTAACACATCCGCGGAAAGCTAACATTGTCACCGGACAGTTAACGCTATACCCAGAAAGCTAACACTATCCTCGGCAAGTTAACACTATCACCAGAAAGTTAACACATCCCGGCAAGTTAAACTATCACCAGAAAGTTAACACATCCCTGGAAAGTTAACACATCCCGGGCAAGTTAACACTATCACCAGGAAGTTAACACATCCGCGGAAAGCTAACACTGTCACCGGAAAGTTAACGCTATACCCAGAAAGCTAACACTGTCACCGGAAAGTTAACGCTATACCCAGAAAGCTAACACTATCCTCTGCAAGTTAACACTATCCCCGGCAGGTTAACACTATCCCCGGCAAGTTAACACTATCCCCATAAAGATAACACATACCTGCAAAGATAACACATCCCCGGATGTAATCAGTGGCAGTTGTACTATAAAATTTTAGTTTCTGAAGAAGTCCACAGAAAAGACGATATAGCTGTTGCTGGTACTTCTCCTCGTCCTCCCCCCCCCCCCCAGACCCTCACCACCCGCACCCCCCCCACACCCCCACCAGCTTACCTCGTTGTGTGGGCAAAAAGCTAACGTAATGGAGAAAGTCGTCTGGTTTGGACACGGTCAGATCCAGGGTGCGGTGATCCGGGGATTCGGCTTTTCCTGCCACTTTAACATTGCCCAGTGACTCGGTATAGACCTGTCAATCATTTGCTCAACATATTAAACGTGTTCATTTTAAATATCGAACAGAAATTCTGTCAATTTTGCAAGAATTATGAAAGCGGGCACTCACCACTACTGTTTGCAAGGCGTTGATCCTCCATTGGTCGGCAATGCGCACGTGACTTTTCACTTCTTTCGGTGGCTCTGCGACAGTCGGTGTAATAGCCACGACGTCAACCGGAACTGGTGGCGGAACGGGTGATTCCGGTTCTGACGGAAGTGGTGAAGGGGATGATGGAGGCGGTGAGGGTGAATCGGGTGGGGGTGAGGGTGGAGGTGGTGAGGGTGATGCGGGTGGGGGTGAGGGTGATGCGGGTGGGGGTGGGGGTGATGCCGGTGGGGGTGGGGGTGAGGGTGGGGAAGGAGGTATAACGGGAGGAGGGGCCGGGTTTGCAGGTGGCGGCGGTGTCAGTGTGTCGTCCGTTCTACTGACCGGAATGTGCCATGCTGCATAAGCCATAACGCCTGCAGCACAAAAAAAGCTCAGCTAAATTACTGTCCAGCGGTATATATCCTGATTTGTTAAAATAAATATCTGTATCCCAGCAGTACAGAGATGATTTAAAAACAGCACAAAACGCCTCCACTGCTTATCTTGTCCTTTTTAGATTGTTTTTATTGTTGGATTGTAAAATGATAAAATGATAGGCCTAGAGCAAATGTCCGTAAAAACATGCCTTAACTTTTTCGCTTTTCTCACACTGAAAGAAACTGCTCTCCCCTCCTGCTGTCCACTACTGATCATCTCCCCTACTGATGTCTCCTCCTGATCTCCCCTACTAATCGCTCCTACTGATCCTCAACTATGATCTTCCCTACTGATCTCCCCTACCCACTCTTGTCTTTACGTTACATGCGATCCCCTTTCTTTCACATAAATTAATAGTCTATTTCTTTGACATGCTTAATGGCCACCCTTGTCTGAATAAGCCATGTAATTATTATGACGAGGGTAACCGATTTCATTATGCATTTTAGTCATGCCCCACTCACGACCTTTATTATGCCTTTGCATACTTTTAGTAATGGTCCCCCCTTGTGTGTCTGCGTACTTTTTGGAATGATCCCTCTTTCTGTTTCTTGGCATACTTTCAGGAATGATACCTCACCTATGTGATCGACGTCTGCCTGGACCATGTCTCTGGCTGACAACACGGGCTCTACGCCCAGCTGACTCTGGCTCACATCAATAGCTTTGTAACAATAACATCAAAATCTTCATTTCGTGACTTTATACAGTGAAACCCCGCTATTAGGGACAAAAAGTGACTGAATAATTTTGTCCCTAATGGCGGGGTGTCCCTTATTTCGAGGTTCTGTTTTGTCTGACAACTACAACTAAAATCTTTGGCTATTTTTTTAACACTTTTTCCATCACTAGCTTTGATTATTTTAACTTTATTAGATAGCGAAAATTCGTTACGTTTTCTTTTCACACCACCGATATTCAGACTTAACACATTGTATAACATCTTAACTGATTATAAAGACAATGAATTACTTGTTCCTTTATACGTATTTTAAAAGACGGAGCACATGTCAATAGGGTTTAGTAGTATAAAGCTTCTCTCTTAAGC
This sequence comes from Protula sp. h YS-2021, assembly GCA_949752745.1. NCBI lineage: Eukaryota > Metazoa > Annelida > Polychaeta > Sabellida > Serpulidae > Protula > Protula sp. h YS-2021. The sequence goes on along the minus strand of OX457030.1, from coordinate 60,637,372 downwards.
ACACATCTTTTGTAATAAGCCCTATTGTCTTTACATGCACTGTGTTCAATATAATGTACTCAATACCCACAGATAACAATAGCGAAAAAACAAACACTACCGAGTAACAAGCTGATAGGGGTTGTTTACATAACGTACAAAATATGGGCAGCAATTTGACTGTCCACAATAGAGGGGTTGTTTTAAATGTGTAACCGTACTTACGGGATAAAAAGAGTGTCCCTAATTCTGAATAGAGGGGTGTCCACAATAGAGGGGTCTAGATAAAACAGAACTCCATGGTCTTTTAAAACAGACTGAAAAATGCTGTCCATAATTCAGGGGTGTCCATAATAGAAGGGTGTCCATATCCGGGGTTTTACTGTACTATAGACTTGTATTTGGTTAAATTTATAACTACTTCTTTCCACAAACAAATATCGCCCACAGTGTTGTGCAACAGCAGTGTTATGTTTCAGTCCTATAAATCATGTTAAATTGTCATGCTAAAGCTTCTTTTTAAAGAAACTTTTCTGCATACAAATGTATGCCTTTGATACATGTGCTTACCGATCGTCAGAGTTCCCACCCAATCAGATGAGTTGAAATTGGGCCAGCCAGGTATAACGCCACCTAGCGAATGAACCAGTGATGATAACACGTACCCGTTGTTCCAATCTTTCTGCAAAGAAGAACTAGGAGATATTACTCCGCCAGTCCTCACAGGACCCAACAGAGAAAACTTCTACCCCAACCTTACAGTTATCAAACGATATGCAATATAATATGTGAATTGCAGAAACAACTCACATCGAAGTTGTCAACTGGCGTCGTAGAAATTTGACCTTTGACCCAATTAAGCGTCGCTTTGTAACCTGGTGAGCCTTCAGACATAAAGTAGGACAAGTAGGTCATGGCAGACAACTCATCAAGGTCACTGGACGCCATAATCTTCGGTGTGATAACAAGAGGAATATCGAACAGAGTTTGTGCCGCCTGCATGGCCGCCTCGCAATTGCCAAGTCTGAAACAAATCTTGTTGTCATTGGTGGGTCTAGGGGAAGGGCGTTGTTGGTGAGAAGGGGGGTGGGGGGGGATTACACCACTACCTTACGTCAATAGTTTAATGACTCAGAAATACATGTTTATTTTTAGGGCGGGGGTAACAAAACCGTGTGTCACAACCTCAACCATTTCAAAGTCGAAACATCGACAATTTGTTTTTAATGTTCATACGAATGTTTTTAATGTTCGTACGAACGCCTCGTACCCAAAAATGAAAAGACGTGACTTGGTTGCCACCACGGAATTTTTTAGAACCTGTTGGCTCAAGTTTTTGAAGTGATTCTTAAATCCTGACATCTTTTTGCCGTTATTAAATTGCATAAAAACTTGAAAACTTGCCTTTCGCTTGCGTTCATGTGTTGCCAAAAAGGAAATGTTCCCGGCTTGCAAAATTCGATGATGCCACTGCAAGAAAACACCTAAAGCTTGACTCACATCCCCACAACGAGACTTAAGAACCATCTCTTATACATATAACTGCTCAGAACATATTTGTTAGATAATAACAAAAACTATGGGACACTTTTGCTTGCTTACGCGTTCACAGTGAACGGTGCTTTACTGCGCTCATATCCTTACTGTAAAGCCACGCCGTCGCTCCAGTCACGACCGAAATTGGTGACGCGCCTGTGTGGATGGAGGACGGCATTGACCCACGACAGCATCAGCTTTTTCGGCGGCAGCTTCGACTGACTCCCGATTTGGTAGTGCCGAATGAGACTCCACATGAGCCCCAGTATTAACTTGATGTTACCGCCTGTTATATCGCCGGGACCTAGCATGTGACACACAGTGAAATAAGTAAGATAAATAACAGCTTGAGAGCTTATATGCTACATGGAGATAAATCGACGGGAACAGAGCTACCTTCCACTATCTTCAGTCATCAGAATGTCCTATAACAAACAGGTTCGACTGCTGAAACACACATTCCAATGTTTTAATTAAAATTACAACGAGTGACGTCACAAGTGAAATTTTATTCGTCTCGAGCGAGAAGACCTCTTAAAATCTTTGAGATTTATTTTATAATATCTTTTATTGAGGTCAATGAATTATTTCATTTTAAGAATTTATTATTAACGTCACGAATTGATTTCTTGACGTCACGAGGTCAAAATCATTTATCAAGAATTGGACTGAATTTCTGATATTAGAAATTTTTTACTGAGGTCAATGAAAAATATTTCATGCAGTTCCTGATATCATTATGGAATGTCGTTTTAAGATTTACTGCTTAATTTATGATATCAAAATATAATGCAAGATATCAATAAATCAATGTAGATTACATTAATTTATATTTTGCTATCAGTAACTGAATTTTAGACGGCAAAAATTCATTTTTAAGATCAAGAAATCAATTTTACAAACGTAAAAAATCTCAAGGCAGACACACATTTAAACAAAATTTAACGAATCGTCAATTAAATTTTGGAGATGAAGACTTTAATTATTGATATCAATAATAACAACATAATTTTTGAGCTCAAGAATTGCTTCTTTTTGGTACAGTAAAAAAAATTAAAAGAAAGATTCTGTATACAAGGACCAGTTATTATTTTATTCACAGATTTGTGCTGATGAATTTTGTATATAAAAATAATAGACTGATATTTTGATATAAAAATAATTTTTTTGAGATCAAAAAATCATTTGCAGATTTCAAAATACAAATTTAAAAAGTCTCATTCTGAAATAACGACATCTGAAATAAATTCTTGATATCAATAAAAGGAAAATATATTATTGAGCTCAAAATTAATATTTTCCTATCAATTATTTCATTTTTGCTGTCAAAAATTGAATTTTTGATCTCCAAAAAATCAATTTTAGATTTCATTAAATCACTTTTTGATACTAATATTTTTTTGATATTAAGAGTTATTTTTTGAGATCAAGAATACATTTAAAGATGTCATAAATATAATTACAGACAGCAAAAATTTATTCTTGATATCAAAAAGTCAATTTTTGATATAAAAATTAATTCTTGACATCAATAATTCCCCAATAAATGTGAAAATTGCATTCCATATATCATAGATACAGAAAACGATAACAAACATCAAATTTATATCAGCCAATAACAATTGATAGCAAAACTTTGTTTGTAACCGCGATATTTAAATTTTAAGTTCACTTGTTTAATTTCTGATCGTGAACCTGTGTGTGAACTTTAGATGAGTGAACTGACCAACACTGACCAGTATCTGACGAGCGATCTTACCAATATTGACTAGTTTGACACCATCCTGTTTCATTGCTCTTAAGGCCAACGCCAAGTTTCCACTGGCCTCGATTTGGCTCATCCTTTTCTTGACCTTGACCCGTCCTATATCCTCATTTCGCAACACTTTCATGAGACGACACAACACGACGCCATCCTAAAAGATAGTCATAAAAAAGATACCTATCGGTAACAAAGCGTAAATATAAATACAGATGATGTTTTGCTTTGCGTTTTTTTTTTCGTTTTTGCTTTTTATGTCTTTTTTATTTTTGTTTTTGTTTTTGTTTTGTTTTTTTTTTTGCTTGCTAGTCTTCAGCAAATCCTCATTAAAATGCTTGGGGTTTTGCATGATTTTTGTGTATGTTTGCTCTGCCAGAAAAATTTACGAATACTGTTCCATAAAAAATACTTGCATGGGAGTAAGGCCTGGGGCTACTGCTGAAATATGTACTTGTGATTCAGTTTATCTGGCTTCTTAAATACATGTCTCGATGTCACGCATTAATCAGACTAAGTGATTTTTTAATTTATAAATATATTAAAACATTTTACACAATCGAGAGGGTATTGACATTTTATTTATTTATGGATTTTCGGATTTCTATCTAAGAATTACTGCTTACCTTTAAATCACGTCTGAGATTGTTGCAAGACATGTCACAGGCCCTCAGTTTATCATTTATCCAGTTCAAAAACGTGCTTTGTTGAATACGGGCCCATGATTCCAGGGGCTCGGATTCGTTGTTATTCTCCTCCTCATTCTCTGATTCCGATTGGGTTCCGTTTTCGTTTATCGCTTGTAGCATTTTGATCTGAAATATGTATATTTAATGACATAATTAAATAATAATTAAATAACATATATTGAATAAGTCATATTATTTTAAACGCTACTTAATTTATACAGAGCGCCACACAAGAATTGGAAACTGGAAGACTTGTTTAAAATGCATTTTGCGGATGAAATATTTTCTCAGTCTGGGTGGTTCACCCGATCTTCAAAAGAACGACAGCTCTCCAAAACTCACCTGGGAAACTCTTGGGTGTAACTGCGCTGACGACGATCCTCCAGATTATTTTATGCAGTGAGCTGTCAGTTTATTCCATTCTAAAGCAATCCCCCTCTTCTACGAGCAGTACTGGTATAAAGCTACTTCAACCCTTATTGAAACGTCCTGTGTGAGAATTTAATCTAGAAAACGTCAAAATATGACATTTCTTATTCGAACCCCTCCTTACGTGTACTGTATATTTGATAAGTATCACTATTTATTTCCGCTTTGTGGTATGTATGTGCACCCTCCTTTCTTGGGTCACGAAACAACGAGTATTCTACATATAAGACAAACCCGGTGCAAGGAAATCAGTCTTCACGTGTTAGTGTGCAGTGACGGGGCAAGTGTTAGGAGGAGGAGTCGGGGTATGGGGTAGGGTGGTTAAAGATTTGGGGTTGCCTTTAAAAATGGTAAAATTAAGCCCCTTTGAATTTTTCCACCTGTTCAATTTATGTTTTTAAAAGAAATATTTGTACCAAGATTGGCTTTTATTTATTGCTGGTTTTAAGGAGATACATACAAACAATTTCAACCCTTAAAGTTATATGTGGGATCTTGGACAGGGTCATTAATCCTTGTTACTTTATAGAAAGTCAGATAAAGACTGCAGAAAAACACCTATCTCCCTCCACCCTCTCTCTCTCTCTCTCTCTCTCTCTCTCTCTCTCTCTCTCTCTCTCTCTCTCCCTCTCTCTCTCTCCCCCCTCGATCCCTCCAGCTCCTGCAATATCATGAACGTTCTGTACTTTCCAAATAAATGGTTAAGTACGTGACGCATGTTTATGTTGTGATCAGCCATGTGGAACTACTACCTTATACCTAGCACACAACGGCAGATCATGGCGGTTCACGTCTATGCCTATTTATTGACAAGTAAAACTTAGTTTTTGGAATTTCAGACTAAAAATATTCATACATAAAAATCCGTTATCAGCGACATCAAAACCCGTACTGTTATGCGGTTGATAATTTAAACATATATTTATACATATAAAACCATCAGTTGCACACCAATAATTAAACGTGAAAATCGATTTTTTAAAAGTAGTTTGCAGGAAGCCTCGAGCATCTCAAATAGTTTCCAGGACATCCTCTCTTTTAAAGTAATTCAGCCTTGGTCCACATTCTGGCGATATCTGTTCAATCTCCGCCCCCACCCAACCCCCACCCCACGCACTTTCCGTCCCCATTCAGTAGCTGTCTGTTTTCCCTGATGGTTCTAAAGTCACCCTCGTTTTATTTCGTTGAATTTACACTTGCTCTGATACAGCCTGCCATTAAAGTGGATCCATTCAGCCCCGGAAAGTTATATATACTCCTACGTACTCTTCTGTTGGTTCTGCGGTAATCGTTTCGTGTTTAACCTCAAGAACATTGGCTGAATAAAATTTGGCAAATTTTTGTCGGATTTCAATGTCTATTTTGTTTTCTGGCATAAAATTATGGCTTCAACAACAGATCATGCCCCCACTGCTCATGTGATTGTCACTATGGATCCGGTATGTTTCCTTGGCCGCCGTGACAACAGGTTATTTCCATGCTGTACACGCGTGTTCCTCCGGGATTTCACCATACTCTTGAGTCACTCGGTAATTGAATTATCATAAAATTTTCAGCACATTCAGTTTCACAATATCTCATAAAAATAACTGAAATAAGCATCCTTCTTAGAAAAAAAAAACAGAGCGAATTTTGTCGGTGGAATTTAATTTTATTCGTTTAAATTTTTAAAAAATTTTATGGGGAATTTTCGGCTATGCAAAATATAATAGCTATTACGTGTTACTGATGTTAAGAAAAATAACACGTCCTTTCTCTACCACACATGTCAACCCTTTCTTATTCAAATTCTTTAAGCTTTTTAAAGCAGATTTTTTAACTATTCTACTTCATTTTCTTTAATTTAAGTACATATAAGATCCCTCAGTTCAACAAAACACAAATCTAGTGCCACAACCAGTCTTTAACAATAATGTCCGCGGACATTGTGCCCAGCCGTAAAAGCGACAGCATTACTAAATTGAAAGGAGAAACCGACCACTTATGACAAAATTTAGATTTGGTAGAAGGCACATTGGCAGATAACTGTCAAAAATAATTGGACAGGATTTGTGGGACGAACAGTATTTCTATTAAAAACTATCGGTTCCTTTGGTCAGGGTGTGTCGAAACGATAACACCAACACTGCAACTCTACTGAGAGCTAGCTGGAATAAGTGCAGGGAAGGAGGGGGAGGAGAAGAAGGAAGGACAGACGAAAAGAAAGAAGTATGAGCCTTTATATGCTTCTGTGAGAAGCAGAATTATGTGAAAGGAGACTTGAACTCACAACCTTTTGCTTCGCATGAGACGAAGCAAATCATTGTTTCTATGAGAGGCCGAACTACAAATATTGCTTGCAGAACCAAAATAAGGGAGATAATAAACAATCGCCTTGAGCAGGACTTGAATTCACGACCTCGTGATAATCAGTCCAACCTTTCACCACTTTCGCTATTTGGTCCCCTGGTGAAGAAGCATCAAGTGGGAGCGCATTGTGATTTTTCTGCAATTTGGCCGTTTTTTTTTTTAAATTATACGTATATACCTTACAATTCCGAACCACTAACATCAGTTTAGCAGAAAATATACGTAGCACGGTATTAACCTAGAAACTATTATGACGTTAGAATCAATGCCGGGTTCTGGTTATTTATGAAAGTTAAAACAACGCCAACCTTCCGACGTTGGATAGACACCGATTATTCGACGTTTGATTAACGTTGCGCAATGGTTGCAAATGGATCTGGAAATAACGTCTCTGACGTTTTACAGACATAGGGAAAGCAAGGTTGTATAGATTTCGAGAAAGCGACGTTGTACATAGGTCGGAAAAATATTAATCTAGAATCACCGTCAAGACCGCTACAGTCATAGTGTGGCCACCCTACACCACAGTACTCCCACCCTTGGGTCATTGGTTAACGTAGAGCACACACGAAGCCAATTTTTGATGAATATTTTTCAAATTAGATGGATAAAACTTGAAATTCTCACATTTTACGCCCTCATTTCGGTCTATTTTTGAAGTCACCTGTCATGTCTACCACTTCCAGTGAGCGACAACACAAAAGAACTGGCGTATTGGTTGGGAGCGCAACGTCTATACAACGTCGATTTTTCAACGTCTATTCAACGTTGCAACAAATAAGTCGATTAGGCGTCGGAGAAAGTTTTGGTTGAGACAAAAAGCAACGTCACAACAACGTTGTTTATTCAACGTTGTGTCAAAGACTAGTTAGACGTTGATTTGTGGTCAGACCAATCACAATTTAAGCACAACCAGAAATGTTTTAGTCGGATCGACGTCGCAACCTAAAATCGACGCTGTGATCGACCTTAGAATGTTTACTGAGCCCTCACTTCCAAAAAATGGTTGAAAATTTGTGTCTATCTTTGGCACATTTGTACACTTAGTATACATGTCCACTTTGGTGTAAAAATGTAATCGACCTTAACACCTGTACATATAATTTAATTTGTCTCTTGAGGTCTGTCGCTGGCAAGTCAAACTGAGATCCGATGATGCACTGATACTAAGATAATAAATCTGGCTGCAATTTTCTTGTGATAATTCGCGAACATAGACCAACGTTTATGCAACGTCTTTAACATACGTTAAATGGAAACGCTGTTTAGACGTAAAATTGCTTCTCATTGAAGAAAACCCAACTTTTACCGACGATTAATTAACGTCCTTGATTCAGCGTTGAATACATTTAGGAAAATTGACGTCGCAAAAAATTTAGGCAGCTGCAGAAGAAAGACTCCCCCTTCCCCTCCCCTCTCCCAATTTTCGCCATATCCTGTTTTTGCCATGTAGACGTCCACATTCAACAAAAGCTGAAGTTGATGAAACGTCAAAATGTTTCAATAATAATAACATTAATGTTACGCCATGTTGTAACAAATTGGCGAGTCACTCTTCGTGTATAGGAATGCTTAATTTTTTTCTTATGGCAGTTAAAGAAAGCCGAAATGGCAAAGGGAAAGAAGCAACAGAAGTATAGAATTCGCATTTAGAAATTCCTTCCAATCTCTTTTGAAACAATCCAAACCATTAATAATAATAGTAAATAAACAAATAAAAAATAAAATGAAAATAATATGTAAGCGACAAAAGGGAGACCAAATATTCACAACTTTCGCATATTTATAATGTGAAAGAACTTAAAAGCAAGTGGTTAGGTAAGTGTTCCTAAATATGGGAGATAAGCATCCCCGCTGGAATATTTGATGCCCAGCCTACCGGCAAGACGCAACACATATTACAAACAAACTATATTTGCTTGCCATACCGGAGAGGTCAATATACTCCACTGATAGCTATCACAGCCTTAAATGTGGCCTTCAATGGTAAAATTTCAATGTCAATTTTTACATATAAAATGTTAAGGAATTTCTATATGTGTGTCTATAGAACATAACCATATGACCTCGATCAAAGAGCCCCCACGCTCCTCCTTTAAACAAGAGTAGAAAATGTTCAGGGGCCATGAACGCTGTTTTATTTTATGATTCAAATGATTTAACTCCAGGCAGCTTAACTACGGTACAGTAAGGCATGTATTAGCCATAAGTATGTATGTATTGATTGGTTGATTAATTACATATCTCATCAAATGTAATAAATAAGTGCCTACAATCGAGACACCATGTAATCGATAGCTTTCTCAAATCAATTACTAAATAACTGAATAACCACATTTTAAAGACACTATGAAGCATACAACTCTCCCCTCCCTTCTAGATTGAGCTAATTTTATTTGAAATAATGTTAATAAAACAATAAAACAATTAAAATAGTAAAGTAAACAATTTATCTATTTAGATAATAATGCAGCTGAAATGCTTTTACTTGGGTTTGTTTAGACGTTCAAATATTTATATTTTAAATGACTGTGGTGGTATTTACAACATTTAAGCAAAACGACAGAACATCACAATTGTGTGAACCATTTCTTTGTTTATAACGTGTTACTGTAACATGAAAGATACATAATTAAAAAAATTTCAGTTGCTATAGATTGAGGTAAGATTCATCACCAGCTTCACTAGACCGAATGCTTGAAATTTTTGTTATTCAAATAATTGAGTACATGCCTACAAACAAAAGTTAATTGATTAACAGTTTGCCCGTCTAGTGCCTGTGTCCACTTGTATGCCGTTTCGGTGGAATTCTTCCGCGCTGTGCCAAACTTGTTTTCTTTGCCTCTCGTAGCATCGATACTACTAGTTATCCAATTCTCAATCGCCTCAGATCGAGTTAAGCCCAGAAAGTCATACAAATCTAAATAAGCCTGCATTGGGTTTGCAATCACATCTTCATATATAATTTCGATAAAATTTCTGGGGTATTTTTTCGATAAGATTTCTCTGATCTCTATATCAGTTTTTATTTTATCACACAGAATGCTTGCTTCTGTAACCAGCGGAGATATAAGACTGGATCTGTTGAGCAAGGACAAAAGATTAGTCTTCGGAGTAATAAATGTCTTGTTTCTTGAATTAATAATTCCTCTCGGGTCTCTCAATAAATGTACAATCTGTAATGAAAATAGAAAGTTGATGACAGTTGAATTCACAAACAAAAACAGCGATGTGTCTGCAAATGGGTTGGACTAAAATTTGATTTCATGATTGCGAGTACGAACTCAAAGGAAAGAGTGATGTTTTGGCTGCAATAAATGCCGGGTATGTACGCACAGCTGTATTCAGAGCTCTTCCAGTATGAACAATGTTACCGCATAGACTATTGAAATGTTCTTGACATCGCTATAACAATGTAACTGCGCGGCAGAAACCACAGCAGTGAAGAGCAAAAATATTTAATTTATGAGAATATATTTATACGCTTATATGTAATTTATGATATGATATGAATTTATTTATACGCTTATATGTAATTTATGAGAATATATTTATACGCTCGACTGCCAGTTGGAGGGTTATTCGTTTATCATTTTATAAATTAGCTTAAAACAGTTAAATTGTGAGCATGATCACATTTATAGATAAGAAACTGCTTCCCACAAGGAGGCTGTCTAACCCCAGAAACAAATCATAGCAAACAACCATTAAAGTGCACCTTCCTAGCCGCAGTGGCAGGATACGCAACAAAAATATAAACGCAGAATATTTTAATGAATAAATATCAGCTTAACATTAATATATCTCATTCCATTGTTTTAGCATGTCTTAAAGATTGTTAAATATTTATTGTGTTATAATAAGACGTCTGACCTAAAGTATTCCAATTTTAAACAATATTTGCTAAACTGAAAATTGAACAAAAGGTTGTTGTAATATTTAGTAATAAAATATATTAAACAGATTAACCTTTACTGTTGGATCTTGTTGTAATATATACTTGACCGTTGTCATTGTTAAGCGAATGACCTTTATTGCCTTCACTTTCGCGGCTTCACACTTGTGCTGAATTATATGATGGCATCGCTCTTGGCTTTCTATAAACTTTTGTAAGCAATTCCACCTGTCTTTAAACTCATCCAGTTTCAAATCCATGTCTTTATCCAGAGTCAGATTTTGATACTTAAAAGTGTCTACTACATTTCTACAGTGTTGAAATTTATCTATATAGCAAGCTTCTTTAAGAAGCAATGTGCATTCACGTAGTATCCGGTCAATGGTGTGCGTGCTGTATTTTGTTCCCTTGAACTGTTTAGACAAGCATTGCTTATAGTCTCTTATCTGTAATCCGCGTTGGTCATCTGTAGTAAGTATGACGTTGTTTGTAATTGCATTAAACATCTTGAATCAATATATTTTAATGTTTTCACTCGTAGTGTAGCTTTTAGATCTGTTGTAAACGTGGCAATAGATTTACAAAACACAGAAAGAACTTTTTATATTCTCAGCATTGTCAGTTATACGTCAGTCCTTAATGAAGGATGGATTCATAAAGAAACGACGTTATTAAGAGAAACCATCGTAGAGAGTACAACCCCCTACTGGAACTGAAAATTCAAAATGCCAGCCACTGTGACGCTGAAATTAGGTGAAAGACAAAATAAAACTAACATGCGCTTACCCACAACTATAGGCCAACTTTATACTAAATGTCGTAGGAAACGGATTCTCTAGGTAGGAGTTTGTGGACGGAAGTGGACGGACAGACAAGCGGACGGCTAAACCGACGATCAGACAGTTGGACAGAAAAACAGATGGACAACAACTAAACTTATAGTTACTTCCGGTACCTAAAGGCCCAGTTAGGGCTAATAAGACAGATAAAAATACGCATCTGTGCTACAATCCACATTGTGGGTGTATTTTGTGCAGGAACAGACAAAAAATAATACGTACCAAATCCTCTTTTGAGAAACATTGTCTCTAAAGCAACTTTGCTATAATCGCAGTTTAGAAGGAGCAGCAAATTATCACGTATAAAATTATGTTCAAACATGGGTATGATTCTACAACGGAATAACAAAATGAAAGCTTACAATTTGTGTATGCTGAAATACTACTACTACTGATCCATTACTGGATGGTTGAGAATTCGATCTAATAGTCATAATGCAAAGTGTTATCATGGCATGCTTACTCTAGCACTATAATAGCTAAATGTACACAAAATGTAAGGATTCATAGACTAAACCAAACCAAAAAGTAACACATACTTTGTGAAAATAAGGGCAAAGCCAACAACACTGCAACTTTAGATAACAAACGAGTAATTTATTTGATCTTGGTTACAATATACCGAACTTTGTAGCACCAAAGCTCTCATGATTCAATTGTTCTTGATTCGTTTACTCCCATTTTATTTACAAGACGGCAAATTAAAGAACATATAAAACAGTTACTGGTGGTTATACTTGAGAATATGAGCTGGAGAGCTCAAGAAAATAGAAGATGGAATACCTTTCAGTTGCGTTTTGATAATGTGTTGCGTCTATGGGGTATATGCCTCGATCCGTGTAATACATATTCATATATAATCCATTGAGAGGCTCAAACCAGTAGACAACGTTTGGATTTCGGCGTAAGAGTTCACCAAGAAATGTAGATCCACTTCTCATGTAAGTCATCAGTATCACTTTAATATCATCTTTTTTAAACAAAGAGATCAAAGAGACAACATCTTTGCGCGATATTATGCTGTTATTTATATGTTTAAATTTTCAAACAAGTATGCCCAGTAGTTGGGATAAAGCAAGTTGTGTATTTTTGGCAGTAAATTTGAATCTTGATATTAGCTCAAATTAAGGAGAGAATTAAGGGTTTTTACTTAACCTGGACTTCCGCTTTTAGACTCGATGATATTTGAGTTCAGGATTTCAAAATTTTCAAAGTAGGTCGTTAGGTCTTTCAAACTGTGCATTTCTATGATGGAGCGCGCTGCTGTTCCGTTCCATTGCATGACCGCCACCACTAAGCCTACATAAATGGAGGAATTATATCTATATACTTTCCTGATCGCAGAAGGCTACATCTTTAGAACAGTATCATGGAGGATATCAATAATGTATATTTATAACAATATTTAAAAACTCGATTGACATCAAACATCATTTCATTTTTAAAACTATATTGAAATAACCAAACAAAAGATTAATAATGATGACTTAAATAAATATAAGAAAATACATTAGGCATGTATCCAGCAAATACCTATATATTAGAGACTTGACTAATTGATCGATTGATTAAGTAACTTGAATTTCATCAATAAAGATATTTATCATACTTTGCGTTTGATTCTTAAGATATTTTGATAAAATCAATAACATGAACTTTAAAACCTTTAATTTTCACTCCTTATTGTATAAAGCTTTATTTAGTATTTAAGATTTTCATAGGGCGTTTACCGTAAATGAATGTTTTTATAACATTTATCTCATTTAACAAAAATGCTTTAGTCAACTTGTCGTATCCAACTATTGTCGACAAAACACATGAAATATGCATGAAACTTCACATAAAATTTCAATAAAATTTAAATAAAATTCAAATAACATTTAAATAAAACTTCACATAAAATTTAAATATTATCTATTCCAGAACAATGCATTTATCTTCTAAGAAAAGAAAACATTTTTTGAGAAACGTAATAAACCGCTGCTATTTCAATGTGATTCTCTATATCAATTAGTTACGCGCATTTTCATATATCTTATAAATCTTAACTTTGAATAGATCCTTTCAATATAATAAATCCTGTTTCAGCCTATTAAAATATTATCGAGAGATTGTACTGATGATTACTGAAAATCCAATAACTTTTTACATCAGTCATATTGCTTAAGAAAAGTGTGACCCTTTCATCAGTGCCGGAGGAACATATTGTTACTTACTTAGTATTGTTAATCATCCTATTTTAGTAACTGACCTACTAAATATAGTAAAATTGACAGATTACTCCCATTTTTATCACTTACCTAGTAAGCTAAGTAAAATTAGCAACATCCTCCTATTTTTAATACAACTGATATGACGCATTAATTTTTCGCGGTAAGTCATATTTCCTTTCTTTCCCTATTTGTACTGAAACAGAATGATCTTATTTTGTAAGGTATATGTACTGTTTAAAGAGCTATTAGAAAAACGACTGTAAAACTTTGTTTCACATAGCTGGTAACAGTTGGGGTAATCAAAGAACAGTTGAAGGTTAACGTCAAATTGTGAACATTATGTTATCCACTTTCTCTGTGCACCTTTCCAGATTAATTTTGTTGATTAATCCGTATTTGCTTCTGAACCATACACTCAGGCGTATTATCGTGCACACTGAAGCACACAGATGCTAAACAAACTTTAGATTCACATTTTTTTATTACTGACAGTTATTGTTAACATATACATGCACACATCGCTGTAAGGGTGTGATTACACTCTATTTCTATTTTGAAAATTGCCTGAGCAAAATTGTAAACTGCTTCAAGAACTTAACTAATACTTTACAGATAAAATTGACAGATATCTTATAAAATCTGTCTAGATATATTTGAAATCTAGACAGAAAAGTAAAATCAATCAGTTTTCTTGTAGAACGCGTGTGCATCATACAACAACACCATGAAAATTGTAGTTTAGTACATTTTTCCTGAAATTTTTATCCTTTTATCCCTTTTTCTTTGTTCATATTTTATTTTATTTTATTTAATTTAAGCTGCTAAAGTAATCTCGCAGTTTGCATTAGATAAACATTTATACACATAATGAGAATTTATTTACAAACCTGATATATATATATATGTTACAGGTAAATTGTATATTCAGACAATTCGTGAATTGCCTGAAATTTTCAGGCAATTCGTGAACTGCCTGTAGGGGTCAGGCAATTCGTGAATTGAGTAAATTTCAGGCAGGTCGTGAATTGCCTGAAATTTCAGGGTTCCCTGTTCACAAATTGCCTGAAGACGTTCAGGGAATTTGTGTATCAAAATATTAACTGTTTAACAGAGCCAAATTTGTTAATTTTTTTATAATCGAAATAATTGCAATTAAGGCATTTACTTGGGGAAATATAATACGGGTCTTAGTATACGTGTCTTACCTGACCATGTTTCATAATTGCAATAATGGCCAGAGTAAAACATTGTCCTATGGGATCGAATTTATGGAATAGGTCAATGGCCAATAATGTTTCTCATCGGAGTAGGGAATCAATTAAGTGTCCTATCACTTTCGTTCCAAGTCAGGTTTAGGTCTTATACTATAAAAGTAACAACAAGTAAATACCGTCGTTATTTGAAAGCAGGTCTAAAAATTGTAATTTAATTTCTTGTGATGAATTTAAAATTAAAGATTTTAACGGGGTCTGTTATTTCAAACGGGTGAATTGCAAGAAAATTGATGGATTTAATTCCAAAATAAACCTCTATAATTAAATACAATCCAATCTGTTGTGGGAGTTTATGGTTTAGAATTGCAATTATAAATTGATGTAACCGCTATTTAACTATGGTGTTATGCTTTTTACTTGATACAATTGCAATTAACGGGCATCGGAGTGCAGTGCCATTATGCAACTGAGTGCGTGGTAAAATGCATGCAAACTGGTTCTTTGATTTACTATTGATGTAAAAATAAACGTTAATTACTTGTTACAATTGCAATTAACAAGCAGCGGAGTCCTCTTTTATCATGAAACTGAGTGGTAACAAAGTGAGATGTTTTAGTTCAAATAAACAGTAGATGAATGCAATTTATGATAAAAAAAATTGTCAACGGAGTTTTTGATGTACGATTGATGTAAATATGAACGTTTGATTCTGGTACATGAAAATGTCCCTTCAAAACTGCCTATGAAATGTAGCAATAAATAGAAGAAACATCAAAACCTGTTCGACATCTCTTATAAAACATGTTTCAGGCAATTCGTGAACTGACTGGTCCCTATCTTCAGGCAATTCACGAACTGCCTGAAAATTTTAGTCAATTCATGAATTGCGTGACCCCTACAGGCAGTTCACGAATTGGCTGAAAATTTCAGGCAATTCACGAATTGTCTGAATACACAAATTGCCTGTATATATATTAAACCTCAAATGAATGGCACCAACTTCTCGCAAGTGAATGAATCGGTTGGTAATTGATAATACGAGCATATTATTAATTTTTACTAACTTACTGTTTAACCTACTTGTTTGCATATAAGTTACTTTATATGTTGTGGCAGTGCCTGATGGTGCCCTACTCGGAGAACATTCGTCTGAAGCTGAGGAACATTCGTCTGCAATAGAAGAGAAGATGGGGAAGAAGGGGATACAATGAAGGGGGAACAATGGGGCAGACTGCGGTGGCTCAGTAGTAAATATTTCGATTTTCACGCGAGACGTCTCAAGTTTAATTCCAAGCTGAGGTGCCATTCATTGAACTTAAATCGATTCTAGAAGACGGTGATAATCACTAAATTAGCAAACTCGGTGGATATGGTGAGGACATAACTGACCTAAACTAGAATCAATGCTGTACGACGACGAAAGTCGACCTAGTCTGAATCCGGGCGATATGGCAACGATGTAAGTATTTTAAATTTAAATCGATGCAAGGCGACGATGAAAATCGATCTACTCTTAAACTGAGCAATATAACAATGACGTAACATGATTTGCCTAGATCGATGCTATGCGACGACGAAAATCAATCTAGTCTCAAACTGAGCGATATTTCGGCGACATAACTAATTTAAGCTCAAATGGAAAGTTATTTAATTTATTTAAACTTGAATTAGTGCTACGCGTCGACAAAAATCGATCGTTGTGAGTGCAGGTGTACTATGAATAATTATTGATTATGTACGAGCGCACACTGATGCAAATTCCACCCTATGTTCTGATTGGCTATAAGTGAAACATTGTGAAACCAGGGTGAAGCTGTTGGGAAACAATATGTGAAACATTGTGAAACAACAGATGAATGTTCTCAAGGCAGGCCGCAAGCAGTAGGCAGAGCGTGAGTCTCAATCTCAAGGTCGTGAGTTCGATCCTCACATTGCTTTCTGTGCTTTATTACTCAGCCATTTATAAAAGTTACTAAGACCTCTTACAGCAGACTTACTGGAACTGTAAACATTATCGATTTATAGATTTATATATTTAAAGATTTTCACAAGTTTCACATTAAATTTACAAATATATATATCAGAAACAAAACCTTTTAACGCCATTAACACAAAGCTTACTTTGTAGTACTTTATTTGAATTTTATTTTTTTACATAAGCTCTTTATTAATGTACGGTTTTCAGTGTAACGTATTCAAATGAGTTATCGGCAAGTTGTTTCATTTTTTAACTAAAACTATTATATTTTTGTATTTTCAACGATATATCATACTGAAAAATTTCTAAATCTCTTATGGTCACCAACATCTGTTGATTACATACAAATACATCAGTGGAATCATATAAACTTATATCGTTTAGTATTTATTTATCTATGATAATTAATTTCATGGATAAACATTTACAATCCAGCCCGATTCTTAAGGGTATGGATTTTTAAGTTCTATAGATGAATCACGCAGATAATCAAGTACCTCCTTGCATACTTCAGATATATGATGTACAGTCTCATTATCCATTTTCCTTCTCCACCTGTAGGATGTATGTGTTGAGTTCTTTCGCGCCGTCCCGAAAGCATCCTCTCCTACATGTTTGGCGTTAACATTTCTTTCTATCCATTCTTCAACCTTATGAGATCGTTTTAAACCTAAGAAATTGTAAATGTCTGTATACTTGCTTTGTGGCGATGCTACAACACTTTCATAGAGAATTTCCAGAAAATTCCCCGAATATTGTGTAGTCAATGTTTTCCTTATCTCTATATCTCTCCTTATCTTATCACATAAAAGAGTTGCTTCCGTAACAAGGCTTGAAACTCGATGTGACCTTTTCAGTTTCGATAACAGATTGACACCGATTTTAGCAAAAGTATGTTGTCTGGAGTAGACTATTGCCCTGGGATCACGTAGCAAGTGAAGCACCTTTGTAATAAACATCAAATGTTAATCCACTTAATAAATAAATTTTCTTTATTTCAAATATTGTGTGAAGTACCGATGTATAAAATCTATCATCATTCTCTTAAATAAATAGTAGTATAAATATTATTAAAATATAAAAAATCGTTACAAAGAGTTTTACAAGTTAATGGCTGTATAATTGTTATGATATTTAGCATCATTATAATTATAATTTATAATATGTTTATTTATTCAGTTATACCATGAATAAGTGAACAAACCTGAATATTTCCAAATTCAACAACTTAGGTGTATATATTGGAGTAACAGTATCTCATATAATTCAAAATTATATAAATACCATTCGATGTCCCATACCTTGACGCTGGGATCTTTGTCAAGTATCGTTGCTACAGTTTCCATTGTTAATCGCACTGCCTTAATGGCTTTTACATGTGTATCTATACACTTTTGTCTTATGACATGATGACACCGTGCCTGTACGGGAAGCAGCTTCTGTAAGCAATTGTGTCTCTCCCAAAATTTTCCTATGTTTAACTTTGTATTTTGCGGTTTCTCCACGCCGGTTTTGTTTTGATGCGCTATGGCGTCTATGATTCTGTGACACTCGTAGAACTTCTCTACGGAACACGTCTTTCTGAGGCGATTTTGACAGTCTGCAAGCACGTCATTAGCGCTTCGTCCTGTCGGCTGATTTCCCTTGAGCTGTTCTTCTAAACAGTGTGTGTATTCCTTCTGCTGCAACCACCTGTTATCATCTGTCAAAATAATAATCAAATATTGGGAAATCCATGTCAGTTTCTATGAACAGCTAGCAGAAAGAACCTGTTGCTACTCACCCAGTCCTCTTTTAGCAAACAGCGTTTCCACGGCAACGTTGCCGTACTCGCATTTTAGCAAATACAGGAGATGATCTCGAATAAACTCATGTTCAGCTTTAGGAAGTTTTCTATCAACAAAAATTGACAAAATCAGCAAAACACGTTCTCTTTCTACGATAGCCTCTATGTTACTTTCTTCATGGTAGATGGTGTGATGCTTTCAAAAGTTTTCTTTGCATCTTGCAATTGGGCATGATAATGAGCTTGTTTTTAATTAATATCGAAGTTTTTATTTCTTGATAAAAGCCTCCCGACATTTACCATTTTGACACTAAACAGTTGTTAATGTTAGAGAAAACATGTTGTTTAAAGGTACCTCTGAGAGCCGTTCCTATAGTGACTGATGTCTAAAGGGTAAATTCCAAATCCTGTGAAATACATATGGCGATAAAAACCGTCTAAGGGCTCAAACCAGTACGTAGTGTCTGGATTCTGTCGGAGTAATTCACCCACAAAAGTAGATCCGCTTCTCATGTAGGTGAGCAATAGTACTTTTATTCCACCTGTGTATAACCAATGCTGGTAATAAGGTACCGTAGTGTATCCTACTACCACTAATGACGTCAATACTGGTACTTTGGTGAAACCACTTCATGAAGTTTGAGGAAGAATCACAAGTGAAAGATTGGAATAGATAATAATTGAATCGCGTTATATTTCTTATCAGATGCTGGCCAGATATTGGTTATATTGTTATATTGTTATATTGGTTATATTGTTATAATGTAAGCAGTTAAATGTCCTACAAATGAACAAAACAGCCTTATATTTCATTATATCACTAGTTTATTTCATGACTGTTGTGTTACGATGGAAAGCTCATGGGGTTTGGCAGCTTTGTATTAGATTCGAGCATAAGTGAAACGCATGTGAATGAACCTCGCTCCTATTCGTAAATGAGATTTTCACAAGTGCCGGAATCCAACACAAACCCCGCCAGCTCCATGGTCCATCACATGACCATATCTTAGATAGCCAGAGAGAGCAGAAATAGAGCATTTTTTCCTCCTAGATACTGCCCAGAATTTTCAAGTTGGCAGCAAATCACACTGCAGTGTGGCCCTCCATATATACCGCCACATTCCATATATACCGAATTCTGCGTTTCAACAAATAAATATCTTTTGAAAAGCTTTCTTCAAACCTTTTCACTATTTATCGTATGCTGCAAGATTGTATGGTAATTTTAAACATAGCGTATCCTTCTAAAAGTTCAGCACCAAATATCTTAGCCTTTTAAAACAGAATTTGCTTCCCTACAGTTAGGTTCTAAGCACGTGTTCAGAGATCACGACGAAAAGCAGGAACATACTTTTTGTCATACCACTTTCCCTTTTGGTTAATTATATATTGTTCTGTGTTCTGTATGTCGCATTCAACAAAGGCACATAGTTTTTTAGTACGATGTAAAGGTATTTTTTAATTTCCGTTTTTCAACATCATTCATAATAATTTCGATAAAGTAACTAAGTGCTATGTCACCCCATTTCACGTCACAAACATAATTTAGAGGTCATGGTGTAATATAACATTTAGGAAAAAATCAAGTATATGTTTTTTTTGCAAAAATGACCATTGCGTTCCTCAATACGAGCAGCGTTCGCTGGTGTGGTTATTTATAAAGCCGAAATATGTAAGTAAAAACAGGACGTGACAATATAAGTGTCAGCGACGTTAAATCGGGTGGCAGTATAAAAAGACCCGGCGGAATTCTTTCATAATAACGAGACATCACACACATAGCATTTTAAAAATGGGAGATGAGAATTTTGATACTAATTAGAAACATCCACCGTGCTTTGATTTGTACATGTTGTTTTCCAGAGCGGCGCTGTTTACATGATCAATCATTGCAGCTTTCCAGTTCAACCTGTTCAGTGTAAACACTAGAAAACCAGAAAAAGTCCTTAACGTTACACATAAACTAGTCTTGACTGAGTTTTGCAATTTATATTTCAATAACAGATTACATTATCTTTTGGAAATGGTTAACATGAAACTACTAATCCGGTCCGCGCCCGCTAGTGCTTGCGCACATCTATACAGTTACAAAGTTCCCGTTTCAAATTATTTCAACAAACAAAATGTGTTATTTCAATGCCTTCAAGCAAAATGAAACTTAATATTTAAAAAAAATACATGTCTCACAATTGAGTGTTCAACGCTTACGTGTGTTGTTTTCACTTAAGATTCTGAATAATGACTGAATAAATAAGGAACTTTATTACATAAATTGAACAACTCCATACGTACGTAGTAGAAGCAATAAAAGAAACAGTATTTTTCCACACTGTCTCGATGAAACAACATAAATTGGCAGGTGCCTCAGATTTCTCATGTCAGCGATCCTGTCGTAATCTTACATGAAGAAATTGCTGGCCCATTGATCGGTACCAATTAAATATCAAACACAACTATAGACTTTTTTAAATCCATTTCGTGAGGGTGAGACTATTAATGACCACACAGCAACTGTTTTGAGAATACATAGTTAGTTTTTATTTTGAGAGACTTGTCATTTGTCTGCTGGTATTTTGCTGAAAAACCTTCTTCACAATGCAATGGCATCATTGCAGTTTCCTCCGGTGCACATGACTGACGTGCCAGAAGCATTACAGTTAATTAAGAGGCATTGTGATTGATTCATTTTTATATTTATATACAGTTGAAGAAAAGTCTCGGTTAAGTGCATGGGTTTACAGCATTCCCTTTATTTACTACTTTTAAGTCAAATTTATCATTTTATTAAATGATCTTTTTATGAAAAATAAAAAGCAGATTACAATAATTCAGTAATGCGCTAACTATAAAGATCATCTTTGTTTTGGGAAGGTTTTGTAAAGTAATATGTCACATTTTAATTTTACTGTGTAATTTGTAGTGGTTCAGCATTTAGTGCCTTTGCACGCCTTTTCTTCCTTTTTTGTAAAAAATTAAATTATCTGTAACAAAAAAGGAGTGTGTTTTAGACTTTACTGACAGTTTTTCTGTCCTTCAGGCCCTCCAATAATGATTTGCTTGTATAAAACAGAACATAAAATTTTGAACTTTAAGCATTTAAATTTTGATAAATACTTTAAAGGGATGTTGCTTTTTCTATTTGGTAAAAAAACGGAGTAAAAATGTCTGTAACAATTGAACTAGAAATGTGTTTAGACTTGTTTCTATCCTTCAAACCTTGGTGTTATGATTTTCCTGTGTAAAAAAGAATGTGTTTTTGAATATGTATTTTATTTTCTTTATGCATTTTTTGCTATTCTTCACATCAATTTGATCGTGGAAAATAAAACACAGATTTTCACAATGCATTTATTTGTTTCAGCAGTATGCTTTACTTCTCAGCAGTTTCCTTGTTGCTTTGCAGATTACTTTAAACAATATCTTAAATTAACCTTGATTAAATAACTAAGTATTATACCAATTTTACATACATCAGGCTTAGTTACTAACTACGGTGTATCTTCACTACAATACCGAAAGTGGTACAGCGTCGAATCCTCCCAGAAAAAAACATATACCAATATGTTTTTTGAACGTTATTAATAGTACAGCTGTAAATTATGGCCTCTCCAAGTTGTTTCGAAATTGTGATAGAGCTTACAGATCGTTTAACCTCAACAGTAGAGTTGCTTTTCTTATTCTGTTTAATATTTGTATGAAATAGAGTAAGAAAGGAAAGGTACTCGCATTAATATGCATATTCTTATGACGCAAAAATCTTCTCCAGTTGCGCTAAAATTACAAATCCACAACTGAATGAATAACAATTAGACAGGAATTGTGCTTTTTGAAAATTGTAACTCAAATGTCTTGCTTCATACAGATCTTTCACATTAAAACGATAGCACATAGCAAAACAACATCAACAGAAGAAATACCAAGAAAACGGTTGGAATGTAACCGCTGGAAATTTAAAAAAAAAACAAAACGAAAAAAGAAAACAAAGTCAAAGGAAAATGTGACCGATTAAGGGGCATATATATATATATATATATATATATATATATATATATATATATATATATATATATATATATATATATACATATATATATATATATATATATATATATATATATATATATATATATATATATACATATATATATATATATATATATATATATATATATATCTATATATATATATATATATATATATATATATAGCATCAGAAAAACAACGACTGTTCTCTTTCCTTGATCCAACTTCATTCGGTAAATATTCTAGACCTTTATGAAAAGCAAGAACACAACAACTCGATTATAGATGAAATTAACAGACAACAAAAGCTTCAGGGAAAGTTTGCTCCCGTTCGACACTGAACTCGCACAGAATAATTTTATAAAGTAATCTTCTGGATTCATTAGTTTACCTTCAATTTACCTACACGTTCACCTCATTCATTGACAAAGAAACTATGACACTGGTGGGAATAAAGAAACTCACGGTGAAACTCAGTTCATAAGTTCATAATATAGCATTTCTTCTGGTCCCTGTACAGCATCTCTCACCGAACAAATGTGCGGAGGCTTGCTTTGAAGCTAAATCACAGCACAGATGTGTAACTGCTTGCAATTTTGTCAGAGTAGATTAACAACTGATTGATACAATGCAACTTCTATGACAACCGCAGTTTGTGTGCATATCGTGTGAATACATAAACTTTTTGCTGCTTGTCTCACTTTGTTAAATATGTAAATAAGATGCGCATAGTCATATTTATAATTACAAAATGTAAACACCAATGTCATAGACTAATTTCTAAATTAGTTTTCAAAACCCGGTGGTAAAAATAAAACTCGGCTCTCGCTGGATTGACCATACTATGTGGTTTTCAAGCATACTAAGACAATGCTGGAATACCGGGAACTGATTCAGGTATTGTACATTTATCAGCACTGGAAATGTTTTAAAAATGTTTCAAATATAACACGTTGATTATTTTATTTTTTTTTTTGACCTACGTTACTCAAAATCAATTAATTAAATGGAAGGTTTTATATGACGCTGTCAAAAACTTATTTTTTTAAACAAACTTCAGGAAAGACACGTCGTAACGTGTTTCTCATAAAGTAATGAAATAAAATTACCAAGGTAAAGATAACTGAACAGGAGTTCTTATTCTCTGGATATTTAAACTATTCCTGAATATTACCTTGTGTCAACAACACCGTTTCCAGACTATAATCTCGCTTTTTTCTGGGCATTATGGGAATAAGATTATTCGCTCGTATTTTATCACGTATGCATGGATGTGATATCATCTCAATGCCTAACGGGTTGGGATGAAATGACCTTTAGGAAGCGACCTACTTTCAGGCAATATGGCAGGTACAGCTAGACAGTGAACATTCTTCGCATACCATCTAAGGGAAATCTCTGTTTCAATTTGAGCCTGTCTGTTCGGGTTAAAAAAACGTGCATAGGCCTCACATAAACCCAAGTTTTGTGATTTTAGGCACATAATTTATAGTTAGTTTTTACAACATATTTGCAACAAATGTGGACTTTTATTGCAGTTTAGACATGTGAAATTAATCCAGATACTGGAGGTGCAGCCAGATCCAATCAGTTTGTGCGGACCAAGAAGATATATAAATACAGACGACTTCATACATATGTGCACGACCTCGATTAAAAGGAACGTCATTTAACTGAGGTAGATTCTGTGGATTTTCCTTTTGCAGGAATATTAGATCTTTCAAGTGTTTTATTGAGTAGTATAAAAATATTATGCAGTCAAACCAAAATAATTGTCGTCCCCGGAGATTCCATTACTGGACAACCTGTCTGGATACCTGAACCATGCGGTACCTACTGTCTTAACTAACCGAAATCTCTTTTGGAAAATAGAGCGTGATTTCTGTATTTGCATGGTATTTTAAATACTTTCTTCATTTCTTTATGCATGTTTTCATAAGGATGTTATATCACTAGATCAACGAACCTAAAATTTACACGGCTCTAACAACGGCTACATACATTCAGCTATATTTCCCTTCTAAGCTAAGACACTGAACAACGCACTTTCGCTTTCATTTTGGAATGTTTCAATATGCTAATTGCGATACAATAAAGTTAATGGTTATTTACATTAGTCAATTATTACATGTATCTTTTTAAAGCTACATTTATGTACATCAAACGGCTTTTAACTTACCTAATAACTATCCCTACTGTCCTATCAATAAATAATATCTAAGACAACTTACAAACTCGTTTTAGACCCTAATGCAAATTCTGTCACTAAGAAGTGCTTGTGTTTTCTCAACCCACGCTATAGAATACATATGCATAAAAGTGGTCAAGCTAAAAAACTCTAGGGAACTTCGCATACAGTGAGACCTCTGAGTTCCAGTCAACTAGAACGGGTTTTTAATTTTATTATTGCTTTAATTATTTATTGAATTGGGAGCCAGTAACAGTGGCACAGCACAAAAATGGTCGTAAATTAGAGGTAGTTTTACCAAGAGGTCCTGTTCTATATGTTTCAACCAGTTTAAACTATTGAACAGAAATGTGTGGATTTCAAAACTAATTTGTACTGTATATTAAAGCTATTACCAATTATAAATGCATTATTGTTTATACTTACTTTGTTTCCTACTTATGCTTAGACCTCATTCCTTTGTGTAGTCTAGGATCTAATTCCTAACTACAGTCAATCTACAGGATCTCTTTTTTATCTATGACCAGGGCCTTCTTCTTACTATTCGAACTACTATGTAGGACTATGGTGTATCTAACAGGTCAAACATACTCCTTCCTTTAATTAACGCCACACCATTTCGCTGTTGGTGACTAATCGTTTTGTCACCATTTTCTGCTTCAACAAACTTTTGACTGTTGTGTGTGACGTCATCACCGAGCGTCCTTCCTCTAGTTCTCCCTTTTTCTACATTTAATCTTGAATTTGTGTCCGACCAAATGTTGGATTGATCTCGCGCCCTGGATGCAGGAAGACGCCTGTTTCTTTTCGAATTTCGAATACGTGATGATCTGTCCCCATCACGTGATAACACATCTTGATCACGTGCTTTTAGTTTAGTTTTATCAGGTGAAGAGAGCTTATTTTGATGTTTTGGCTTTATTTCTCGATCCCTCGAACCTCTTTCTCGGTTTCGCTTGTTAGTTTGTGTATATTCGTCTTTGGGTGGTGAAAGACGCGTATAGCCTAAAAATAAGTCTAAGTTGCCGTGGCTTGATTCCCCCGCGTCAACGTTTTTACGACGTTTCTTTTTCTTTCTGTTATCACTCGGGCATTGGTCAGAAGTGATGCATTGGTTTTCGTAGCTTACGTAGCCTCGTTGACATTCACAGCCTGGCTGACATAACTTGTTACAAGTTCGTCTGGCTTTTTTATTTTGACAGGTTCTTGGACATGGTTCTGCGCATGCGCTCCACCGAGCATTTGCTTCACAAGCTTGTTCTGCAAAAAATTAATTAAATACAGAAATAATTTGGCTATTAATTGGGTTCTAGAATCAAAACTGCAAATGCAAACGAGAGGAAATAATAACAATAGTTACTTTCTTTTCTATCAGTCTTAAACCGTTTTGCTCCTGAGTTGCTACCTGGACACAGTGGTGGTAACCACTCAAAAGTGACGCCCTGACGCTAGCACTCACACACATACCTGACAGTTATTTTGACGTCTTAACGTTGGCACTCATGCACGTAACTTGGTATTCTTGTGGTGCATATTCAAACTTGACGACCTAACCCTGACACGCACGTACGTACCCGACAGTTATTGTGACCACTCAAAAGTGACGCCTTAACGTTGGCATTCACGCACGTACCTTGGCATAGTTGTGGTGACCACTCAAGGCTGATGCCCTGACGCTGGCACTCACGCACGTACGCACGCACGGCCTCGCATGCACAATCCTTGTCTGCCGGGCAGTCGCACTCGTCTGCTATACACGACCTATGTGTAACAGACGCGGAGAAAACATGCAGATGGTGTGGAACAAAAAATGGTCGATATCTTTGCATTATGATCCCTGATATGTCTCATAGTAATATGTCTCATCCTCCATCTTTCTGTCTTTCTATCTCCCTGTCGTTCTGCATTTCCTTCTCTCTCTCACTGACTCTCTCTCTCTCAAATTCTGTCGAGACTGTAGAGCCTTAAAAACCGTGCCTTTGTCCACTTACGACAGAACGCTAAGATCACTTCAGAATTAAACCCACCCCATTCATTTCCGAGGTTCGTCTGTACTTTTAGTATTGTTAAAATGTAATACCAAGAATGTCCGTGGACATTGTGCCCAGCCATAAAGCGAAGATATTACAAAGGTGAAAGGAGAAACTGAACAATAAGAACAAAATCTTGATTTGGCAGAACACTCATGGGCAACATTGGACTAGAACTGTGGCACGAACAGTGCTTCCTTGAAGCTATCCTTTTGTTGGGCCAGTCTGCCGAACGGATAACAAAAATACAACTCGTTTTATATTTATTAAGTATTATTAGACAACTTGAGCAACACTAAAGTTATAGCAGCCAAGCAAAACACACACACAAAAAAAATAAATTGATTCCTGACTGGGGCTGGAGCTCACAACCTCTTCCTTCGCTGATGGCAACGCAAACCATAGCTTTTATGGGAGTTAGAATTAGAAAATTTAGACAATAAAAACATTCGCCTCGAGCGGGGCTTTAGCTCCCAGCCTCGTGCTCATCGGTGCAACGCCTTAACACTTGAGCGTAGTTAGGCGACTGATGAAGAAGCATTGCGTACTTGCACGTTGTGATTCGACCGATATTTGGCCAATGTTTTGTCCATTTTTGGTCAAATCACCAAACAAAATTAAAAGCTTAAGCAGGAACTTTGAAAAGAACGTTTAATCACACACAGACACATACATAACGGACGACGGACCATACAAGTGATGTGTATAGACCACCTACCACAGTCGGCTGGGCTAAAAAAGGTCTTTCTTAGCGAAGCATCTTTCATGTGGGTATGCAAAAATTTCTGACTTTTGAACCTTTGACCCATTGACTTTCACACGTCCTATTACCCGCACCTCTCACCCCGAGCAGTTTATGGATTGACCAGTAGTTCAGTTTATTTATGGCATAAGTTAGACTTACTCATAATACGGTTGAGTTCTGACACTTGCAGCACACACGCCCAGTACGCCACTTTTGAAAACGCCGCACTTTTTTCTCGCTGAGCGTTTTTCTTCTTTCGTATTGCACGCCGATTTCCGGTCAGTGTGCGAACCAAGGTTTTCTGGCACACAGAACATCTTTTGTCCGATGCGCCACGTCTCTCCGAAGTCTTTCGGGTTAAAATACATATTTCCGTCTCGACCAATCAAATCGTCATGTTCATCGTTGTTGTAATTCCCTGCAAAGCCATTTCAAAATATCACATTCTTTCCTGGCATAAAAACATGAACCTAAAGAAATGAAATCTCTAAATACATAGTTTAACACAACTGAGGTACTCGTTTAGCACTCAAAAGGTTCTTTAAAGCATTGCCAAGCGTGTATGACGAGTGCAGTTATAATGATGTCATGTGATGATCATGATGACCGGTCTTGTGGGTCACCTTGTGTTTGCAAAGCGGTTAAAAAGTGAAAAGCAGTCAAAACATGTTTATGCTGCAGAATTAACATTTAACGTTTAACGGTTTTAAATTACTAAATAGGCTCATCATGTTATTTGTGTACGGTTAGAGGTCGTGTTGATGGTCGCACACACGAAAACTACAGGCCATAAGTATGCTCAAGCCACGCACCACACAGGCCACACATACAGACCACACAGGCCACACATACGTACTACACATGCCACACATACTACACAGGCCACAAATACGTACCACACATGCCACACATACGTACCACACAGGCCACACATACGCACCACACATGCCATACATACGTACTACACATGCCACACATACGTACTACACATGCCACACATATGCACCACACAGGCCACACATACAGACCACACAGGCCACGCATACGTACCACACATGCCACACATACGTACCACACAGGCCACACATACAGACCACACAAGCCACACATACGTACCACACAGGCCACACATACTACACAGGCCACACATACGTACCACACAGGCCACACATACGTACCACACAGGCCACACATACGTACCACACAGGCCACACATACGTACCACACAGGCCACACATACGTACCACACAGGCCACACATACGTACCACACAGGCTACACATACGTACCACACAGGCCACACATACGTACCACACAGGCCACACATACGTACCACACAGGCCACAAATACGTACCACACATGCCACACATACGTACCACACAGGCCACACATACGTACCACACAGGCCACACATACGTACCACACAGGCCACACATACGTACCACACAGGCCACACATACGTACCACACAGGCCACACATACGTACCACACAGGTCACACATACGTACCACACAGGCCACACATACGTACCACACAGGCCACACATACGTACCACACAGGCCACACATACGTACCACACAGGCCACACATACGTACCACACAGGCCACACATACGGCCCTTGTATTTCGGAGGAACGGACACTTCCAGGTAACTATCTCCATCCCATATGACCTTGACCCCTTGAGAAGTTCGCAGGGTCAGTGTTTGTGGACTGCCTGTGACCTTCACCCCGAATCCTTCAAAGGGAATTGCCACTCGCTTCCTGCAAAAATGAGATATAAAATCATAGAAAATGCACCTTTATTATGGTCTGAAGGGCGATAATGCAGAGTGTAAAATTGTTAGTGATAAATACTTTGAATTGACGAGAACGTTAATAGTGATCGATCAAAAGTGATACAAAATTGCTTGCCGCCGCATCGCACTTTGTCATAATCAGCCTTAAGATTTCCACGAGATCGATGAAACAAACGATAAGAAACCTCACATTTTTCCTACAGTACTTTATAAAATAACAAGTGTCTTCTTCAATGGGGGTTTTCTCACAAGAACAAAATATAAACGTGCACAACAACGTGAAGACGGCACTAACCCCCACCCCAACCTCCCCTTCCACTCCTTGTTGGATCAGAGATTTCACAGGGTAAATTGATCTCAATGAAATAAGACTAATTTCATACAGTGCCATGCAAAAAAAAGAACCTCTTTTCCTTTGGCGAGAAGACACATTTATTTTTATTTATTTTTGACACTTTGTGAAACCTTATGCGTAGACTTTCTCTACTTCGGTCAACATTTCAGCTGTGTGGAACTCCGGTCAATATTAAAATACTCACCTATTGATTTTGACCCTGAAATTCTTAAAAAGGTAAATTTTAATCCTGTTCAATCGAATCGTCACTGATTTTGTCCACGCAAAATCGTTCGTCAATCGCGCATCGTTACGAACATGGATGGAAAAGTCTTCCTCTTGGCTACAGTCCCGCGCAAGGATATAATTACAGAGCCCCTGGAAGTTGTAAATAGTTCCGTCAAACGTGCGGTAATGCGGATCACCGAACACCGTACACACCGCGTCATCTGTTGGAACAACACAAGGCCAATGGTTGACATTTTTTTGTTATTTAATTTTTTTATGATGGAATTTATTTTTATACTTTGTAACAAAATGGACACTAAGTTTTAATAGCGGCATTATGATAAACCATTATCACTTTTCCATTATTTTTTAATTTAGGTGTTACAATGGGGGGGGGGGAGGGGGGAGGGGGGGGGGCTGCGGCTCCCACCACGCGGATTCTCTGAAAATATTTCAGAATTGAAACAGAGAAACAGAATTGAGTGTTTGATCTAAAAATAACAGTGTTTGTTTCTTAATCATTTCTCGTGCATAAAACAAGGAAGCGTTGTTTTCTTCACAAAATCAAATAATACAGCTTCATCATTTACCGTCGACACACTGAGGGCAGCATTCACCCGGAACATGCTGTAGGTGGGTGTTCTGAAAATGAAGTGGAAATTAAATGTACCCTTGGGCTACAACAATAGCAAACTCGTGCTGCTTCGACGGTCCCCACAAATGTACTCCCACAGAGTAGATAAGAAATGTATTTTTTTAACCACATACTTGTTTACATTGGAAAAGCAGATGATATTTTGCGTATTTTACGTATGGCGATATTTTAATTGTTTTTCAGTTTTTTGTTCCCTAAAAGCTATTGAAATTTTTGCCCTGTGGAGACTTACCTGAGGGCATTGTGTTAGTGCATTAGTGCATTGGTGGACCTGGCACCGGACAACACCGTCACTACACGAGCACTTTGTGCAGTCATCCGGATTCCAAGACGACCCGTCCTAATAATAAGTTTTAGTTGATTTACAGTGGCCGTATTCACAAAAGTTAACTGTATAATTAACTGGTTCCGCTAACTGTTCCGTTACAAGCCAGAGAATCCGAAAGTAAATAAAAAATTTTAAACTACTTAACAAACAAGATCCACCTAAATTTGTTTGCGTGTTGCAGCCAGCTCAACAGATTTTCGCTTCTAGGAGTATAGCTAAATTTTACGAATATCGGGGCAGGTGCTTGTATTACCTATTTATTAAATTATTATTATTCTTGTAAACATTTAAGGATTATTACCTTGTAATTTTGAAATTTGAACTTGCAAGACCGCCTTGGTCGTTCGCATTTCGGACCACACAAGTCATGGTCATAGATGACGTAATAGTTAGACGGACACGTGATTGGTTGGCTTACGCGGCGTTCACACAACATGGTGCCAGCCTGCAAATGACATTAAACAATTATTTGGGAAAATATGGGATGAAATCTCATTTAATCAAACAAACCACATGTTAACACATCTATAATTTACAGGGGTGTTGAGACGCACTTACATGTGTGTAAAAACACACCTATTCTGCATGTGTCCACCAGCAAACCTACTCTACACACGCACACAAACACACCAACTCTACACGTGTTCTACAAGGCACACTTACCCTACACGTGTCCACAAACACACCAACTCCATACGTGTTCTACAAGGCACACTTACCCTACACGTGTCCACAAACACACCAACTCTACACGTGTCCCATAAGCACACTTACCCCACACGTGTCCACAAACACACCAACTCTAACGTGTCCCCTAGCACACTTACCCTACACGTGTCCACAAACACACCAACTCTACACGTGTCCCATAAGCACACTTACCCTACACGTGTTCACAAACACACCAACTCTACACGTGTCCCATAAGCACACTTACCCTACACGTGCAGTTGGTACAGTGATCCGGCTCCACGCCGTTGTCATTAGTAACCACTTTGCTTTTGAACAGACAGGCCCGCTTCTCCAGATCCAGCACCTGCCTCGTCCCGCGGCACAGCGGGCAACATGACCCCGGCGTCGTGTAGATGTACTGATCCACACAGTTCAGCACCGGACACGCGTTCTTCTCACACCTCACTGTGCCGTTCTGTTAGCCAAGCAACATTGTTTTTTTTTAAAGACCTATGTCAAAGTTTCACACGGAGCACTTGTGGTTAAAACATGAAGAAAGGTGACGTGCTGGAATTCAGCACGTGCAAAGTGCTGCCGATAATTCTCTGTTCAAAATAAGTCTAAGGGCAGCCGGCTCAAAAATGGTTTTCAGGAAAGTTTGGACCTTTGTCATTTCGAAGCGCATACAACGGCCCCTTGTCATTGCGGAGTGGACGCTTCGGTCGTTTGTCACTTCGGTGTGGACGCTTCGGTCGTTTGTCACTTCGATGTGGACATTTCGTTCCCTTTATCATTTCAGAGCGGACACTTCGTTCCCTTGTCATTTGGAGTGGACATTTCGGTCGTTTGTCATTTCGGACCGGACACTTCGGTCGTTTGTCATTTCGGAGCGGACACTCTGGTCCCTTTTCATTTAGAAGCGGAACTTACGTCCTTTGTCATTTCGGAACTTCGAAACAGATTTCTTCCACTTCCAGCCTTATCAACCCTTTTTAATCAAATTTTGCTCTATTTAAAAGTCCAAAGTAGAACATTGAGCTGCATGCTGAAGTATGACAGCCTTAATTACACTCACTAGAACAGCCACAGAAAAACAACTGTTGTTACCTGGTTTCGGAAGAACTGGATTGCAGCAAAACACTCAGCTCCAAGTGTCTTTTGCAAATCCCTCAAGTGTCTCAAAATTTCAGGAGCGAAATGACCATAAATTAAATGTGTAAAATGACAGGATACAGAAATGGTTCGTGTTCGAAATGTCTTTGGACTCCGAAATATATCCACCGCTGTACTAAAAGGGGGGCTATAGTGGGGGTGTAGGAAAAAATGGCACTGGAAAAAATGGCACCGGAAAAAATGGCACCGGCAAAAATGGCACTGGAAAAAATGGCACCGGAAAAAACGGCACTTTTGAACATACGGAAAAAATGGCACTTTCATTTTTTATCACATGTATATTAAACCCTGAATAAAAACTAGAGTTTCAGTTAAAAAAGAATCATTTCATGTATAAAGGATCAATTTTTAAAAGTTATACAAACAACTCGATACATATTTACGTTAGCACGTAATGAATTTTTACTTAACGCTTTATCTATGGAAATGTGTTATAGTATTACTCGCTGGGGTTCCTTTATGGTCCTTTAGCCTTACCCTGAATGTTTTTCGGACGTATCTGCAGGGTTCCTTTCCCCTTAACTCTTGACATTTCATTGATATACTTCTTATATAAACGCAGTGTTTTACTCAGAAATGCTAAAATTTTATGGTGAACAGTTAAAATGGAAATAATTCAGTGAGTTATACAAATCGTACGCAGTATACTAGAAGAGAACATTTTTTATCTAA
Source organism: Protula sp. h YS-2021 (assembly GCA_949752745.1). Classification (NCBI taxonomy): domain Eukaryota; kingdom Metazoa; phylum Annelida; class Polychaeta; order Sabellida; family Serpulidae; genus Protula; species Protula sp. h YS-2021. The sequence goes on along the minus strand of OX457030.1, from coordinate 60,603,860 downwards.
ACTATGGTCCTTGTAATAAATAAATGAAAAATGAAAATTAAGTGAAATTTAATTTACAATTTTATGTAAAATATGTAATAGGCAAGACTTTTCTTTTGCTAAGGTATGAAGTGAAGTAAATAAAATATTAGAAAACGTAAGAAACAAAGGTGCCATTTTTTCCGTTATTTCAAAAGTGCCATATTTTCCGGTGCCATATTTTCCAGTGCCATTTTTTCCGGTGCCATTTTTTCCGGACCCCATAGTGGGACCATGTGTTTGAAGCTTCACCATTTTCAGTCGGCGTCTTACCTGGCAAGTACATGTTGAGCATATGTCTTGGGGTGACGGGAATGATTGACCGTTGCGGTAGGTGTAGCCATTGGCAAAACAGCCTGTTAAAAATAATAGAATGCTGAGCGTAAAACGTTTTCTTCTGACATGCGGCATTTTTAGGCATTTGAAGATATCTTCAAATAAATAGAGATATCTCTGATTATTTAAAGATATATTTCAGTGCCAAATCTTAAACAGTCAACATTGACCTATGTTATCAGTTTTCCAGTCAACATTTAAAATTATTGACCAGGAGGCACATTCAGCTTCCACTTTTCCGCGATTCTGTGCTTTATATAATATATAACAATGTTGACCTGATTAGAAATGTTGACCTCAAAGTATGCATCTTCAGTGCCGCCAAAATGACATAATATGTACTCAAAATACATCAATATTAGCTAATTGTTCTACTGGACATCGTTGCACGTACAGGAAAACCTTTGTTACAGATAACACAACAATTAGAAAACTCGACGGGCCATGATCCGTCCAGTTTTAATTTAAGTTGCATCACTGAAGATATCAAAGATTGGGCGAAACACACAACGTAATACCAGTGATCCTAATTAAGAAAAACTAAAAACCAAAAAAGTAAAACTAAAAAAAAAAAGCAAAACTAAAAACAACACTAAAAATAAAAATAAGTAGTAAACAAAATACTAAACAAAATCGCAGAAGAGTCATACAAAAATACAGAATGAAGCAATGCTAATCATGACGGCACTTTACTCAGAAAAAACCATCCATTCTTCAAAATGAAATATAAAATGAAGAAAATGGGCTTGTGTTTTAATGTGAATGTCAACTAAATAAAACTTAAGATCTGAAGAAAAAGTTATACTGACAACAGGATACGTCAGGGCACTGACGCTTCATTGAGATTTGTTGAATGTTTATTTCAAATAGTAATAAATAACGGCTAACGGCTTGTTAGATTCATAATATTTTGAAAACAAACAAACTAGAAATTATAACTACTTTACGGTGACAGTAAAACCTGTGGTACCGGGAACTACGATACTGGGCACGTCACCACCGTACATCTCGTTATAGGGCACCTCGCTACTGGGCACATCAATACAACACGTCATGCTCTGTCTTAGACAATTTACGAGGGTTCCAAGAATGCAACACGACCATGGCAAAAAATATTAGATTGTACAAATTTTCGAATTCCAACATTCTTGATTTTTGCAGGTCAATAAATTCAGATGACAAGTGGATTAGACTGGAGCACAACTGCCACTGTGGGTTCAGAATTCACTCTGACAAGCCTGTTAGTTACACTTTTCAAAATGGGGTTGGTTTAGGGCAGTTTACAAAATGTCCTTCTGCCGGTAACTGAGGTTTTACTGTATTTGGAATGAACGCAGAACACGAAAACGATGCAGTTTTGTCAGTATTTCTGACCGAGTTAAAAATGCTAGATTAGTACTTGAGAAGTGAAAGCAGCCCTATGTGGATATACCTATAACATCGCGCAAAAGCTCTGCAATTTGCGCGTCAATACCAGTTGGTAAGGCCGTATCTGTAAAACGTTCAAACCATTATCCGGCTAAATACCCTAACTTTTTTAAGAGCTCCATTTTATATGAAGTTTAATTAATTTTATCATGCTTTTGGTTTTAAAATTTTAGTTAACTGTGTCATGGGAAGCACCTTTTAAAAAAACATCCTGCCATGCATTGGAAATCAAGGTAATTCCGAATTGTTTCCACGTTTGTTGTTGGTACGGCATAAAAAAGGGTGACAATGTTGAGTACATATGATTACCTTGGCAGATCGGACAGCATTGTCCTGGAATGTAGACCGGATTCGAACACGGGACCTGGCACTCGGTATTTGAGATCGTCACTACACCTGCCTGTTGAAACACAATCAACACACGCCACGTTGAAACAACTACCGGAAGTGACGTCATCCCAGCTATAAAAATAGCCCCTTCAAAGTACATATCACAGTCTCACTAAACAAAACCCTGCCGGGCAAAAGATCACTCCATTCTGCTCAAGTTTGGAGTTTTAACCCGTTCTAACATCACTGCTCACCAACTCTTGTTCTTTTCAAATGGTACATTTACCCCCCGGAGCAATTAGAGAACTCAAACATCAACGGACACAATAAAGTGACGACCTAAGACACCACAAAGGCTACCGATTCTCTAACAACTTTTTGCCTTTGTGAACTTAGAATTATTGCTGATAAATATAGACTCTTCACAGATATATTTTATTCCAAAATATGCTAAGTTTATACACCCTATAACGTTTGATCTTGATAAATTAGGCAATTATAAAATCTTAGCCTTCCATTCTGGTCTTGTTTAGAATTTAAACAGGCCCTTATTTAATCGGAGACAGTACGACATCGTCGCGTAGTCGCTGCCTTTGTTATCGCCCCTCCTCTGTGTTTACATTTAATCAACCGGAAGTAGAAACGTTCAAATGTTTACATGCAGTGTAAAACATTTGCACTACAAGAGACTATGATAACTGTTTGTTGTACAAATATTACCACATGAAAGTAAAATATTACCAAAGCTTGGCTGCGTAACGGCACTGTCATTTTTCTTTAATGAGGACTTCAAATTTCATCCAAACAGAGGTGAATATCTTTTTCCACGGCATGGGGGAAGTGGATGCAACCAGGCATTGCTTTCAGTTTTTATTCCCCCACCCCCTATCTCTGTGTCTATCTACCTGTCTGTCTCTGCGCCTTGTTTTACAAATACTTCCCCCACTTCCAGTCCATTCTCTCTCTCTCTCTCAAACAGACAGACAGACATCATTCTCTCTCTCTCTCTCACACACACACACACACACGCAAACAGACAGACACACATCATTCTCTCTCACACACATACACACACACACAGACATACATCATTCTGTCTCTCATACACACATACACACACATCATTCTCTCTCTCTCACACACACATACACACACAGACAGACATACATCATTCTGTCTCTCTCACACACAGACACACATCAGTCTCTCTCTCTCTCACACACACACACAGACCGACATACATCATTCTCTCTCACACACACACACACACACAGACAGACACACATCATTCTCTCTCTCACTCTCTCTCTCTCTCTCTCTCTCTCTCTCTCTCTCTCCCTCTCTCTCTCACACACACACACACACAGAGACAGACATGCATCATTCTCTCTCTCACTATTTTTCTATTTCTTTCTATGTTGCGAAAAAATCGCCGAAATTGTAACATTCAGCACGCTCCATACCTGACATTTATAGGAGCGACATGGATTGCTGGCATCCGTCCACTTGTCCCCACTTTCGTAAGAGTTTCCTTCGAAGTAGCAGCCTTCAAAGAATACACAAAAAATTTGCTAATAAAGAAAAACAAATATATCGAAACCTTGCCTGGACGATACAAATTCTCTGGATACGGAAAGTAGCGAAGTCCGACCGCTAGCACAATTGTCCTCCGTGACCTGGAGCTAACTCACTTTCTGAATACGTTCAATTCGGGTAACAGTAAATTTTATTTTATATTATGGGGCTAGAACATCAAGCATTTCCCACAAAATGTCTTGATTCGCAGCTGTAACAGATCAGCTTACTCCCCTCTCCCCCGACCCCTGTACAGCTTCATCCGTGTCAGGACCGACTAGTTCAGCCGCAGCGACTGAATAGTCCTTCGTAATCGGTTCTTTAATGAAGACTAAATTGTTAATACTGAAAAAGACTTTTTAACAGCTTCAGTGTTATATATTTTTTTCTTCTTTTTTCTTTTTGTTTCTTCAATATTAGGGGTTATTTAACTCTTACAGAGCATAATTGGGTGGAAGGGGAGCTGTTGTCATGACTTGGTGGAGGGGGAGCTGTTGTCATGACTGGGTGGAGGGGGAGCTGTTGTCATGACCGGTGGAGGGGAGCTGTTGTCATGACTAGGTGGAGGGGGAGCTGTTGTCATGACTGGGTGGAGGGGGAGCTGTTGTCATGACTGGGTGGAGGGGGAGCTGTTGTCATGACTGGGTGGAGGGGGAGCTGTTGTCATGGCTGGGTGGAGGGGGAGCTGTTGTCATGACTGGGTGGAGGGGGAGCTGTTGTCATGACTGGATGGAGGGGGAGCTGTTGTCATGACCGGGTGGAGGGGAGCTGTTGTCATGACTAGGTGGAGGGGGAGCTGTTGTCATGACTGGGTGGAGGGGGAGCTGTTGTCATGACTGGGTGGAGGGGGAGCTGTTGTCATGACTGGGTGGAGGGGGAGCTGTTGTTATGACTGAGTGGAGGGGAGCTGTTGTCATGACTGAGTGGATGGGGAGCTGTTGTTATGACCGGGTGGAGGGGGAGCTGTTGTTATGACCGGGTGGAGGGGGAGCTGTTGTCATGACTGGGTGGAAGGGGAGCTGTTGTCATGGCTGGGTGGAGGGGGAGCTGTTGTCATGGCTGGGTGGAGGGGGAGCTGTTGTCATGGCTGGGTGGAGGGGGAGCTGTTGTTATGACTGGGTGAGGGGGGCTGTTGTCATGGCTGGGTGGAGGGGGAGCTGTTGTCATGACTGGGTGGAGGGGGAGCTGTTGTCATGACTGGGTGGAGGGGGAGCTGTTGTCATGACTGGGTGGAGGGGGAGCTGTTGTCATGGCTGGGTGGAGGGGGAGCTGTTGTCATGACTGGGTGGAGGGGAGCTGTTGTCATGGCTGGGTGGAGGGGGAGCTGTTGTCATGGCTGGGTGGAGGGGGAGCTGTTGTCATGACTGGGTGGAGGGGGAGCTGTTGTCATGACTGGGTGGAGGGGGAGCTGTTGTCATGACTGGGTGGAGGGGGAGCTGTTGTCATGACTGGGTGGAGGGGGGCTGTTGTCATGACTGGGTGGAGGGGGAGCTGTTGTCATGACTGGGTGGAGGGGGGCTGTTGTCATGACTGGGTGGAGGGGGAGCTGTTGTCATGACTGGGTGGAGGGGGAGCTGTTGTCATGACTGGGTGGAGGGGGAGCTGTTGTCATGACTGGGTGGAGGGGAGCTGTTGTCATGGCTGGGTGGAGGGGGAGCTGTTGTCATGGCTGGGTGGAGGGGGAGCTGTTGTCATGACTGGGTGGAGGGGGAGCTGTTGTCATGACTGGGTGGAGGGGGAGCTGTTGTCATGACTTGGTGGAGGGGGAGCTGCTGTCATGACTGGGTGGAGGGGGAGCTGTTGTCATGGCTGGGTGGAGGGGGAGCTGTTGTCATGGCTGGGTGGAGGGGGAGCTGTTGTTATGACTGGGTGGAGGGGGAGCTGTTGTCATGGCTGGGTGGAGGGGGAGCTGTTGTTATGACTGGGTGAGGGGGGCTGTTGTCATGGCTGGGTGGAGGGGGAGCTGTTGTCATGACTGGGTGGAGGGGGAGCTGTTGTCATGGCTGGGTGGAGGGGGAGCTGTTGTCATGACTGGCTGGAGGAGGAGCTGTTGTTATGACTGGGTGAGGGGGGCTGTTGTCATGACTGGCTGGAGTGGGGCTGTTGTCATGGCTAGATGGAGGGGGAGCTGTTGTCATGACTGGGTGGAGGGGGAGCTGTTGTCATGACTGGGTGGAGGGGGAGCTGTTGTCATGACTGGGTGGAGGGGGAGCTGTTGTCATGGCTAGATGGAGGGGGAGCTGTTGTCATGACTGGGTGGAAGGGGAGCTGTTGTTATGACCGGGTGGAGGGGGAGCTGTTGTTATGACCGGGTGGAGGGGGAGCTGTTGTCATGACTGGGTGGAGGGGGAGCTGTTGTCATGGCTGGGTGGAGGGGGAGCTGTTGTCATGACTGGGTGGAGGGGGAGCTGTTGTCATGGCTGGGTGGAGGGGGGCTGTTGTCATGGCTGGGTGGAGGGGGAGCTGTTGTCATGACTGGGTGGAGGGGGAGCTGTTGTCATGGCTGGGTGGAGGGGGAGCTGTTGTCATGACTGGGTGGAGGGGGAGCTGTTGTCATGACTGGGTGGAGGGGGAGCTGTTGTCATGACTGGGTGGAGGGGAGCTGTTGTCATGGCTGGGTGGAGGGGGAGCTGTTGTCATGGCTGGGTGGAGGGGGAGCTGTTGTCATGACTGGGTGGAGGGGGAGCTGTTGTTATGACTGGGTGAGGGGGGCTGTTGTCATGGCTGGGTGGAGGGGGAGCTGTAGTCATGACTGGGTGAGGGGGAGCTGTTGTCATGGCTGGGTGGAGGGGGAGCTGTTGTCATGACTGGGTGAAGGGGGGCTGTTGTCATGACTGGGTGGAGGAGGGCTGTTGTCATGAATGGGTGGAGGGGGAGCTGTAGTCATGGCTGAGCGGAGGGGAGCTGTTGTCATAATTGTGTGACCGACCCCAGCTGCCCGCAGTCACAGCCTTGTCACATAGGACGCCGTCATGTGATCAGCATCATCTGTGTTTGGAACCAAATTAAATTTATATCAAAGAAAAAGAAAAAAAATACACCATACAGACTAAAAACCATAAAAACCCCTAGTAGAAAGCAATGCGGATACCTGTCAAAAACATATTCACATAAAGCATATATCCGAGTGGCAGAGCTGCATCATGTTGGTTTCCTGTTTGCATTCCGACCAGTGTCACTCAGAGGCCTGCTCTCGCGCTACCCTCTTCTCTAAGTTTATATTCTTGGTGTTGTTTCTTATACTTATATTTTACTAAATAAAATAATACATGAATCTTCTATTTGACATGAAGGACTACATATCCCCGGTGAAGAAATTTGCACATCAGTCATCTCAGTTCTTTCTCTTTTTTTTTTAAATTTCAAATCATAATTAAAAGTAGCTGTTTTTTTATCACTCGGTCGGTGAATCACAGGAGAAGATCAATCCTAATTAAAACTTTACCAATATTTACGTTTGCGGCTGAATGTCGTCATCAAAGACCTGACAATAAAATCACACAACTGAAGCTGAAATCACAACGGCTGTTCTTGTGTGATTAGCTACTGAAAATTGTCAATTAATTTCAATTTCAATTTCAATTTAATTTGACAAAATCAATTGCACATTGAAGTCTCTTCCTTGCACGATAGTTGTGACGTCACAGCTTCCACGTTCATAAATGTTGCTCTTTAAAACAATTAACAGATTTGGTTGCGACAAGGCTGAATGGTATCGTCTCATAATACTTGCTATTGAAATCCCTCCCTAGAATAACAACTGTCATTTGATACTTTGAGACTCGCATCTATGAAGTCTCATAGATAATGCTTTAGAAGGTTGCCGGGTGTTTTTTTTTTATAAAGATATTAAGAGTGTGAAAAAGTAAACGAAACACTACTCAAGATCGTGGCGTAGTGTCCCAGGTTAAAGACAAATCAAGAGTTTGAACAGTAAGTGCCACTTAAGGGTCTTCTTCAAACTTATATGAGGGCAGCTCTGTGAACTGTGAGGGCAATGTTATACACCGTAAGCGTTTATTCGTCAACAGTTGTTTCACATGTGCTGGTTAATATTGATTTTAAATTACAGTATCAAGAGCCATTGTAATGGTTTTACGGGTGCACTCGGTAATCGACAGTGTACCAAACTTAAGCACTGACTTTAACTGCAATAAACTTTATACACCTTTACATTGATATTTTTATTTTAGACTCGTGGACCAGACACCGAACATTTTGGATAAAGCAACAGCTGGACCATGATTCGCTCTCTCCGTAGTTTCACTTAGTTCCACGTTTCGAGCCACCTTTATTGATATAAGAATGCGTATTTCGCATCGTAAGTTCATTGGGTTTTCCCGTGGAAGAGACAAAACCCAAAACCATCGTAAGCAATGACTGTGACACTGCAAGCATACAGCGATCAGATTATAAGCAGTCATCAGACATTCTCATATCTTCATCGATGCGTTGAATTTTCCTAAGAAGCTTTTTTTTCACCGTCGTTTTGTGTATGTAGATAATTGTGTGAGCGCGTTTTTTTCGCAATCGGATTTTTTTCCTTCCAGTATTCTTACACATGTTGCACATTAAATAAGTAAAAAGACAGCGGTGTAGTAGGTTGAATGCTCTACATATTTGTGTGTGGCATAATCATTTGTGGTTTACCAAGCTCCTCAATTTTTCCACCTTTAACACGGTCCATTACACTAACGTATTTGATTTTAGAAGAACTTATGACAATACACATTATTTTATAAGACTTCTACAGTATTATTGTGGCACAAAGTTGCCATGAACATTTCTGATATATATTTTTTGCACCAACGCGGAAGGGCACAGTGCGACTCAACCGAATTCCTGGACAAATCCTGATAATTCACTCGAAAACAAAACACTAGTAGACGTTTTAAAACAAGAGGAAAATCTAGAAAATGCGTGTTTTTTTTTCGTTTTTTTTTTTTTTTGTTTTTTGTTTTTTTGTTTTTTTTTGGTTTTTGTTTTTTTTTTTGTCTTTTTGGAACATCCAGCCCTCCCATACCATGTACTTCGAACCAAGTATTAAGTCCAGGAACAAAAAGGTCTTGATCTTCAACTGTTTCTTCGTGTTCATCGACGAAAAGTAGGCATGATGCTCTTTTAAACTATGGTGAGACATGAAAAGCCGGACAAAATGTGGTCATAGTAAGCAGCAACCGGTTTCTTTTTACTCGCACCGTCAGCCGACTCCCAGCACCTTGGACAAATGATTCAGTCCTGGAGACATCAACAATACTGTGACGTCAACATCCGAATCCGAGTTTTCCGATAAAAAAAAAGAACATCCTGTGGCTCGTCTATGCAACAGTAATCTCAACAATTTCCAGCTAACGTAACAAAAGCCAATTTATTTATTGCCATTAAAAACAATACAGTATGAAAGAATGCACGTTAAAATATCACACACGATCTGAAGTGGGCTTTACATTTCAGGACAATTATCTACCGCAAGCAAAGCTTTATACTCCATTGTTTTGTTGCATTTCTTAGTATGGTCCATTTGCACGTGGCTGATTAGTTTGAATAGTTTTTAAATTTTTGTTCACAAGATTAAACCAGGGATGTGAAAAGCAAAACAATTGCTGGCCTGGTACACTTAAACCAAGGGCACCCAACGAAGCATTGTGTGTGTAGTGGGGGGGGGGGGGGAGCATAATTATAGCTCCAACGTCACAGGCCTTAACCCAAGGGCACCCAACGAAGGACTGTGTGTGTGGGGGGGGGGGACATAAGTATAGCTCCAACGTCACAGGCCTTAATTAAACAATTGTACGAAGGGGAAAGTTTTTATATAATAGGTAGACGTTTCCCGAATTAGCTCTAATACTATGGATGCGGTGAAACTGCCCATCAAACTCCTCAATGAAACCTTTCGCAAACAAACTGAAACCTTTTATTTTTTCCAATGTGCCTTCCATAAGTATTAGTTCAGATGACTGTCTTGATTGACGGTTAGCTTCTTCCCCCCACCCCCCAGATTAGTTAATGGCAGGTTCACCACATACCTTTCCAATCACTTCCTTTTTTGTAAAATAAAAAATCAATAGATCTGGATTTACAATGAGGCCTGTTGAAAAATATCAGCGTTTTGAATAAATTTCGTTTTCATAAAAGCTATATTTCAAAAGCAATCACAGATCGTACGGTTCACAAATATTTTAAGCCCTTTATTTTTTTCCGGTGTTGTGTCTTGCATGAGCGCCTGTTAAAGAAGTTAATTGCATGAGTACATTGTGACCAGGCTGAAACGAACGGCGATAAATACACGAAGCAAATACAATTCCACAAGCTGAAAAATGTCGATGGGCACGTACAATCCCACACACTTTCTACAACCAGATCCCTCGCCCAAAAAACAAAAAAACAAAAAAAAAAAACAATCCAGATGTGAAATTTCGTGTTTGTTTTCAGGTTTCGATCTATTTCAATGACTCCTATAACTACGTATTTTTTTATGTAATACTATGAACCATCAGTCAGGCTCAGTGTTCCCAAAGTGCATTCCTGGAACGCTGTCCGGAAAAAAATGGCACCGCACAAAATGGCACCGGTAAAAAATGGCACCGGAAAAAAATGGTACTTTTGAAAGAACGGAAAAAATGGCACCTTTGTTTCTTACATTTTCTGATATTTTATTTACTTCACTTCATACTTTAGCAATAGAGAAGTCTTGCCTATTACATACTTTACATAAAATTGTAAATTAAATTTCACTTAATTTTCATTTATCATTTATTTATTACAAGGTCCATAGTTTAGATAAAAATGTTCTCTTCAAGTATACTGGGTACGATTTATATAATTCACTGAATTATTTCCATTTTAACTGTTCTACATAAAATTTTAGCATTTCTGAGTAAAACACTGCGATATGCATGCGTTTATGTAAGAAGTATATATCAAAGAAATGTCCAGAGTTAAGGGGAAAGAAACCCTGCGGATACGTCCGGGAAACGATCAAGGTAAGGCTAAAGGACCATAAAGGAACCCCAGTGAGTAATACTATTACACATTTCCACAGATAAAACGTTACGTAAAAATTCATCACTTGCTAAAGTAAATGTGTATCGAGTTGTTTAATGTAAAACTTTTAAAAATTGGTCATTGATATATGAAATGATTCTTTTTTAACTGAAATTCTACTTTTTTATTCAGGGTTTAATATACATATGATGGAAAATAAAAGTACCATTTTTTCCGTATGTTTAAAAGTGCCATTTTTTCCTACACCCACTAGAACACACTGACGAACATTTTAATATTTGATGTTACACTTTATTTTTTATTTATAATTTTATATTTATTTCATTATCATCTCTATCGATTTTGTCATAATAATGTTTCTGGTTACACGGATTCCATTTTCGATCAGTGTTTACACTGCAATGACATTGACCATTGTTAACCCCCAAAAATGAACTTACGTTATTGGCAGCTACCGCAGGGCCCGAACTGCCGGGGATGGCGCCATACGAGTGCGCATGCGCAGAACTCCCCCACGATTCCCACCAGAGGTTTGGAATGTTCACGACGCGACCATCAAGGATGAGCCGAGGACCAACAACCAATGTGAGGGATTTAACAATAGATTCTTCCACCTGGTTGGCCACCATCATCCAACCATCTGGACGTTCATCACGGCTATTCGGCAGGAAGACTGTGCCGTCCGTGCAGCTATTGAGCAAGATTTGCGCGGAGAACCACCGAAAAAACGAATTCGCAAGGAGTATGTGGCACTTCAAAGACGACTCAAGACCCTGTGCACAGATCGCGCCGAAGGACGGAGAACTATGGCAGACTTCATCGACGGTATCGGTTACAACGTGCGTTGGATGCCAGTGAACTTGGAAAACCAAGAACTCCAGGGTTGATTTGCCAGCGAGTTAAGAGACACTGTGATTTTTAACTGAGTTGATGAGTAAAGTGAGCCACTGAGTGAGTGAGTTAGAGACACTGTGATTGCTAACTGAGTTGATTAGCTAAATGCGCCAGTGAACTTGGAGAAACAAGAACTCTGATTATCAGTTTTGATAAAATGTGAATTAACAAGAGTTGTCTTTTTCATTTATTAAAATAAACCATTCTTCCCTTCACTTTGAAAAAATAAGATTTCGAGGTATTTTGGGCGGAGTCATTTTGTCCCCCCTTGCAGTTTTTGGAGGCATTTTGGGCGGAGTCATTTTGGGCGGAGTCATTTTGGGCGGATACCAAAGTATCTATAAAAATCACTATGTAGAATTCTCTGAAGATGCCTGAACTTGAAGAGATTTGATATTAAGAGCATTACAGTACTCATATTAGGTGAATCCCGGACAAAACGGCTACGGCCAAAACGGCGACGGCCAAAACGGAGAAGACCAAAACGGCGACGGCCAAAACGGCGACGGCCAAAACGGCGACAAGTGCAACCCTGGACAAAACGGCGACGAAGACAAATAATTCAATGTTGAAAATCAAAACACAAAGAATAGTGTTGCCAGATAAATCAATTCATTTCTACTTGAAGACAAGTATAATTTGAACCAATATTTAAATTTTAAGGGCAAAATAAAATGGATAATTTAACACTATTTTTTTATATGTTCCTAATTGCAATTATACGCTAATACATCGTGTGTGTGTGGGGGGGGGGGGGGTAAATAAGTACATTTTGAAAGACAATTGTATTTAGCGACTGTGCCCACTAATCCGTTATTGCACGTGGATCCACATCAATAAAAGGCAAAATAAAAATGCCACTAAAATGACTTCGGATTATCAGCAATGAAAGACCGATGTTTTAATCGCCTTAATGAGCTACTCTGTATCGGTTATGTGAAATGCTGTTATTATATACGAATCCACACCAATGAAAGATAAGATTAAATGTTATTTTACCTGAGAAAATAATTTTCCGTTTTACTTGAGAAAAGGTAAGTGAGTAAATCATTCCTTGAGCAGATAACTGAGACAGTGACTGGTGACAGGAAGGAGGTGGTTAGGGAGGGCAGGAAGGCCATGTTGGGAGAAATGCTGCACTGTTTTCAAATTTATTTATCTCTGATAGTTAAATAAACTGTGTTGGCAACGTTTTTCCTTTTTGTTTTTTAATAAGCGTTTTAAAGCATAAACTTAAAAAACTCCGTCGCCGTTTTGTCCGGGGTTGCACTTGTCGCCGTTTTGGCCATCGCCGTTTTCGCCGTCGCCGTTTTGGTCTTCTCCGTTATGGCCGTCGCCGTTTTGGCCGTCGCCGTTATGTCCGGATACCATATTAGGTACTTGTTGTTCGGTACGGTACTCAATGCTGGGTACTCACCTCTACATGTCTGGCAGCATTTTATCTCTTCATAAGCAAACAAGAGCATGTGACATCCCTCTGTGTTAGCGCATTGCTGTTTCCTGCACGTTATCTGCTGGTTCTGATGTCACCCATTAAAAAAAAAAGCAAAAAATGTCAATTTTTTTATGGCAGGGAAGGCCAAAAACTGCTTCGGATTATGCGCAAACGACTCGATAATTTCCAGAAAACATATTTGAAATCGGTTTTTATTGGTGGTTCTGAAAAATCTGTTAAGTTATAATTTATTACAACTTAGTATTATTAAAAAAGCAACACTGTACATTCCACATACAGAGCAATATTCCGTTTGGCATACACTACACGGAAAACTTATTACACCACCAAAATAATATGTAGTTACACTGAAATTCAATTGCTTTTACTGGAAATAACATTAATATAAAAAATCGGTATATTTTTATATTATTTTCATATCCAAAATGAAATTAGTGATATCAGTAACTTAGTTTATAGAATAAAATAAAAACTAAGACTTCCACTGCCAAATTTTATACATGAAATATGGAACAGATTTTGACAGTAGATTAATTACTTATATAAAAGGAAAGCAATAAAAGAAATCTTTAAAATGAAAAATAATGGTGTCATGAAAATAACACGAAATTTTTATCTATAAATCATTTTGTGGTGTGATTAAAACAGCTTTCGATATCAGTTATTGCACTCCAACATTATGTTTGATTATAATTGATTTTGAAACTATTTAAACATAATAATAACCTATAAATAATTGATTGATTTATATATAAGATAATATCAACTGTAGAAGAATTAAAATGAAAATGCCATTTCTTAACTTAAAAAAAATATTTCACGAATAATTTAAAAACATTTAACCCCCTTTTTGCTGAATGCGTTAGACAATTTTCATGTTTGACTGTAGTCATATAAGAAAATTGTACACTAGAGGCACCCAGAGATGCGGTTACCCTAAACCGTTATTTTTAGGGCCATTCCAGCTGTACCCTGCCTAGCAAATAGAACAATTTCACATAAAAGAGCATCTTAGATCAGTCGCATGGGTGGTCCGCTTTGGTTCACGTCCGTGTGATGGCAAAATCTTTCTTCTTTATCTTCCAAATTTCAGGTTTTATTTTTATTGAACAAAAAAAAACGAATCTTATTGATCTGGATCGCGTGCATTCCCTGGTCTTAATTTCTGGCTTTTATGATGAGATTTTCAGCACGCAAATACCCAGGTGTGATTGAGAATTATTGCAACTGATAACAAACCGATTGTCATGCAAACTCAACCATTATCCTGTACCTATCGTTTTTTACAGACACGAAAAGAATGGCTTTTTTCGTCGTTATAAAAGCTTCGTTGCGACCTTTGAAATTTTGCCAAGCCACTCGTTTCCACAGACTCCCCTCCACCCCCCTCCCCCGCCCCATCCCACTTCTAAATTCGAGATCAGACCCCCCACCCCCACCCCCAAACTGATTTAAATAAGGATTAAAAGGAAAGTTTCAGGTTTTTCTTTGTTCGTTTGTTATTTTTTAATTCACTGGGCTGACCCTTTTTTATTTATGATCAAGAGCCGCGGGTATGGCTAGGAGAGATAGATATCGTCCCCACCCCGGGCAAAAAAAAAAACAAAAAAAACCAACAACTATTCTGTTTATTTCAATTCGAACATAATAATCGCGGTTGTGAATTTTCGATACAACATACTGATTAACATAACTATATATAATTTCGTGCCGGGCTGATCCAGGCTGATCCAAACTCATCCAGCGGAGACAGATTTTTCAGACGTTTAAATAAAGGAGCACCTGTTTAAATCTACCGGTTCTAATGGTTCATTTTGGTCAGTAGGTGAATTTGGTGGTTCTTTAAGTGGAACGACACGAAATATATATAAAATAATGTTATCAATTCACGGGGATGTTCCTCGGGTCATTTGTTCATGTCATTTCTGATCCATCTTATTCTGTCGAAAATTAGGATAAACACAGGTTCTATGTTTGTGTGATACGAAAGAAGAAACAGTTATTATTCTGGAGCAATGAGAATATAGGCACAGTAACCTCTTTCTGAACGATGCCCCAGGGAAAAAGCACACATAGCGAATCGCTAACATCACCACGAAGTTACACATTGCGAATCGCTAACATCGCCATGAAGTCATATATAGTGAATCGCTAAAATCACCATGAAGTCACGCATAGCCAATCGCTAACATCACCATGAAGTCACACATAGCGAATCGCTAACATCGCCATAAAGTTACACATAGCGAATCGTTAAAATCGCCATAAAGTCACACATAGCGAATCGATAACATCGCCATGAAGTCACACATAGCGAATCGGTAACATCACCATGAAGTTACACACAGCGAATCGATAACATCGCCATGAAGTCACACATAGCGAATCGGTAACATCACCATGAAGTTACACATAGCGAATCACTAACACCGCCATGAAGTCACACATAGTGAATCGCTAACATCACCATGAAGTTACACACAGCGAATCGATAACATCGCCATGAAGTCACACATAGCAATCGGTAACATCACAATGAAGTCACACATAGCGAATCGCTAACACCGCCATGAAGTCACACATAGCAAATCGGTAACATCACCATGAAGTCACACATAGCGAATCACTAACACCGCCATGAAGTCAAACAGCCAATCGCTAACATCGCCATGAAGTCACACATAGTAAAGTTTACACGACCATGAAGTGACGAACAGATTTAATGAACAACAGATAACTGCTGAGCGCTCAATGGATGAACAGCAGATAACTGATTGTGAACAAAACTGAATGAACATTACAGAACTAATTGAACGATTTTCGAAGTCGCTCTTGCACGTAGCCTTGAGCTTGTCCTCACAGTTTTAGTCATTAAATAGTTCCTAAGAAAAAAACGCGCCTTAAAAGGGGCGGCTGATTAAATTCTCGCAGTATTTCATACAAACATGAAAGGTCACACCTTCACTTAAATAAACCTTCACTTGTACGAGTTAACAAGCTTATATAAATTTGACTTGAGATTAATGTTTCTGTCTTTCTAACAAACACCTCTTGGGTAAAAATGCAATGGGATCAAATATTAGCAAGAATGCAGACGTCAACATTTGCCAGTATAATGGGACAAAGTCATCGACGGTATCCTTATTAATAAAACAAACCACATCCCATCAAACAGTCTCTCGTTTTAACAACGTCTCATCAATTGTGTAGGTTTTTGTACTAAAGTTACTTTTAAACATTTAATTAACTAATCCATTTTTCGTGCCGCACAAACTAATTAGGATGTCGCTATTTTCCATGAGGTAACAAGAGAGACAGGCATTGTCGGGATTCGTTTTTTTTATCTTCGCAAAAAGGGGAATTGTTTGTCTTAAAATCAGGACTCCACAAAAAGGTAACATCTAATGTTCATCTTGAGTTCATTCCGATATTGTGTAACTGTTTTATAAAATAATGGTAAACATTTGCCACCAGGGGCTAGAACTTATGATTTCTTTTTTCACAACGGTTGTTTTGTTTCTATAAACAAATACCCCTATGATCTGTTTGTATAAAGTTTATGTTTGATTAATCCAAGGCAGACTAACTGGAGGTGAAACAGACGCAAAACGACGCCTCCAGTCATAATTACCAAACACAATAATGCCACTGGTGTTTTCCCTAAGTCAGCGTTTCTATGTGTGTGAAATCATTTGGATATCTTGATATGAATTGGTTGTCCAGGGACGTTAATGAACTGATCACCTCTTGTAACATGAAGTCCCAGTGAGGGCTATAACCAGGCTAGGCTGGCTGGATCTAATTGGAAATATTTGTGTGAAATATCTCTTCTAATGATATCTAAAAACAGCTCCCTCTGTTTTTACATCTAACAACCTTTCTGTAACTGGCGGTCAAAAACCCCTTGCATCCTAGCCAGTACAAACAGAAACTAGAACTGTGACTCAATGCATGATGACCCCTGTGTACAGCGATTAATGCGCCACCTATATGCGATCACTCGAACAACTTTAAACACGTCATCGATAAACCACTCTCTCTGAAATACGCCCGGTGTCCTGGGTTATCTCGGCCCCCGTATATCTTCGCCCCCCGGGGACCAAGATATCCTAGTATATCTTGATATACTAGGATAACTTGGCTTCCAAAAGGGGGCCAAAATGTCCTAAAGGGGGCCAAGATATCCTAGGATATCTTGTCCGGGGGGCAAGATATTCAGGGCGCCAAGATATCCTGTTACACCGGGTTTCCTGGGGACAGCGCAGTAGTCTATCGCGGGAGTCTTTTTTTTATTTGAAAGGCTCATTAGGAGAGTTTCATTAGGACACAAAACCGGACAAGCAAAGAGGCACAAGAAACCCCTTACGAATAACCTCGCTTTACAGTAATCGAGTCAATAATTCCCTGGATTTTTTTTCTCTGCTAATGTCTTAAATAAGATTACAATACGTGTATCACGTTACTGTGTGTGTTAGAGATGTGTTATGGAGCAGGACAGGAATTGTCAATGTCATAATAAAATATCTCCGAATTTCATCATACCAAAAAGTATTCTCGTGAGTCGCCAATGGGTTGTTTTAATCATTTCGAAACCGCCAGTATCCAAACACAGCGGATAGACGTTTATTCAATAAGAGATTAAAATAAGCAGGAGGCAAATATTTGGAAATCACAGACAGTAGAAAAAGATACATTGTGACAATAATTTGACAACACACAAGCAAACTTAGGGTACGAGGTGTATAAAGTTACACGTTTTTAACAGGGGAAAAAAAGTAACAGCTTGTGTAAGAAAACTCCTTATGCCTTCCATGGCCTTTTCATGATCTGTTGATGTTAGCTTTTCTGCCTGATTTAAACTTAGGTAGTTAAGTATATTAAACATAAAATAAATTTTATTCCGAGCAGGGGCGTAGCTGGAGCAGCCGTGTTTGCGCTTCTGTGTGTTGTGAAATTCCCCAGCGATTTGTCATTCATTGTCTCCATTTTAAAGGAATCCGCGAACGACATATTAAAGTCTAAAATACTGCTTTAGTACACAGTATTCAGTTGCAGTACCAAGTACACGGTTTCAGTACACAGGGAACCGGTGACAAAGTGAGCGAAAGAAGAAGCTAATGCGAAAGAATGACCAGCGGTCCACACAACAACAATGTGAGAGAATGACAAGTGGTCCACACAACAACAATGTGAGAGAATGACAAGTGGCCCACACAACAACAATGTGAGAGAATGACAAGTGGCCCACACAACAAAACTGTGAGAGAATGACAAGTGGCCCACACAACAACAATGTGAGAGAATGACAAGTGGTCGAAACAACAATGTCAGAGAATGACCAGTGGTCCACACAACAACAACGTGAGAAAATGACAAGTGGTTCACACAACAACAATGTGAGAGATTGACCAGTGGTCTACACAACAACAATGTGAGAGAATGACAAGTGGTCCACACAACAACAATGTGAGAGAATGACAAGTGGCCCACACAACAACAATGTGAGAGAATGACAAGTGGCCCACACAACAAAACTGTGAGAGAATGACAAGTGGCCCACACAACAACAATGTGAGAGAATGACAAGTGGTCGAAACAACAATGTCAGAGAATGACCAGTGGTCCACACAACAACAACGTGAGAAAATGACAAGTGGTTCACACAACAACAATGTGAGAGATTGACCAGTGGTCTACACAACAACAATGTGAGAGATTGACCAGTGGTCCACACAACAACAATGTGAGAGATTGACCAGTGGTCCACACAACAACAATGTGAGAGACTGACCAGTGGTCGAAACAACAATGTCAGAGAATGACCAGTGGTCCACACAACAACAATATGAGAGAATGACCAGTGGTCCACACAACAACAATATGAGAGAACGACCAGTGGTCGAAACAACAATGTCAGAGCATGACCAGTGGTCCACACAACAACAACGTGAGAGAATGACAAGTGGTTCACACAACAACAATGTGAGAGAATGACCAGTGGTCCACACAACAACAATGCGAGAGAATGACCAGTGGTTCACACAACAACAATGTCAGAGAATGACCAGTGGTCCACACAACAACAATGTGAGAGAATGACCAGCGGTTCACACAACAATAATGTGAGAGATTGACCAGTGGTCCACACAACATCAATATGAGAGAACGACCAGTGGTCGAAACAACAATGTCAGAGAATGACCAGTGGTCCACACAACAACAACGTGAGAGAATGACCAGTGGTCCACACAGCAACAACGTGAGAGAATGACTAGTGGTCCACACAACAACAATGTGAGAGATTGACCAGTGGTCCACAAAACAACAATGTGAGAGATTGACCAGTGGTCTACACAACAACAATGTGAGAGATTGACCAGTGGTCTACACAACAACAATGTTACAGAATGACCAGTGGTTCACATAACAACAATATGAGAGAATGACCAGTGGTTCACACAACAACAATGTGAGAGAATGACCAGTGGTCCAAACAACAACAATGTGAGAGAATGACCAGTGGTCCACACAACAACAGTGTGAGAGAATGACCAGTGGTCCACACAACAACAATGTGAGAGAATGACCAGCGGTTCACACAACAACAATGTGAGAGATTGACCAGTGGGCCACACAACAACAATGTGACAGAATAACCAGTGGTCCATACAACAACAATGTGAGAGAATGACCAGTGGATCACACATCAACAATGTGAGAGAATGACCAGTGGTCCACACAACAACAATTTGACAGAATGAACAGTGATCCAAACAACAATGTCAGTTAATGACCAGTAGTCGAAACAACAATGTCAGAGAATGACCAGTGGTCCACACAATAACAACGTGAGAGAATGACCAGTGGTCCACACAACAATAGTCTTCACAGAGATATGTTTTGATTCTTGAGGTGGCCTTAACTGCAAGTAACAGTGTGAATCTCGGCACTATCAAACTGCAAAACCGCCATAAAAAGAACCACTTGGAGACCAGGAAAAATGTTCGTTGTGCAGAGGTGTTCGCTAAAACAGAGGTGTTCCTTAAACAGGTGTTGCCTAAAACAGAGGTGTTCCTTAAGCAGAGGTGTTCCTTAAAGCAGAGGTATTCCCTAAAACAACCAGGAAGTATGGTGCGCGATCGGAGACCGTTCCCTAATGAGAGGTGTTCCCTAACGGCGAGTTTAGTGTATCAGGTACAAAAGCAACAGAGCACCGGCCCTGCAGAACACCCAAGTCCTAACTAAGCACACCTCTTACTTAACATGTGAGTTTTTAAAATAAAAAAGCACCTATTAAAATTCCTTTGGTGCATAATAGAAATAATGAGGCCTATTTTTTTAATTGTTCGACAACGACTAGATGGAAACTTTCCTCGGCATCACGAACCAATTTACAAGCAATGAAAAACGGGTCAGCAACTGCATAGATATAAAATCGAATGTGAAATTCGATCTCTTCCTCATTTCAAGCCTGGCTGCCAATCAAAACATGTACGACTCGTGACAACTCAAGTTTGTCCTCGCACACTGGTCTTCTCAATGGAACCTAATATTTGTCGTTGTAATTTTAATGTGCTGTAACTTTAAAGTTTCAAACTGAAAATCTAAGACAAATTTTAGTTGTGTGTTTGTGTGTGTGTGTGTGTGTGTGTGTGTGTGTTTGTGTGTGTGTGAGTGTTTTTGTATTGTAAAAATACTGTGGTTTGAGTGAATTGCCGAGAGAAAAACCGAGACAGAAAAAGGGCTAAAAAAACTACTACCTGACGTCTAAAAATATAGGGTGCATTGTTTTTACCTTGAGGCATAGAATATATAGAATACGAATGACGTAAAGCACGAATAATACCAAAATGGCAATAAATTACTTTTTCAGAGCCCATTTCTGTTATTCTATAGAGCTTATGTACCCAGCTTAAGAGGCTAATTATAGTTTCTTTATGACAAACAGTACATTATGTCGTCATTGTACTTCATCTCAAACTTCCAAATACCTGGGGCCATTTTCGGGGTTAGATCACCAACGTGACGAAAGATTGAGAAAAAAGATAAGTTTTATTGAGAGGAAAGCTAAAATTAGAGAGGGTTGGCGCTCTCTTTAATTGTGGTTTATCTAGTCGGGTATCTGGCACCTATGTCGTTAGAGCGTAACAAATTACACGAAACTTTTCAAAAAAAAAATGGCGGTCATTTATTACTCGGTTTAAACATCAAATTATACAACGTGAAATGTGCATATTTAAGGCTTTGACCATGTAGAAATGTCTCAGTGTAAAAGCACAAGGATTTATTCGAGCTTGGTGCTACAGAATGCTGTAAAGCGAATGCCTGTATGACCAAACAGTGTTGCCTTTTTTCTATTTTTTGTAGGAAAAAATTAGCATCCGATAAGATTTCTTCTTAATCTGAAAATTCAGTAGTCCTTGTTCGACATAATTTCGTTGAGAATATAGTCGTTTATTCATTTTACTTTATTTAATAAAAAAAATACGCATCTGTAATTGGTGAAGGAAGCGAGTAATGTGCTATGACCAAGCTATTCAGTGAATTAAGGCTTGAATTCCGCAAAGAGATTATATCAAATAATTGAACAGTTTATACCGAAAGATAATTTGAAATTTTACCAGACGAGACACATAAAGGACTTAAAAGTTTAAGGATAAATTCGAATAGTAATGATAAGATATATATGATAACGAGATTGATTTCAAATACATTAATGTTGTTTGTCTACAATGTTTCAATGTTCCCAGACACAATGGCCATTTACGCTGGGCTCTGTGAACTATTTATCATATCCCAACCTGATCTAGTTTTACTGGGATTGAAAACACAAAATTCCACTTCGGTTCAGTTGCGCTTGTTTCTGTCTCCCTGAATATGTCTTTCCGCGTCGGCATACCTTTCTTTATCACAGACAGCATAAGACGGTTTTACACGATTACTGCTTATCGAAAGCATCGAATAATTTGTGCCGGCCGCATATTTAATGGACATGAAACTGGCCATCAAATCATCCCCTGGTTACTGACAAAAACATGGACTAACATCAAATGATTCACGAATTCTTTGAATTCTGACTTGCCGCTCGTGTATTACCGGTCGCACAGCCGACTGGCTGTTCGTGGATTTCCGGTCGCACAGCTGACTGGCTGTTCGTGAATTTCCGGTCGCACAGCCGACTGGCCGTTCGTGGATTTCCTGTGGTACAGCCGACTGGCCGTTCGTGGATTTCCGGGCGTACCGCCGACTGTTCATCAATTCTCGACTGATTACTAGACTATTCCCTAATTCAAGGAAAAGAACCGGCCACTCACAAAATTGTGGATCAAGACACATTTATTCCGGGTATGTGAAAGAAATGGATCACATCTTACTGCTACATGACTTGAGATAGCGTTCCATTCTTAAGTCAATAATGTTTCAATGTTGACGGCAATGTAAACGTCGCCCGATATTGCAGTTATTTGCAATATAATGCAAATTAAGTACATATTGACTAATTTTAAGGAAACATGAAGATGTTATTGACATTTTCAAAAATGTTGACCTCAGGTCAACATTTTCTATCTTTAATAATACTTCTTCTTGATATTTTCATACTGGTCAATTATACTTCATATCGGTTAATTATTTATAAATTTGTACCGTCAGCCCCCCCCCCCCGTGACCTAAAATCAAATGATTTGTCTAGGCTATTATTGAGGACAAAAAGCCCCGTGGGTGACAATGACAAAAGCGGTAGACTTGAAAGCTCCGTAGACAGAAACACTCTTAGTTATTTTTTTTTGGTTTTTTATTAATAACACTGAGAAAGATTTATCACAGAAGTCGTATGCTCATTTCAGTATTATTGCTGAAGTCATAAAACTACAAATAACATTGTTAAATGATGAAGGAATGTTATATCAAACTCTAATTGCCAAAGACAAATCATATCTGGAGACGTTATCGGCTCTTTATCATATTAGAAAATGATACATACGACATTATCCGGCCATAAGCCGGGATTCTTGTCTCTTATTTTTGTGGAAAAAAACTGCCACAAGATGAAATCGTTTGTGAAGGCTTTTGACAGCGTAGATTATAATCACAATTAGCTGGGTATAGTTACGTGATTGCGTGCCGCCAGCGGGATTTTAAGACAACCGAGGAGACCTTTTCTCGTCTTTTGAGTTGTAAGCACAAAAAAGATGTTTATTACGGACCACCCATTAGTTACCAGTCTCTTCTAAACTGCGGCTTTCTGTTTTGCGAATTTCGTGCACGGATTTCGATTTTCATTACTATTTTAAGGTTTTGGTCCAACTACTTACAACAAAAACTACCCGTAGTATTGTACATTTTAACAACATTTGTTTGGCAGTATAAATTATGGTAAATAATTTTCTCAGTGCTCCAAAACTACATGAAATAAGAGCCCCGGCGTTCACAAATTTCAACAACTGTATTTGGGTGGAGGGGGGCGCACAAATTCTAGGATGACGCATATTCCAGGTAATACGGTAAACATTAGCGCTTTCTGGGAGAAAAAAAAACAACAGGCCGCAGCGAAGCTAACCCTTTTTATAGTTAGACAGTCATTAAAACAGCCTATTGACAGAAATGAAAGAAAGAATACTGTAAAGGTTTCTCATCAATGATGTATTACTTTGAGCACAGACCTACCGGAAAGACTGCTTGGGTTTTTAAATCATATTTAAGGTGAACACTACACCTTCTGTCTGTTAAAATGCAGCAAAGCCTCCTTAACGTGAATAACTGGTGAGAATATTGTGTAAGGGAGTTAGAAAAGGCCTGTAGGGGCAATGTTCGGATCCACCCTAAGGTCGTCCAATTCCCTTGATTTTATACCGGGGTGACTTGGGTTGGCGGACTGAAGTGTCATTATGACCACAGGTGATAACCACAGATGTACGCGAATGACGCCAGAACTTTTGTGTAAGGAGGGAGGGGATATCAGGGTTGAAAATGTTTGTTTGAGGGTCACGGCTCATTTCGCTGTTTCTGTTGCTCTTGAAAGTATCAGCCCTTATGTTACAAGTTGGATATTCTTCCACGTACAACCACCACCCACAGTGATCGGGACTTGATTCGTAATCATTTGATTGCGTTGTGCTGATGGCCTTTTGATAACGTTGGGTTGATGGCGTTGTGATGACGTTTTATTGATAGCGTTTTGATGGCGTTGTGTTGATGGCGTTTTGATAGCGTTGTGTTGATGGCGTTTTGATGGCGTTGTGTTGATGGCGTTTTGATGGCGTTGTGTTAATGGCGTTTTTATGATGTTGTTTTGATGGCGTTTTGATGACGTTGTGTTCATGACGTTCTGACGGCGTTGTGTTGATGGCGTTCTGCTGATGACGTTTTGATGTCGTTGTGTTGATGGCGTTTTGATGGCGTTGCGTTGATGGCGTTCTGATGGCGTTGTGTTGATGGCGTTCTGATGGCGTTGTGTTGATGGCGTTTTGATGACGTTGTGTTGATGGCGTTGTGTTGATGGCGTTTTGATGGCGTTGTGTTGATGGCGTTCTGATGGCGTTGTGTTGATGGCGTTCTGATGGCGTTGTGTTGATGGCGTTTTGATGACGTTGTGTTGATGGCGTTGTGTTGATGGCGTTTTGATGGTGTTGTGCTGATGGCGTTTTGATGGCGTTGTGTTCATGGTGTTTTGATGGCCTTGCGTTGATGGCGTTTTGATGGCGTTGTGTTGATGACGTTCTGATGGCGTTGTGTTGATGGCGTTTTGATGACGTTGTGTTGTTGGCGTTTGATGGCGTTGTGTTGATGGCGTTGTGTTTCTTTCACAGTTAACTATGTAATTTAATTACGTATATCTTAGAATGATGAAACTGAAAATTTTCAAACCAACTGTGTTTGGAGATAAAAGTTAACAGCAAGTTTTTTAAAGTTCGAATCCATATTTTATGCACCGGAAATTTTTGTTATCGGAGTGTGGGCCTGTGCTTACCCTGCACACACAGCTGATACAGGGATCGTCGGAGATGCCCGGCACATACACCTCTTCTCCTTCCTCCGTACACGGCGGAATACTTCCTGCAAGTAAAATGAGCAATACGATGTCACAGCTAGCCGGTGGTCGGTGGGGTGTGGGTGGGGTGGGGGTGTACCACTTCACAGCTAGCCGGTGGTCGCTGGGGTGTTGGGTGGGGGGAGCGTACCACTTCACAGCTAGCCGGTGGTCGGTGGGGTGTGGGTTGGGGTTGGGTTGGGTGGGGGTGTACCACTTCACAGCTAGCCGGTGGTCCGGGGGTGTGGGTGGGGTGGGGGTGTACTACGTCACAGCTAGCCGGTGGTCGGTGGGGTGTGGGTGGGGTGGGGTGTACTACTTCACAGCTAGCCGGTGGTCGGTGGGGTTGGACTGGGGTGGGCAGGGGTGGAGGGGTGAGCGTAGCACTTCACAACTGCACTGGGTCCTGTAATCTTTCTTGCTCTTTGCTAACACGCTGCCCCTTTCAACCTTAGAAAATTCCCCTTTAAAATATTCATGAATGAACAGGTTTGCCACATCACTTGTGAAGGTTGTGCTTTTCGAAAGACCTTTAACCATTCCGTGTCTTTAATTACAACACCCATAATACCAATGAATGTGCTATTCAGTCTTGTTTACTTTTACCAATCAGGCAGTGAATGTATGAATTTCACCAAAGTGCGGATTTGAACAGGTGTAATTTAACAAAAAGTAGTTCTCATTAATGCACTGAGTTGGAAGAACCTCAAACGAATATTTTCTAGTACAGTGCACTAAGCAAACGCTTCGTGTTAGGTTATTCACTTAATTGCAAATTAATCTTCAACACTCATTGATCTATTATGGAATAGCAGTGGTAATTAATATGCATGACAAAAAATTCTGAGTTCTGTGCTGTGCTCACAACGACATAAACCTGTGATATTTTAACTTTTTCTTTTAAGCAGCCTGGAAGAGGACACATGTCAGCTTGTGTCAGTCCGACAGGAGACCTATCAAGCTCGGTGTTGACCATTGAAACCAGAAGCCAGAGCCCAAATTTTTACTTTTAAATTTGAAAATGTTAAAAAAGTAAATTGGTATACTGCATTATATCACCAGGAACTGGTTCCACTCTGCAGTTACTTGTCATTATTTAACAACAACATACATATTTTTATCGGCATTTTTAACGACTTCTTTTTTTCCCTGTGCCATATAAACATATCGTGTCAAGAGGTCTACATTTTTGCTGGAACAGTTGCCATAATTATATCCTAAGTGGGGAGAAGAATAATACAGTGTGTGTTTATGTAATTCACACCATCATAATCATTCACAAGTGCTCTATTATTTACTTTTATAATTTCTTACAATTTATTATTTTTTTTTCAGTATTATTCTGTCTGAAATCATTTACGTTTCTAGCAAAAATACAATATGTATACCCAGAAGACATAACATGCCTCATATTAACATTATTTCATGATGCTTCTAGTATTATTTCAACATGCCTCGTGTCTGTTCTGTTTCAAAATACTTCATGTCAGTATTTTTTCAACATGCTTTATATCAGTATTATTTCAACATGTCTCATGTGAGTATTATTTCAACATGTCTCATATCAGTATTATTTCAACATGCCTCATGTGAGTATTATTTCAAAATGTCTCATATCAGTATTATTTCAACATGCCTCATGTGAGTATTATTTCAACATGTCTCATATCAGTATTATTTCAACATGCCTCCTGTCAGTATTATTTCAACATGCCTCATGTCGGGATTATTTCATCATGTCTTATATCAGTATTATTTCAACATGTCTCATATCAGTATTATTTCAACATGTCTCATATCAGTATTATTTCAACATGCCTCCTGTCAGTATTATTTCAACATGCCTCCTGTCAGTATTATTTCAACATGTCTCATATCAGTATTATTTCAACATGCCTCCTGTCAGTATTATTTCAACATGCCTCCTGTCGGTATTATATCAAGATACATAATACCCGTACTGACAGCCTTCTGAACCCCTTCCCCGTGTTTATATACTAACTCTGTGGTCCTCAAAGTTTTGAAATAAAATCCAAGAACAGACCATTTTTCGGGCAGTTTTTTATATCGCAGCATTACCCAGTGTACTAATTTCAGCATGTAACTATCTAATTAATTTCAGTATGAACTGGTTACTGCTTACTACTGAAACTGTTCGTTTTTAGTGTATGAGAGAGTAGCAGACAGACCGACAGACACAGGGAGAGACAAACTGAGAGATCGGGAGAGCGAGAGAGAGAGAAAGAGAGAGCGAGAGAGACAGAGAGAGAATCACAGAGAGGCAGAGAGAGGCAGGCAGAAAGACAGACCAACAGACAGAGAGAGAGGGGAGAGAGAGAGAGAGAGAGAGAGAGAGAGAGAGAGAGAGAGAGAGAGAGAGAGAGAGAGAGAGAGAGAGAGAATCACAGAGAGGCAGAGCGAGAGATTGAGGCAGAAAGACAGACCAACAGAGAAAGAGAGAGAGAGAGAGAGAGAGAGAGAGAGAGAGAGAGAGAGAGAGAGAGAGAGAGAGAGAGAGAGAGAGAGAGAGGAATGTTTTCGCGCTCGCCCTTTTCCCCGTCACTCCGCCACCGAACCATACGGCGCTCGCGTGACGAGGCAGCCGTTCACTTGTATCGTGTTGCTGTGAGTGAGTTAGAGACACTTGCGTTTTGCTGCTATCTGATTTCATGATATCATTAGCAAGGCTTAAACTAATAAAGTCATGTATGTTTCATTCATTTGTGTGCGGAATGAACAATACACTGCATTGTTATGAAGCGGGACTAACCAAGTGCAATTATTTCATACAAAATGTTGAACTCGATGCTGTGTTATCTATAAAATTACGGCATTATGACACGAATAGCATTTGGCAGACAGTGCACATGAGAACAATAAAGCAAAAAAACTTATTTAATGTAAATTGGCTTAACTATTGCGCAAACCAGTGTTGTGATAAAAAATTAAGACATATAAATGATAAATAAGATGTTGCAATTGTTCCAAGCGACAAAAATATCAGTATGTGACCGTGATACGAAGGACACAATAATGCAATAACGCAAGAACACAATAACGCGAGAAATATCATGTTGGAATAACATGAAAACAAAACAGTGACGAAACGACACACTAACGCAGTAATGTGAACGACACAGTGACGAAATGACGTAAATGAGAAACAACCACGAAATGACGTAAACGACACAGTGACGAAATGACGTAATCGACACAGTGACTAAATCACGTGAGCGACACAATGACGAAATAACGCGAACAATGAAACGACGAAATGATGTGAACGACACATTGACGAAATAATGCGAACGACAAAACGACGAAATGGCGTGAACGACAGAAGGAAGAAATGGCATGAATGGCACAATGCTAGATAAGGACTGAAACGAACATGACAGAGCTTGGACGACAAAATAACGTCACAACGGCCACATTAAGCCAATGACACATTCATATGACAACGTGGACAGCTTGAACGAACCAACAATTACCACCGAAGCGGAGAGAAATTCAACAACATTTGAAGAAAAACACTAACGAGACAGGAAGAGCTACAAATACAGGACAGAAGCTGTTAGCCAGACAGAAGCTGACACAAAACAGTACAGAAGCTGTTAGTCAGACGAGAGCAGATACAAAAACAGGACAGAAGCTGCTAGCTAGACAGGAGCAGATGCAAAAACAGGACATAAACTGTTAGCCAGACAGGAAGAGCTACAAAAACAGGACAGAAGCTGTTAGCCAGACAGAAGCTGACACGAAAACAGCACAGAAGCTGTTAGCCAGACACGAGCAGATACAAAAACATTACAGAAGCTGTTGGCCAGGCAGTAGCAGATACAAAAACAGGACAGAAGCTGCTAGCTAGACAGGAGCAGATACAAAAACAGGACAGAAGCTACTAGCTAGACAGGAGCAGATGCAAACACAGGACATAATCTGCTAGCCAGACAGGAAGAGCTACAAAAACAGGACAGAAGCTGTTAGCCAGGCAGCAGCAGATACAAAAACAGGACAGAAGCTGTTAGCCAGACACGAGCAGATACAAAAACATTACAGAAGCTGTTAGCCACACAGGAAGAGCTACAAAAACAGGACAGAAGCAGCTAGCTAGACAGGAGCAGATACAAAAACAGGACAGAAGCTGTTAATCAGACAGGAGCAGATGCAAAAACAGGACATAATCTGTTAGCCAGACGGGAGCAGATACAACTAGAGCGTTTTCGCTACCGAGTAACGAAAATGACACTTGGGGTCACAAAAATACAATTTTGAACTCTTAACCTCTTACATATCGTCTTTTACCCCCAAATGGTTAAAAAATAAGCTCAAAATCGCTCTATCTCTAACCGTTTTCGAGATAATGGTCAATTGTCGGTTTTTTACTTTGACCATGGCCGACGAGTTCAAAGTCTTCAAGGTACCTCTTACATATGGTCTTTTTGGCCCAAACGGTCGAAAATGAGCCCCAAATCGCCCTGTCTCTAACCGATTTCGAGATAATGGCCCACTTCCGAGTTTAGCACTGACCATGGCCGAAGATGTCAATCGTTCTCTAAGGTCATGGTTAAAAAATGCGGATTTTACGGCGTCTTATCACCCTTTATCAGCCAGCGAAATTTCATCACTCTTTAGCAATTTAGAAAACCCAAACGCTGCAGCCAACTTAAACTTCCACACGCAAGAAGCTGAGACAAAAGAAAATGATTTTACTGTCAAGAAAAAAGCACCAACGGCTGCCCGTACAAATTTATATATGCCTTGACGAAGTCAAAGACTTGTCAAGTTTAAAAACACAAACGCTGCAGCCAACTTAAACTTGCACACGCATGCTGTGATGGCTTTCATTGAGAGTTGGACGATCAATACAGCGAGGCTGATATCATACCAGTTTAAACTACTGCTCTCAGCTTCTTGCCGGCTGTTTCGCAAATTTGTTTTGTCGTTTTTCAATTGAAGAAAATTACAGGAGGATCAACTAGACATACTGAAGTTTATCATAACCAAATTTCATCTTTCTAGCCCTAACGGTCTCTGACTAGTTCTACAGACAAAATCGAAAAAAAAACGAGAAAAAACATGCCACAACTGCGGCTAAAATTTTCGTGCAAATGCAATACACTAGGGGATTTTGGCAAATCCCCAAGTGTAAAAACTGGACAGAAGCTGTTAGCCAGACGGAGCAGATACAAAAAACAGGACAGAAGCTGCTAGCCAGACAGGAGCAGATGCAAAAACAGAACAGAAACTGTTAGCCAGACAGGAACAGATACACAAACAGGACAGAAATTGTTAGCCAGACAGGAGAAGATATAAAAACACAATCTATCAGTAACGCAGCTGTAGCTTCATGAGACAGGAACAGAAATAAAAACAAAGCAGAACCTACCAGTAAGACAGACAGCCGGCACGAGAGGAAAAGCTACAGAACAGAAATGGAACAAAATCTATCACTGAGATAGGAACAAATGCACAAACAAACGGCAACTATCACTGAGACAGGAACGTGGGTACAATCATAACAGAGCCCAATATTAAGACAGGATAGATGCACAATCATAACAGAGTCCAATATTAAGACAGGGATAGATGCACAATCATAACAGAGCCCAATATTAAGACAGGGATAGATGCACAATCACAACACAGCCCAATATTAAGACAGGGATAGATGCGCAATCATAACAAAGCCCAATATTAAGACAGGGATGGATGCACAATCATAACACAGCCTATCACTGAGACAAGAACAGAAGCACAATCATTACAGAGCCCATCATTAAGACAGGGATAGATGCACAATCATAACACAGCCTATTGCTAAGACAGAAACAGAAGCACAGTCATAACACAGCCTATCACTGAGACAGGAACAGAAGCACAATCATAACACAGCCTATCATTAAGACAGGAACAGAAGCACAATCATTACAGAGCCTGCCATTAAGGCAGGAACAGATGTACAATCATAACACAGCCTATCATTAAAACAGTAACAGAAGCACAATCATTACAGAGCCTGTCATTAAGACAGGAACAGAAGCACAATCATGACAGCCCATCATTAAGACAGGAACAGAAACACAATCATAACAGAGCCTATCACTAAGACACGAGCAGAGGCACAATCATAACAGAGCCTATCATTAAGACAGGAATAAAAGCGCAATAATACAATAAGCGAGAGCTTATAATGAACGTAATTGTAAGCACACGACCTGCAAACAGGGTCTAAGAAGGATCAATGTCAGGCATTTCTTAGAAAACGTTGACACACCTCTTGAATTGCGTCACATCTCACCAATGGTTACTTATTAGTCGATTGAACACTTTAGAGTTGAAACTTTGCCTGTAAGAATTTTGGAACAAGAACTGGCTTTTTAACGATTTGATACACAAATTGTGCTGCATCTCCTTCAAGATGTTGGGGGTACCAAAAAGCTTCGCCGTATCGGTGCCTGTGAAGGGCCTTTTAAAAACACTATATTCTAATATGCGAAGTAGTCTATACGGAAGCTTTGATGTATGACTGCAACAAAAAAATGCCAGTAATTCAGACCGTATGATCGTGCTTGATTTGTGATAAGTTTGGGTTGAAGTGGACCCCGGTGCTCTGCAGTGTGACCCGGGATTATAATATAAGTGCACTTCAACCAAAGCGGTCAAAACAGTACAGCAAATGACATACTCTTGAGACTGGACAGAAAAGCTGCAGGGGCGCATCACAAAGCAATAAAGTCTGCCATGTCTACTGGATGAGAAAAGTGATATTCTGTATTTCAGAAACTTAATATAATATAAGACATTGATATAGAAACTTCATATTAATATAAAACTGTCATGGGAATTACGGTTTTTCATGCAATAGAGTGAAACGGGTTTGTGGTGCTATCGAGTTTGTGGTGCTATGGTGTTTTGGTGTTTGCGTAGTGCTATGCTATTTGTGGTGCTATGCTGTCTGTGGTGCTATGGTGCTGTGATGTTTGTGGTGCCACGGTGCTTTGGTGTTTCTGATGCTATGGTACTACGCTATTTGTGGTGCTATGGTGTTTGTGGTGCTATGGCGCTATGGTGTTTGCGATTCTATGGTGTTTGTGGTGCTATGGTGTTAGGGTGTTTGTGGTGCTATGGTGTTTGTGTTGTTATGGCGCTATGGTGTTTGTGGTGCTATTGTGTTCGTGGTGCTATGGTGCTATGGTGTTTGTGGTGCCGTGGTGCTTTGATGTTTGTGATGCTATGGTGCTAGGGTGTTTGTGGTGCTATGGTATTTGTGGTGCTATGGTGATAAGCCCGAGTCAATGAGAAAAAATACCGAGACTGACCGTTTCACTTCTAGCTAATTTCGTACTAATTTCGTACGCCGTTCTAACCCATTTCGCACTATATGATACACGCTGTGGTTGAATTGACTTTTGTAACATAAGCGTTAATCCCGGCCCCTCTCTCGTCACATAAAAGTAGTGGTCTCTTAGCAACAAGAATACCAATTTTTAGTATGTGTTTCTGGTTCCCATTGCATCAAGAGACCTGATTCTATTGCTATCCATCAACAGTTGTCTATGAATAAGTTACAAGGCTGCAAAGCAACACTCAGCTCAAACCCTCAACCATTAGCCATCCAGTTTCTCAAATATTATTCAGCGTGTCTGTTTAAATCAAATACAACCTGAGCTTGAACAGGTCTTTCCTTCTTAAATATCCGGATAAATAGCATTGTGGGGTTACACAGGAGACATGGAGGCAAGCTTGTTGACAGATAAACTCCTCGTCTTGTTTGGTTTTTGCGCTAAATGCAATCAAGAAACCCGTTTATTCTAAAAAACAACTGATTCCAAAGAGCAGCTATTTCTCAAACAAAACTGACAGTCTAGTTGTCTCACTAAATATAAATTAACCAGCCTGAGTATTGCGTTTGGGGTATATTATTTCAAACGGTAGTCAGTGACTGACACAAAAGTGACTGCTACAGAATAGTTTGTTTGTTTTCTTGGTGTCGAGCGTTCCGTTCAGCGATATTGAAGGCAAAATCGGAATGTGCCTGCTAAAGAAGCAAGTGGTCAACACAGGAAGCAGAAGGAATAAATAGTAAAAGCAGAGACCGAGAGAAAGAAATTTACCCCCTACGACATGGACGAAACAGACTGCAGTGAGTCCCCCAGCCACCCTCCCCAACCCACACCCCCACCCGATTAGTCGCCCTACGAAATGGACGGAACAGACAGCAGTGACTCCCCCAGCCCCCCCCCCCCCACCCGATTAGTCGCCCCCTACGACATGGACGAAACAGACTGCAGTGAGTCCCCCAGCCACCCTCCCCAACCCACACCCCCACCCGATTAGTCGCCCTACGAAATGGACGGAACAGACAGCAGTGACTCCCCCAGCCCCCCCCCCCCACCCGATTAGTCGCCCCCTACGACATGGACGAAACAGACTGCAGTGAGTCCCCCAGCCACCCTCCCCAACCCACACCCCCACCCGATTAGTCGCCCTACGAAATGGACGGAACAGACAGCAGTGACTCCCCCAGCCCCCCCCCCCCACCCGATTAGTCGCCCCCTACGACATGGACGAAACAGACTGCAGTGAGTCCCCCAGCCACCCTCCCCAACCCACACCCCCACCCGATTAGTCGCCCTACGAAATGGACGGAACAGACAGCAGTGACTCCCCCAGCCCCCCCCCCCCACCCGATTAGTCGCCCCCTACGACATGGACGAAACAGACTGCAGTGAGTCCCCCAGCCACCCTCCCCAACCCACACCCCCACCCGATTAGTCGCCCTACGAAATGGACGGAACAGACAGCAGTGACTCCCCCAGCCCCCCCCCCCCCAACCCGATTAGTCGCCCCCTACGACATGGATGGAACAGACTGCAGTGAGTCTCCTAGCGCCCCACCCAACCCCTCGCGATTAGTCGCCCCCTATGACATGGACGGAACAGATTGCAGTGAGTCCCCCAGCCCCCTCCCCAACCGCACCCCACTCACCCCCACCCGATTAGTCGCCCCCTACCACATGGACGGAACAGACTGCAGTGAGTCCCGTGCCCCCCACCCACAGCCCCACCCACCCCCATCCGATTAGTCGCACACCCTACGACATGGACGGAACAAACCGCAGTGAGTCTATTCTTAAGATCCCCACCCCCCCCCCCCAATCAACAGGGAGATACAGAACAGCGCCACGTCTGAAACGAACACAAGGGTCAAGAATCTTAAGACCACTCAAATATCAACCTTGCAGATATTTATTATTAGATGTCGAGAGATGCAGAGACACACTCAGGTGAGTATTTCTGCTGCGTCTGTTAGCAACAGAACCCTCCCCCATCTCCTGGAAATAGACCTTTAAACTTACAGCTAGTTTCAAAATCCGCTATTATCGATGGAATGAGATTTCCGCAAGGCTTTTCAAGGTATTTTATATGTTACAGAAAAAAAACAAACATAGGATTTAAATGCGACAGTCAATCATTGGTTTGTGCTGACAAGTTTGGAGATCACAAAGATCACAAGATGGAACAAAATGGCATGCATTTAAGGATAGCATCCCACACGTGTTAAAGACGTAGGCATATTTGAGTTCATGTTCTATTGGCTAGCCTGGGACACTGTTCATCGGAGTTCCTCAGGGTTCTAACGTTGGCCTCCTACTTCCAGAGCGCACAATGAGTCGCTTGTTTCCTGTTTCATCGGCAAAATAATGTCGGGAGCTCTGTGCAAAGCAGTTAATTTCAGATACACAGCTTTGATACACCATTTGCAATAACGACACCTTTAATTATTAACAATTTTCCAACAATGTCGAGTACTTGTCCAAATATAACAGGAATGTTCTTCTGATAAGTGTATTCTTTAGTATACGTTTAAATGTGCACATTTTGAAACTAGCCAGTTGCCCCTTTAGTTATGCCATAACAGTTTGGTGCCCATTTACAACTGAACCCATTTACTACTGAGCCCATTTACTATTGAGATCATTTACTACTGAGACCATTTACTACTGAGTCCGTTTACTAATGATTTAGATACAACTGTGAGGATGACGTCAGCTTGACAGCAACAGACAAAACCCGAAAGCTCATATGATTACCCACACCCTCTAAACACGATTGAAATCTCACAAATATGTCGGACGGAGAACAGAACTTGCCCCTCCCCTTCAGATTTTTCATACATCTGGAGAAAATTCCGCCTTCCAACGGCATTCCAGCATTTATCCGGGCGACATTTTTGCAAACGATATTGAGTCGAGAAACATTTAGTTGAAACTGGCATCTACTTGTTTGGTTGAAATTTATAATTATGCGTAAATTGTTGCATTTCCACACACTGGTCAAATGATAACGCGAGCAGAAAAAAAGTCTTGCTAATCTCATTTAGTCGTTGTTTGGGGGACGCCAGTCATGGCTGACAACGCCAGAAAAAAAAACATACTGGTTTGAATTTGAAATTGGCGCAGTTGCGTAGTTAATCTTTATCACATTATGCACAAAGTCGGAGTGCATTTCAAAAAATATATTCTCCTAAGCATACGGAAAATAGTCAAAAAAGGCTGCAAGGATGAGTAACATGTTAAACAATAAATTAAATTTTGATGCGTAAATAATCCTCAAAAAATAAGTTCCGTTTGACACGGAAAATCTTTAATTTACGAGAGACCAAATTTCTGCACAGATAGTAACTATCAGAGGAAGCTGGTGGAGGGGCACCCGAGATCCCTCAAATATCAGAAGCATTTGGGGGGACCCGGTATTCCTCAGATATCAGAGGCAGTGGGGGCGGGGTTCCTCAAATACAGTTAAGAAGTAAAATATAACTTAAGCAATTTTGTAAGCTTTTAGTAAGTAACGAAATCGCATCTGTTTAATTTGAAAGCACGAGCAGCGTAGGGAAGACCTGCTATAGTTTCCTTCTGTGGAAGTTTGCTGGTGAAGTTTTCCCGGAAACACAGCGAGGCCAGTCATCAAAAATGATGGGCACCGCAGGAGCACAAAAACGTCAAAAAATTACAGATGTGCAGTGAAAACAGTCGCGTAGATGTATCTAAAGGAAGTGAGTTAACAGGTGGGAGAAATGGGGTCAAGGCCAAAACATTCATGTTACTAGACTGATGTTCAGTGCAAAGGTGAACAGTGCACATAGAGCCAAGTACAGAGGTGTTCATGAAAGTGGGTAAAGTGCAGAGGTGTGCATGGAAGTAGATACACACGGGGCAGACATGGCAGTGCGGTACAGACTGGTTTAGTTACACCTGCTTCGCGGATAACATAATCTGAACAAGTCCGTAATTTTGACAAACTATTTCAGGCATTTTAGATTTTCTATTGGTTTCAATAGAACCTGGATAATTAGGCCACCTCTCTACTGCGGTCACTGGACACATTGTCAGACACAAATCGAAGGTTGCACTGTATGAGTAACCTGCTTAATTCGCACAAGGCACTTGTGTGGTTGTGAATGTTGCTGTTGCTGTCTGTCCCAGATAATGTCAATAAGAATATGCTGCAACAAATATTACTGTTTCTGTCTGAGAACTGTTTAATTCCAGAATGAGCACCATGTCCCAAATTAGGTTATATAAGTTCCATATATGGTCCATTTAATTACCGAGGATTAACTCATCGATATTGTTAGCAAAAAATTCAAAATGGAAGCGAAACGGAAAGATTTGAATCCTGGTAAAAAAAAAAACAAAATTTACAAAAGCAAGCACGCGAACAACTTTCAGGAATTTCAGGAATTTAGCAGTCGTGGTTAAGAGAAGGGTGTTTTTCATGAGAAGCATAGTTTCTTTCATTCACTTTCCTTAAACTTTCATTAAATCATTAAGAAAATGATTATTTCTGTTTGCTGTACATCTTCATTTCTAATAAATAGATTTCACTCCTGTAGATAGACACTGTGAGAAATGCAGCGAGATGTGAGAAGTGCAGCGATATGCGCGTAGAGGTGCAATATGTTGTGAGAAGTGCAGCGATATGCGCGTACAGGTGCAGCGAGATGTTGTGAGAAGTGCAGCGAGATTACGAGATTTGATAAGTAACACAGCGACTGATAGAGAGAAATGCAGCGAGGTGCAGCCCGAATGCGGCGAAGAGGTAGGGGAAAATGCAGCGAGGTGCAGCCCGAATGCGGCGAAGAGGTAGGGGAAATGCAGCAAGGTGCAGTCCGAATGCGGCGAAGAGGCAGGGGAAATGCAGCGAACATGCCTTCTGGTGTACATACATACATAAAATATAAAATACATATGCTGTTCAAATGTCCAGATCAACAAAAAAACCACAATAAAACATAAACATAACACAACACAACATAATAAACAGGTTACTCTGTGAAAACGGAAAGAAATCAGAAAGATGAAAGGAACTGAGTTCAAGCATTCAAGCCTTGCAATGGTCTCCAAAAAAAAAAAAACAAATAAAAAAGAGAAAGAAACGCGAGCAGCCACGGATGCTCAGCTAGGGCGGGCAAGCTATCCGTGACGTCATAGATGGCGGGTCTATAAATGCAGCATGTTTATAATTGCACCGCTAATCTACAAGTGTCCGATAAGCCGACTTGAAATGCACACACATAACTTGAAGCAGACACCTTTTTTACTCACTTTTTTGCTGCTCATTTGCTGGTATTAAGTTACATGTTACAAGTACGAAGCAGGGTAACAGTTACACGAACCGTACGCTTGTGTGGTAACATGCTTTAAATAATTGCCATTCTGTGTGGCCTGTTGATAATTCGTTTTCTCTCTTGCAGCATTTCAAAGCTGTTATTTAACGAATAGTTATGTGGAGAAGTGCGAAATATATTCCTTCAAAAGGAATTTTGTGCTGAGCACCTCAAACAGTAAAACACCTTTACCAGTAAAGAATTTTGTTTTGACTGACACCAAGACAAAAATGAAATGATCCTTGAAGTTTGGGACAGATTCCGGTTTAATTAAAAATGATGTGCACACTTAATAAACTATAGAAATGTAATGCTTGCATGAAACTGTGTCATATTTCTATATTCGATTTTGAAGTGAAAAATCGAGTGATTTCTCTTTCTGCTCGTGTGGGATTCCAAGGCCAAATGCCCAGGAAACATTTTTGGCAGTGTGCGGAGAAAATCCCCTCGCCCCACCCGCCCTCCGGAGAAATATTTGGCACTTACCATCCAGCTGTCCCGTTGTATATCCTGTCAGATTTGAACAAACCATAATGAAGAAAGTCAATAATATCCGATATCTGGATGGAATCTTAGCTTTGTGAAACTGTCCCTTTGAACACAACATATTCCCATTCTTACTGCCCTTTTTCTAGCCACTGTCCATTTTTACTGCACTGTTTCTAACCACTGTCCATTTCCAACTTTTTGCATTTTCTTGTCCGTTCTTTACATAAGATTTCACACAGGTTGGGTTATAATCGCTTCAACAAAAAGTCTTCATGTAACTTTAACCAAATTTCGAAGAATTGAAAATTCATGTCAACAATTTCAAGACCAGATAAGAATGAAAGGAAATGATAAGCTTTACTCGTGTATTAAGCAACCACGCACCATCAGGGGTCAGCGGTGTGCTGTCAAGTCTTGCCTTAAGAAAACACAGAGCGTAGAACTGCGAGCTTTTCGCTGAGGCACCTCCGGCCTCTTGGTCCATATCCTTAGTGCTCCATCATCCGGGGCATCTGAACACACACATCAAAGCTTCATTTATCCAGGTTGTGTATTTATTGTCATTTGTTCACTGATATATCCACAGAAAGTGCTTTTCTCACAATCTTCGTTGCTTAACTTAATATATATATTTTTTTGTGTAATTTTCTTAAATAGTCTCTCTTTAAATAAATGCGGCGTTCCTGCCAAATTACAACGAAATATACTGCCTTCTACCCACGGCTTGTAGTTCGTTTAAAATGTTTAAAAGTTTAATAATTTCACCTTTGCTAAATTCACAGACACGTCTTCTGGGGCAAAGCATTATACAGATGACTTTGAAGAATATACTTTCTAGTTTCTTTGATCTTCAGTTCAAAGTTTTTTTTTATTCCCATATCGATTTCAATCGAGTTGTTTTTTTTTTTTATATTATTATTATTATTTTCCAAAGTTGCCAACGAGGAAGTCCGCCTTCAACCAAAGCACCAATCCAGGTACACAAAATATTACTCGTTTTTGGCTATCCCACGTGTAGTTTCTATAAAAATATTTTTCGCCGCTCGTTATCTGGCAAAGCAGCCTATTTTTGTTCTTAGTCGGATATTTTTTAAAAGGGGGGCCCTTCAGCTAAAAATGTGCTCCATTTGAACTCTAGCTTGTTATATCGTCTTGGGTAAATATTTATCGAAATAATAAGTGAAATTTCTAATCGTTTTCTTAAACACTGGCTATGCGTGAGATAGAATTGCTAGCAAAACACACACCATGTTTTTCGTTCTTTTCATGCATCTATATTTTACCGAAAACGGGTCGGTTTTATTTCTCGCTATACTAACTCAGATGAATGTTATCACAGTCTTTTTGCCTTGCGCGTGTATGATTTTATTCATTTCACCTGTCATTATTTTACTTAAGGGAAATTTTAAAATAACATTGAGAGATGTCGTTCAAATGTGTGAGCTGTAAGAAAATAGAACTGCATAAGTGTCTAATTAATGCTCCCTCAAATCACAACAAACAGTTGTGTGTAGATAATAAGCATCGTTATTATCCTTTCCCCGTCGCATTAAAGCTACTTGCGGTTGGACCGCCATCCTTTGCGGTTATTCGCCGACAGGAAAAATCTTTCGCGACACACGCGAGTAACGGGTATGAGCGTCACACGGTAGGTAAAAGGGGGGGGGGGGCTGAGGAAGACGTGGGGAGGGTACGGTGTGCAAAGAATCATGAAGCTACACAAGTGCAGGTGTCTGTAGCATTTCAGATTTAGAAAGAAAGAAAAGGGTCTTCAATTAAGAAAGGCTGTGCCCACTCTGCGTCCCAACCTCCCTACACCCCCTCCCCTCCCCCCTCCCCCCTCCCCGCCAGGCTGCAACGCCCACCAGTGTCTAGCCCTGACGTTAGAGACTCAATGGAGACTCGTCTACGATTTCTTTAGTTACTTGATCAATTGTCTTCTTAGTTTCGTCTCTTTAATGACCCCCCTCCAAGCAGGGGCGGAAATCAGGGTTGTGGGGGTAATGCCACGGGTGGTGGCCCACCCCATTCCCCCGCGCTCCCTTCCACAATTATTTTTTAGGTGTAATTATTTTAAAACGTGGTTTTTTTTTTCAATATGTATATGCTTCAATTAAAGCCAACGAATGTTATCAAAAAAAAAAAAAAACAAGCACAGCATAGATCGCGTTGGATAATTAAAAATATGAAATAGCCCCCACCCCACAAAACTTTTCTTCAGTGATCTTAATTTCATTTGCCCCAGAAAGGAGCCATTGGGCACCGAACCCATTTCTTTGCTGGGAAGGAGGGGGCGGGGTGGGGGCGGGGGGTGATGCAGTGTGACACTTAAATTTGCATCTCACTGTGGCATTAGAGCAACTTTTCTTTAAAAAAAACACTTTCCTTGCAAGTACCACTACAGGGCATCTAAATCCCGACACGCCACTTCTCTCCTTCTCTGTAGAAAAGTACCACTGCAGAGGCATCTAAATCCCGACACACCACTTCTCTCCTCCCCTGCCGAAAAGTACCATTGCACAAGCATCTAAATCCTGACACATCACTTCTCTCCCCTGCCGAAAAGTAGCACTGCAGAAGCATCTAAATCCCGACTTGCCCCTTCTCTCCTCCTCTGCCCAAAGATAGCACTGCAGAGGCATCTAAATCCCGACACACCACTTCTCTCCTCCTCTGCCGAAAAGTAGCACTGCAGAGGCACCTTGAATCCCATTGGTGTTTATGCTTTCTCCAATGGCACCTGGATCCAACCGGTGTTTATCTTATCTCCACTTGCACCTGAATCCAACCAGTGTTTATCTATCTCCACTGGCACCTGAATCCCACCAGTGTTTATCTTATCTCCACTTGCACCTGAATCCCACCAGTGTTTATCTTATCTCCACTTGCACCTGAATCCCACCAGTGTTTATCTTATCTCCACTTGCACCTGAATCCAACCAGTGTTTATCTTATCTCCACTGGCACCTTGAGCCAACCAGTGCTTATCTTATCTCCATAAATCCAACCAGTGTTTATCTTATCTCCACTGGCACCTTGAGCCAACCAGTGCTTATCTTATCTCCATAAATCCAACTAGTGTTTATCTTATCTCCACTGGCACATAAATGTCACCAGTGTTTATCTTATCTACACTGACACCAAAATCCCACCTGTGTTTATCTTATCTTCATTGACACAAAAATGCCACTGGTATTTATTTGATCTCCACCGACGCTTAAATCCCACCAGTTCTTATCTACTCTCCACCAGCACAAAACATTCGGTACTTTCGGTATAATTTCGGCACTTCCGGCGGCACTTCCACGCCCCCATTGCTTCCCACTTTCCTCCACGTTGCTGCCCAATTAACTACCATATTTCCAAACACTTCACAAACGTGTCTGCCCATTTCTGACGGACACTAAGTTTTCGCTTTTCCAGCTCGCTCTTCCTCAATTTCATGTGTCATTCCCAAATTCGAAAAGAAATATTAAGAAAAGATGAGGGTAACACATCGAAATTAAAATCTGAATTCGGTCTTGCTGTAAATTGTGACTTCCGCTAGCTTGTATGTTTATTTTGTAAACAAATACAAGTTAATGTGATGCGCAGCACGGCAAGTGAAAAATGATTCCCAAAGCCCCCCCCCCCCCCCCCACCACCACCAACACCACGCACCCCATATTAAAAATATGGCCGGTTATATGACGGTTAAAAAAATACATTTTTAAGTATTCGATTCTAGTGGTTGTCTATTCTGTCTCTCATATTTTGCTTCAAGTTTCAGAACCAAGGAAAAACCAATTGAACACCACACTCGTTCACGTAAGATGTCGAGTTCTACTCGAAGAAATTTCAAATTAAGTGTAATTATTTACAAGACACGGTTGTTGCGAAAGAAAACAATTTCAACCAATGATAGAGCAGCAATTGTTTCACGGTGATTTGATTGGTCCAACCCAAAGCAATACCAAGAGAACATATACCTCATAATAAAATGCCTTTAAGAAATAGACAGACATTAATTGCTGCAATTAAGGACTTATAAAAGGAAAATATATCATATAAAATGCCAGGGGGTGACAAGCATACGCATACGGCATTGAAACACGAGCGGACTTAAAAGCCGTGGAGCTGATACAGTGGGCAGATACACTGCTCTCCAAAGATACACCTAATAAATTGTTTGGCGCACAATAGAAAATAAGTTATATTTGAGGCAGATGGTTTACGTGGCCTTCGTAAGTAGAGGAATTTGGTGACAAAACTAGTGATATCTCGTCTCCAACTGGTTTGATTTGCACTAAGATACAAACTTGGTTTTGTAGCGTTTTTTTTTCAGGCGGGACAATTATATGAATATTTATCTGGTGCCTCGTTATTGATTCAAACAATTCATAATTACTCTTTTAGTCATCTAATTATGCTTTGGGCCTTTCATCCATTGTGTGAATCTTAATTATAAGACTAAGTGCATCTAATTATAGCATTATAATTTTCTATATTCAAGAAAGAGTTTTTCTTTTGGGTGGGGGGGGGGGAGCACCAAAAAGATTAGATGTAATTATGTGACCATTGAGGTTTTAGTATTAAAAAGAAAAATACGCTACCTTTTGCCGCTACAAAGAGCAGTGTTTTCTTTACACGGTCAGGTACAAGAGCGAGTCGCATTGAGTAATCGAGCCCCTGTCTCTTTGTCTATGAATTATTTTCTACGCTTCAAGGTACAAAGTAATACCAGAAAATGGCCATGGCACAAAAATAGTCACGTAACTATGTCTCAGATGGAAGGCGTGTTGTTGTCGCGGGGTGATGGAAGGCGTGTTGTTGTCGCGGGGTGATGAAAGGCGTGATGGAAGGCGTGTTGTTGTCGCGGGGTGATTGAAGGCGTGTTGTTGTCGCGGGGTGATGGAAGGCGTGTTGTTGTCGCGGGGTGATGGAAAGCGTGTTGTTGTCGCGGGGTGATGGAAGGCGTGTTGTTGTCGTGGGGTGATGGAAGGCGTGTTGTTGTCGCGGGGTGATGGAAGGCGTGTTGTCGCGGGATGTTTGTCCTTTGTCTGACTGTCTGTCTGCCTGCGACTGGTTTTTTCCCCACGATCCATTTTAAAAATGGCGTAGATTGATAAGTGGCTGTAAAATAACCTGAGCATTGTTTTCTGTGTGTTTATGTGTACGTGTGTGTGTGCACGTGTGTATGTAGGTGTGAGTGTTTGTGTATGGGTGTGTGTGGGTGTTTTAGTGTTTTTTTTTCAGTTTAGAATAAAAGAATGTGTGGATTCTAAAATGATATTTTGCTTACGAAGTCAAAAGATATGATTATGAGTTTCAAGCAGAGAATAAAGGAATCGAAGCTTCATTGAAAACTCGACAATGAGTTTCGGTTGTAAAGCTTTTCTAAGAAAAAAATATCAACAAATTTTAAACAGGAACTAGTTCGAGCCACGAATTTATATTATTGAGGAAATTCGAACGAAAATACAAACTTATATTTGTGTGTCCCTACCCGTGTGCTCAGCCAAGCTGTGTGCTCAGCCAAGCTGTGTGCTCAGCCACGCTGTGTGCTCAGCCACGCTGTGTGCTCAGCCAAGCTATGTGCTCAGCCAAGCTGTGTGCTCAGCCAAGCTGACAACTGAGTTGATGAGTAAGTGTAACCTTTTTACATTTTTCTTTATTTTTAACCCTTTTTTCGAAGGACAAATGTCTATTATTTTTATTCTTTTCGGTGTTTGTTGCTTTCAGTTAGTGATTTTGATAGATAACAACAACCAGTGCTACTTTTTGAAAAGATATCCAGGCAAATAAAATAGGAACGATAGTGGATGTCCGGCCTCTGAGATATCCCAATCCCCCCCCCCCCCCCGTCTCATATTTTGTACAACTTTTGAGTGTTTCTTTTGTTTTAATAAAAGCAGGTTCGTATCTTTCTGAAGGAATCTTACAGTTTTATATGAAGAGTGACGCAAGTACATTACGACAAGTGGTAAGTGGCAAACAAGTCGATCCGAATGATTCGTGCTGATGCACAAGTAGTCGATGAACCAATATCACATTTTATTTATATCGCGTTTTCCTACTGGTCGCTCATGGGATGAAACATTATTATTAAACAGATCCTTTTAATAGAAATTTACTTGACACGTTATGTATTGAGATTTTTAAATGAATTGTAATATTGTTCGGGTAAAGCGAAACTGTTAGAAGGTATCGTAATAAAGTCCCAGGAAGCATTTTTGTCTGATATTAAGCTAAGATTCGTTTGAAAAGATAATTCGCGATTGTAATCACATTAACAGTTATTGCTTTCTGACCAGTAATAGAAAAGAACTTGCGTCTGGGCGGATTTACAGATTGGCACCACTGCGGAAGATTTTTTTCAGCTGCTTAAAACCCAACCAAGCAGCTGAAGCCAAATGCTCGTGCATAACTGTCCCTTGTCACACAACACACAACAGAAACTAAGTAGTATTTTTTGGTTCACAACGTGCTCCTATCACCAATGATGTATAATCTCTTCAATAGTTCCATTTTGGTGGCCTTTGATGATATAGTCATTCCTAAATAAGACCATCCAAAAAACTCGGACCACTTCATTTCAGTCCAACTGATGGTTCGGT
The DNA here is from genome assembly GCA_949752745.1 of Protula sp. h YS-2021. Taxonomy (NCBI): domain Eukaryota; kingdom Metazoa; phylum Annelida; class Polychaeta; order Sabellida; family Serpulidae; genus Protula; species Protula sp. h YS-2021. The sequence goes on along the minus strand of OX457030.1, from coordinate 60,559,033 downwards.
TTCCGAGATCCAACTGTATTTATTTATTTATTTTTTATATCTATATTTATTTATATTATATTTATATTTATTTATTCTTCATATTTTTGATAGCGTATTGGAAATAGTACAGCTCTATTTCTCTGTTTAGTGAAAATTTTAAAATAATGTCAAAAGTGTTTCTTCTCATTTCTGAATTCCACCAGAAATGGAAACTTTATTAATCAACGATATGGGGGACATAATCTCACGATGGAAGAAGGGATTCCTGCGATCCGGGGAGGGGGCGGAATTCCTACGATGTGGGGAGGGGGCGGAATTCCTACGATGTGGGGAGGGGGCGGAATTCCTACGATGTGGGGAGGGGCGAATTCCTACGATGTGGGGAGGGGCCGGAATTCTTACGATGGGGGAGGGGCGAATTCCTACGGTGTGGGGAGGGGCGAATTCCTACGATTTGGGGAGGGCGCGGAATTCCTACGCTGGGGTGAGGGGCGGATTCCTACGGTGTGGGGAGGGGCGAATTCCTACGATGTGGGGAGGGGCGAATTCCTACGGTGTGGGGAGGGGCGGAATTCCTACGATGTGGGGAGGGGCGAATTCCTACGATGTGGGGAGGGGGCGGAATTCTTACGATGGGGGAGGGGCGAATTCCTGCGATGTGGGGAGGGGCGAATTGCTACGATTTGGGGAGGGGCGGAATTCCTACGGTGTGGGTGGGGGGCGAAATTCCTACGATGTGGGGAGGGGCGAATTCCTACGATGTGGAAAGGGGCGGAATTCCTACGGTGTGGGGAGGGGCGGAATTCCTACGATGTGGGGAGGGGCGAATTCCTATGAAGTGGGGAGGGGCGAATTCCTACGATGTGGGGAGGGGCGAATTCCTACGATGTGGGGAGGGGGCGGAATTCTTACGATGGGGGAGGGGCGAATTCCTGCGATGTGGGGAGGGGCGAATTGCTACGATGTGGGGAGGGGCGGAATTCCTACGGTGTTGTGGGGGGGGGGGGGGCGAAATTCCTACGATGTGGGGAGGGGGCGAATTCCTACGATGTGGGGAGGGGCGGAATTCCTACGGTGTGGGGAGGGGCGGAATTCCTACGATGTTCGGAGGGGGCGAATTCCTACGATGTGGGGAGGGGCGAATTCCTACGATGTGGGGAGGGGCGAATTCCTACGATGTGGGGAGAGGGCGGAATTCTTACGATGGGGGGAGGGGCGAATTTCTGCGGTGTGGGGAGGGGCGAATTCCTACGATGTGGGGAGGGAGCGGAATTCCTACGATGGAGGGAGGGGCAAATTCCCACGGTGTGGGGAGGGGCGAATTCCTACGGTGTGGGGAGCGGCGGAATTCCTACGATGTGGGGAGGGGCGGAATTCCTACGGTGTGGGGAGGGGCGGAATTCCTACGGTGTGGGGAGGGGCGGAATTCCTAGGATGTGGGGAAGGGCGAATTCATACGATGTTGGGAGGGGGCAGAATTCCTACGATGTGGGGGCGGGCGGGGCGGAATTCCTACGGTGTGGGGAGGGGCGGAATTCCTACGGTGTGGGGGAGGGGCGGAATTCCTACGGTGTTGGGAGGGGTGGAATTCCTACGATGTGGGGAGGGGCGAATTCCTACGATGTGGGGAGGGGCGAATTCCTACGATGTGGGGAGGGGGCGGAATTCCTACGATGTGGGGAGGGGCGAATTCCTACGATGTGGGGAGGGTCCGGATTCTTACGATGGGGGAGGGGCGAATTCCTACGGTGTGGGGAGGGGCGAATTCCTACGATTTGGGGAGGGCGCGGAATTCCTACGCTGGGGGGAGGGGCGGATTCCTACGGTGTGGGGAGGGGCGAATTCCTACGATGTGGGGAGGGGCGAATTCCTACGGTGTGGGGAGGGGCGGAATTCCTACGATGTGGGGAGGGGCGAATTCCTACGATGTGGGGAGGGGGCGGAATTCTTACGATGGGGGAGGGGCGAATTCCTGCGATGTGGGGAGGGGCGAATTGCTACGATGTGGGGAGGGGCGGAATTCCTACGGTGTGGGGGGGGGGCGAAATTCCTACGATGTGGGGAGGGGCGAATTCCTACGATGTGGGGAGGGGCGGAATTCCTACGATGTGGGGAGGGGCGAATTCCTACGATGTGGGGAGGGGCGAATTCCTACGATGTGGGGAGGGGCGAATTCCTACGATGTGGGGAGGGGGCGGAATTCTTACGATGGGGGAGGGGCGAATTCCTGCGATGTGGGGAGGGGCGAATTGCTACGATGTGGGGAGGGGCGGAATTCCTACGGTGTGGGGGGGGGGCGAAATTCCTACGATGTGGGGAGGGGCGAATTGCTACGATGCGGGGAGGGGGCGGAATTCCTACGAGGTGGGGAGGGGCGAATTCCTACGATGTGGGGAGGGGGCGGAATTCCTACTATGTGGGGAGGGGCGAATTCCTATGATGTGGGGACAGAATACCTATGATCTGGGGGACATAAATCTCGCGATGTGGAAGAGAGATGCCTACGCTTCGCGCGGGGGAGAGGCAGAATTCCTACGATGTGGGGGACAAAATTCCTAAGATGTGGGGTACAGAATTCCTACGATGTGGGGGACATAATTCCTACCACGCGGAGGACAGAATTCCTAGAAAGACGGAAAGACAAGCCTTGGAATAACGAGGTCGTTTTGTGACTTATCATTTAACAGGACTACCAAAAATCTCCCTGAGCAACCGGAGTCCTGCACATCTTTTTGAGCATTGTAATGCATTCACATCTTGAGTCGTATTCTCCTCCGTCTTTATATATATATATATGTGTGTGTGTGTGTGTGTACTACTGCTAACAACTCAGATACTAGAAGAATTAATGAATACCAAGTCGAGTTTTGAATATTTATTGCAGTTTTCAATATTTTCATTGCACACAACAACTGTATGAGTATCTTTATAGCGGATGACTAGAAAATTGCACCAGCAATACCGGCAGTTAACTCCCTCAAGCTCATATCGTCCATCCCCCTAATCCCCCTCCCTCCCGGCCCACTGCACGGCTCAACAACCTAACTCCAAGAAACGCATGCATTACTTTTCTCTTTAATACTCAAAACATATGGAAAGCCGTTTTCACATTTATTTGGGAATTATTGATATTAAAAAATAAATTTTTGATCTCAAAATTGATTTTTTGTTATCAAGAATTAATTTTTGATCTCAAAAATTCATACATTGATATCAAGAATTAATTTTTGCTATCTATAATTGTATTTTCGATATCTCTAAATGTATTCTTGATCTCAAAAAACAATTTTTGATATCAATAAATATTTAGAGATATCAAGAAATATTTATTGATGTCAAATATGATTTAATGATATATAAAATTGATTTTTTGAGATAAAAAATTCAATTCTTGATAGCAAAAATGAATTATTTGAGAGCAAAATATCAATTTTGAGCTCAATAATTCATTTCTTTTCATTGATATCAAGAATTTATTTCAGATATCATTATTTCATACTGATACTGTTTTAATTTGTATTTTGAAATCTGCAAACGATTTTTTTTATCTCAAAAATTGATTTTTGACATCAAAATATCAGTCTATTTTTTTAATAAAAAATTCAGAAACACGCCTCTGTAAATAAATAATGACTGGTCCTTCTATACAGAATCTTTCTTTAATTTTTTTACTATACAAAAAAGAAGCAATTCTTGATCAAAGATTGTGTTGGTATTATTGATCTCAAAACCTCAAAATTTTTTCTCCAAAATTTAATTGACGATTCGTTATATTTTATGTAAATGTGTCTCTCCCTTAAGTTTTTTAAGTTTGTAAAATGGATTTTTTATCTCAAAAATAATTTTTTGCCATCTAAAATTCAATTACTGATAGCAAAATATGAATTACTGATATCTACATTGATTTATTGATATCTTTAATTATATTTTGATATCAAAAATAAGCATTAAATGTTAAAACGGCATGCCATAAAATCAAGCAGAGCTAAAACACCCACTGTTTAAAAATTTCATGTGTGAAACGTTACTTTGCATATCTCTCTCTTTTTTTAAATTAAATTTTGTAAACATTTAAGAAATATAACTAAAGTTACTTAGGACTTTTCTTAACCATTTTGTCCATAGCGGTATGCATAGCTTGTAAGTGAAATTGAAAAAAGGTCGCATGCATGAAGTATATAAATTATTGCAGAATAATATATACAAAAGGTTGATCCCGTACTTGCTCGGGACTGCGAAACGATTCAGTACTTATTTTTACGTCAATTATATTTAACTTCATTGTGGTATAAAAAACTTAAGACTTTAATGAAACTATTTTTTATTAAAGTTTTATGTTGAAAATACCAATAAAAAGAAAAAATGTAGAGTGAACAAAAAGTGTAACGGGTTTGACCAAAGAATACCTTTTCCCGCGATTGTTTTTTTTTCAAGTTCATGACCCCATCCTACCCCCTCCCCCCCCCCCCACCACACCCCTTCCAGGACAACGGATGTCACCATTGGAAGGCAAATATTTACAAAACGGAATCTATTATTAAAATAGTACATTTTGCGGTAAGTAGTGCTACACCCCACGACGGTATGTCTGTCTGTTTGTATATTTTACTGCTGTTGTTTCTAGCACACACTTCAAGCACACATAGAACCATTGGCATTACACAGGACTATTGTTTCTCCTCCGCTGTCACTTTGGTTACATCCCTCCCAAAACGCCCTCCTACAGAATACTGATCATAACGCTTCACGTCGCTGCCACCAGATCGCTTCCCAAAACGTCCTCCTACACTATAGGGATCATAACGTTTTTCGGCCTCCTCCTGGCTTGCTCTTTTACCGAATCTTCCACCTATGCTGAAGGGATCGTAGCGTTTTTCGGCCTCCTCCTGGCTTGCTCTTTTACCGAATCTTCCACCTATGCTGAAGGGATCATAGCGTTTTTCGGCCTCCTCCTGGCTTCCTCTTTTACCGAATCTTCCACCTACGCTGAAGGGATCATAGCGTTTTCCAAAACGTCCTCCCACACTAAACGGATCGTATCTCTTTCCGAAACGTCCCCCTACACTGAATGGATCATAACGTTTGCTGGAGGGATCATCAAATGGTCCTCCACGCTTTCCAAAACGCCCTCCCACACTGAAGGGATCGTATCGTTTCCCAAAACGTCCACCACCCCAGCCATATTCCATGGAGTCAATGTCAGAGTCCCGTTTTCCAAAACGGCCTCCTCCCCACCCATACTCCATGGGTTCGAAGTTCGAGTCACGCTTGAGGTATTCCTTGAGTTCCATATTTTTTTCCTGTAGAGAATTTTCCAAAGCCACGGTTTCTCCACGCAGATCTAAAGCGTCCTTAGGAGTTCCTAGCATGTCCGCGATGATCACCAATTCCTCACTTCCGGTGGCATCACTGTCCGACGACGCTGCGCACACGAGAATCGCGAGAGCAGATACGCAAATAAAACGCAGCATCGATATGGGAGCCATCGCCATCGGTCCGGCCTGAAGAAAGAAAATCACACAGCGGTTACAGGAGGATAAAACTGCTGCAGATCTTGTTGCTGCAGTAGAAGCAACAATGTCGTAGTTACTGAATAAGTTCATAGTAAATATATGAGAAAACTGAGAGAGACACAATTTTTCCGGGAAGTGCAATCCCCTGTGGTAATATGGGACGTAGACAAAACCTCCTCTCTAACCCGCCCTCCCCCCACCCTTCCAAATAGCGCATGTTCGGGTATCGGAATCAGTTGATGCGATAGCTGTACGTTCCTTGTCGATACCAAAAACATCTTCATAATTCATAGAGCACAAGAAAAAAGTACCCCGCCTCCCCGTCCCCCCTTCAAAAAAAATTCAAGCACAAAGTACAGCCATTTGGATGCCAGTTTTCGGGGCGGGAGGGGGGAAGACAGAGAGAGAGAGAGAGAGAGAGAGAGAGAGAGGGAGGGAGGGAGGGAGGGAGGGAGAGAGAGGGGGAGAGAGAGAGAGAGAGAGAGAGAGAGAGAGAGGGGGGAGGGAGAGAGAGAGGGGGAGAGAGAGAGAGAGAGAGAGAGAGAGAGAGAGAGAGAGTGAAAGAGAGAGAGAGAAAGAGAGAGAGAGAGAAGGCAATATTTTTAATGCGGAAGGAAAACAAGTCGCCCCCCTCCCACCCCCCGGAAAAATGAATAGATTGAACATGAAATGAGTCTACGGCCCTTTCGGGCGCATTTAACCGAAATGTTTTTGTTTATAAAGTTGCTTTCCAGAGCGATGTAGTGCACTTTAATGTCGTTATTCTAGACACTTAATTTACAGGAAAATGTGAATAAAAAGAGACTATGGAATTTCGCAGTTCTATATCAATCAGCTCAGTCGCTACATCAGTTTATGTTCAGACAAGAATATGACAAAAGAACCAATATTTTAAAGCCCTTTCAAGCCTGTTTTGCCCCTCCAGGTTTTGCTAGAGATATTCGGAACTTTTCAAAAAGGTCCTGGCCAAGCATCGAGATACACACATATGGAGACACATATATCGAGATGCACACATATGAAGACACACACAAATCGACACACACATATCGAGACACACATATATATCGAGATGCACACATATGGAGACACATATATCGAGACACACATATGGAGACACACACATATCGAGATGCACACATACAGAGCGTTCTAAAAGATAAATTTAAATGTCGAATTTATAGAGATACAACACCAAAAAATATTGTTACAAAAATTCTTTTCAATCTAGTTTCTTATTTCTCAGTTACTGCAGTCATGGCAACCGATATTTCATTTCACATAACTGTATCCTTATTCTTTTACGCTGAAGTTCACATCAAACCCAGCGCGATAATGGGACTCCCCTTTCCTGGCACCTCGGCGAGGATTTATATTCTCGAATTGAAAATTGAAAATATAAACCTAAATGAAGAACATCTTACATCTAAAAAATGCATAAATTAGGAAATAAGATAGAAAAAAACTTCTTGTTATTCTTTTTTAAATCTGTATTTCGAAACAGTTGTTCGAATTGGCCATGGCTTCTAGTAGAGAACGCTAATAATTTCTGTGTATTTTTGGCTTTGAGGAAAATAAAAATCATGACACTGTACAATTGTACCAAATAAATTTCCCATTTATTTCGAGTTTTCCATTATTTTCTATTTTAGCAAAATACTGAGAAATGCACGCCGACATTTTGGTCTCAGCTTCCAAGCCCCCCTCCCTCCCCCCTCCCTCCCGAAAAATAGGCCGACTGAGAAAGAAGGGCAGTCTCACATTCATTATTCTTCTGCTCCCTATCACGAAAATCTGCATCAGTATAAAGTTAATGGGGCAACGGAGGGAGGGGGGGGGGGGTAAAAGGTATTCCTCTGACAAATTTTGGTAAAAGTCATGGTATGATAAGTCTTTCAGTTGAAAATGAAGTATAACTAGAATGAAACAAATCGATGTAGCCAGATATGCCTTCCCAGCGGCCAGTACGACTCACAGAGTTGTAGCCAGATATGCCTTCCCATCCCCAGTACGACTCACATAGTTGTAGCCAGATATGCCTCCCCAGCCCCCAGTACAACTCACATACTTGTAGCCAGATATGCCTTCCCACCGCCCTCTCCGCCAGGACGACTTACAAACTTGTAGTAGTCAGTGGTGCAGACTATCAAGACCAGTGTGTGTAAAAGACTAAATAAAAGACTAGACCCCTTCTAAAAGCCCCACAAGCATCTGAACATTTTAATGATTCCAACAGAAAGAACGGATAGGTCTTCCGCCCACATCCTCTCTCTCTTCCGTATCTGCCGCAGTAACATCTGCCCAATGTTGCTCAATGGAAACCTCCCAGATACTAAATATGTTTCTATCCATATGTTTTGTTTATTTTGACAAAATAGCATTTCGTTAATTTTTTGTTAATTTCAAAAATATCACGACGTTTCACACCTACGATAACTTCGAAAATATAGCCCATGTAATACCTAATTGCGAACGGGAGAAAGTTGCGATAACAACAGCCTTAAGCCACCTTTAGCTGAAGACCAAAAAAAAAACAAAAACAAAAAAAAAACAAAAAAACAAAACAAAAAAAAAATACGGAAGTTTGGAAGGAGCATCAAGATTCGTAGGACAATGGTTTGGGGGAATGGGGAGGAGTTGCGACGGACGCTGATTGTGATGGGGGGGGGGGGGTGGGGTGGGAGGGGGGGGGGGGCTGGTTGTATGTATGATATATCAGTCTACATCTCCAGGCCACGCTCAGACAGTGAAATCATTTGAGAATCCAGGTCTTGGCCATGCACAATACCTTCAGGATTAAACCAGTCCGAAATTAAAACCCATTTATTTAGATAAGAATGCGCTATTGTCGAGAGGTTGTTACCATTAATAGGCGTATGAATACAACCAAAAGTAGTGCGATGACATCAAACAATTTAATTTATACGCAAGCAAAGAAGCCCTTTGAAAACACACTTTCCTTGCTTCAAGAATATTCTATTTCATCTCTCCTTAAATATCACAGTTAGGAATCTTACCTCAAAATAAAAATTGTCTTGCAATCTTCGAATTGTCCACAGTTACAATGCTGTACCATTACTTCATTTAAATAGAAACGTCATTTCTTAAAATTATCTTCATTTAGTACTTGCAAAACAAAAAAGCTTACCCTCTGCACGCGTTCTTGTTTTGCACGCGTTCTTATTTTCCGCACGTTCTTATCTTTGCACGCGTTCTTATCTTTGCAAGCGGTCTTCTCTATTATTGTATCCTGAAGGTCTTTCAAAATGATGCCAGTTAAAACACAAACAGACGTAATTCAAGTAAGCTTTTCAGAAGAAAACAAAGTTTCTGCACTGTTCCGTAATTCTCGTCTTTGTGTTCAAAATTCCCGACTTTTTTCCTGCGCAAACAGTTTATATAGTCATCGGGATCCCTTCATCTTTATGGATCACGCTGTCGTGTCATAATCATTTCTGTCACAACGACATCAACGTCATAATCAGAAACCTTAACTTTTCCACACACACCCTCGCATGGAGCATATGGGTTCTCACCGCTCACCGTTGGGTCGTGGTTAAGATGGCACACAGTTGACTGGTTTCAGTGGCCCCAACGCTCACTGTTGTGTTCGGTTACACCAACCGAAAGTCTGCTTAGTTCCACGGATAAAAAGTATGGCAAGTTTTGACTCATACTGTGTTAAAGTTAGGGCATATTAACCGGAGAAAATGTTGACCACATGATCAACAATTTAAAAACGTCAGCATGAATTAATGTAGCTATGTGAATATTGTCACAGGTATATAATTAAAGGTCTACATTTGCATTTATTGACCAATAATCACTTCCGGTTTGCCAATTTACTGATCATAAAACAAAGTAAATCTGGACTTATTTTGAGTGAACATAGCTCATTTAAAAGGTGTTGACTTAAAGGTCAACATTTCAATGTCACAAACACACCGTAGAGTTGATTCCTTCTAAGTCAACATCTGCTTATATATCATTGAAATAATACAAGTGAAGTGATCCAGAGGCAAGGAACAAAACATTGAAACTTTGCTACAGCGACGAGAAGAATTAAACTTATGGCTCCAGAAAAAATGAATCCCTTTCAAGCAGATGTGTTTTAATCCTTGTATGTTTCATAAATGGAGACTGCATTTATTTTATCTGAAAGTATAGTGGGGATTTTCTCCACTAAATGTTATATATTAAACATAAAAGCTATAAATAAGAACTTGCTAAAATAGAATGGAGCTCTTGGTTAGTTGTGTTGGAGTAAGTAAGACCAAAATAGTATTTTAAAAGTTGTTTCATTTGTGTTGATTTTTCTTCAACATTTATTGATTTTTGCCATTGATATATTTTTTCACTCTGAAAATTTACGCTGGTTTTTATGGTGGTAGTAATTGAGTTTTCTTGACATTGCAGACAGTTCCAGTAACCGAAACGAACAGTGTTGCTTGGTGCTATATTCGGGACTGCAGCGTTGACAGGGCCAGCGATAATCCATTGCTGTTACAGCGGAATGATCACCCTTCCGCCCATACCATTATTCTATATAAGCAAGCAGAAGAATTATGAGATTTTGCTAATTTTTGGTAAATTATTTTGCAAAATTTTCTCATCCAAACCTATGTGAGAAGAATATTAAAAAACCGTTAAGGAGACGCAGTGATTAGAAAGGGTAATTGATGGGCATTGGTTTGCGTTTGCTGATAACTGGCTTATTTGTTTCAGTAACAAACTTATTCAGAAAAGCATCAATGTCACACATGCAATATTGTTGACATTTTTGCACCCCCCTCCCCCGCTGGAGTGACGCAGAATTTTACCAATTATTCTAATCAGAGAAGGAAAACTTGTGCAATTAGTGAAGCACATGCACGTAAATTGAAACGCGACCTTGCTCAGTTTCCTTTTACCACGATGTCTCCATCAGATGTAAGAATCTGGATCCCAAACGTGCCCTATGTCTCTGCGTGTCTGTTAGCAATTTCCTGAAGGAAATCTTTTTAGCTTAATGCTCAAAAGGTTGTTTTACCAAGTTTGATAAAATGGGTATTAGTACGCTCTTTGACATAAATCTATATCGTATGTAAATTGTCAACGAGAAACAACTCTAGTAGTTTTTAAAAGGATTGTAAAACAGACGAACTGGGAGAAACAAATTCAGCACGGGTCAAGCAAGTTCACTGTAGTGCTTTAAGACGACCTCCTGCCTCAGCCGCTCTCATGCCAGGGGCTACAGCAAACAGAAGCTGACGTGTGACGTAGTCAGCACCATGGGAGTATTCTTTCATCTTCAAACACTTCTTATACAAAGGCGCAAAAATGCGCTTACTCATGGTGGGAAGGGGTTGGGAAGGGGTTGCTCCCCCTCGCGGAGAAAACGTACAACTAGCCACCGCCACCCCTCCTACCCCCCTTGTGCGGAATAAATTGTCAAGTTGCAGACACTCAAAACGCCATTCATATCATGCACGATTCGTTTGATCATATTTTGGTAAAACATCTCGTACCGGGATGTTTCACGATATTTAATAGAATACAGTGATGTCTGAAATGTGCTTCAGGTTTTTAATCTGAAATAGAGTTAAATTTGGCCAAAATAAAGTACTAATTGGCAATTACTGCATGCGTGTCGAGGTGCATGTAGCTGAGAAGCCCTGCGCAATTTGGAATCCAGTGAAACGGCGCCTTTTTCTCTTCAGTTTTTTTTTATATTTCATTTGAGGAAGCAGTTATATCGTAAATGGACATGTATCTTGCTGGCTTGCACTGAGGAACGTGAAAGAGACTTCACAATTCATGCAAACTGTCACGGGTTTAAGATTCGAACCTCGGACCATTTGATATCAGACCAAAGCAGCCGCCGACGCTGAACAAACTGCAAAGCAGATTGCCTACAACAATGTATGAAAGTTGACTTGATTTAAAAAAAAAAGATATGCAACAGATCAAAATAGCCTCTCGTGAACGCCACCCTTTGTCCCCCCTTCCATCAATCAAATAAAGAATCAAACACATTTGTGTGGTTTCACTTATTTGCTCCGCCTGGGGTTAATTAAGCAGCACTTCTCATTTGATTACGCCTTGTACTTATCAATTGGTAAATAACTGTGACATAAATAGACGAAAATAAAGGGATTTGTTGGAAACAATATGCACAGGGAGCTTGAAGCCTGGAAAGGCCGTAACCAGCCGAGTGACCCAAACGGCCGTAACCAGCCGAGTGACCCAAACGGCCTTGACCAGCCGAGTAACCCAAACGGCCTTGACCAGCCGAGTGACCCAAACGCCCGCAACCAGCCGAGTGACCCAAACGACTGTAACCAGCCGAGTGACCCAAACGCCCGCAACCAGCCGAGTGACCCAAACGCCCGCGACCAGCCGAGTGACCCAAACAGCCGTGACCAGTCCAGTGACCCAAACAGCCTTGACCAGCCGAGTAACCCAAACGGCCTTGACCAGCCGAGTGACCCAAACGCCCGCAACCAGCCGAGTGACCCAAACAGCCGTGACCAGTCGAGTGACCCAAACGGCCGCAAACAGCCGAGTGACCCATACTCGTAATAATCAATGGAAGATCTGAGTTTGATCAACGGGGGAGAGGAAAGGTTGAGTGGAGATTTTTCTCCCACCACCTTTGGAAAACTCCGCACAATCATGTCCAAGGGTACAAGTGTTTTTTATGCTAGATTTATTTCAATCGAATACAGTAACCAGTGTGGTCCACTTCCAAAGACAAAACGCTTCGAGCATTTTATAGCTGTGACGTCAAAATAATTTCACTATGTAAACAGCTCTTTCATTGGTCGATTGATTAATGGTTATTTCACTTTTTATGATGTCACTGAATCATTGCTACAGTTTCATCGCTGTCCCAAATATTTTGTATGTTACCATGATTGAAAAATGCAAAGAATTTATTGCCAAAAAGGGGTTACTATTTACAGCACATAATATATTGGTTCATATTCTATCAAATATGTCTGCAGTAATTGTCAAAATCGCCACATTATTGCGTTTGTGTTCCACTGCAAAACAGCCCAAAACAAGGGGTGTGTCTGCAGCGCCTCATGTCAGCACCAACTTTATGACACACACTTTGGGGTAACTGTTTTCCTATATGCTCAGAATGACACGGATCCCAGTCGCCTGTTCGTTTTAATGTTTAATCAAACAATTGTTTCGGGTTCGCTGTCAGATAAATGCATGGATTAGACCCCCCAAACCCACCTCACCCCTACCCAGCCTGTCCGCAAATTGTCAACTCGCAACCAAATGAAAAATGGAACAGCTTGAAGCCGGTACAAGGATTAAAACAAACAAAAGAATTTAGTTATATTTTCGCATTATGTAAAAGTCATTAAACTTAGGTTTTTAACCAAGTTATCTGATTAAGTTAAATTAAAAATTGACACGTTGCGAGTTTGCGGTTGTGAGTTGTCCAGTTGGTAGGTGTTCGGAAGCGGTTTGTCCGGTTGGTAGTTGTCCGGTTGCGAATTGTCCGGTTGGTAGTTGTCCGGTTGCGAGTTGTTCCAGTAAACCATTTGACAGAATGATTATCTTCTGACTTAGCTCAGTTTTACGTTCCGCGAAGCAAATTGTCTCTCATTTGTTGTATTCTGTTTGGGATAAAGAATAAAATGCAGAAATAAAGTTGTATAAAAAAACATAAAATCACTAATTTGAAACCGAATGAAACGGCAAAAGCGAAGAATAATAAGTACAGCAATGTTATGGTTATACTCAATGGTGTATTAATTTAACGAATGAAGTTACAGTTACTTAGAATTCATCCAGTTTTCCCTTGCCATTCCAACATCTAATTAACGTAAAATATTATGCTTTTTTAAAAACAAAAACCAGCGTGTTCTTATAACGCAATAATAAGTGAGACTATAGTTTACGTTCTCCATCCACCGAATCCTTGCTTCAGGACTAAAACGAGGCCGAAAACAGCAACGTGGTCACGAGTACGCAGTGATTCGTCTCTCTGCTTGGGGCAGTATCTTGTATTATACTAAATAAAACTTTAAAAAAGGCCGACATAAAGGTGGAAAGCACAAATGACCCTTTTATGTGCAAAAAACTAGATGCGTTTTCATAGTTATGACTGCCTAAAATTCTGCTATTTTGTTTTCCTTTTTTTAACTTTTTGTCTTTCTTTCTGTTGTAGCTTCGTTTTTTCTGCAAATTTCACTTGTTTCCCTATAACAATGGTTTTGCTGAAGCTCCTCTGTGGATTCTACCAATTTAAGTCGCATCCCGGTTGCTCCTCCCCGAGCGGCTACGGAAGAAGCAATTGCATGCAACTTTCTAGAATTGTGGAGAAACCTTATCACGAAAGTGTGGTATTAGCGGGAGAGGGGGAGGTGGGGAGGGGGTGGGGAGGGGAAGGGGGGTTATATTTACATGCCGCTCACCGGTAGTTTGTTGTGTGTCAGGCCATCTGTGAAGGGCATCTAACTAATGATGCTGTGTGCCCACCATCAAATTATAATATTAAGTCACGAAGGTTTTGCTTTTCATGACGGGCTTAAAATGCTGATTCGGGAGGGTTTGAAACAACTTCAGCAAAGAAGCTGGGATATATACAGGAGGGAGTGTTGAGGCTCGGGGAGGGGGGTGGGGGTGGGGTAGGTGGGGGAGGGCGGTCAGATGACTTACGTAGGGTACAACGCAGCACATGGCATAAATACTTGCTCAAGTAAGTGAACGTAACAGCCTGATGTGACCCCTTTACACCTAAACAATTGGACACAAGGAAAAATCTTCTCACCGAGGCCAAATAAGCAACAACACTAAAAATACCAATGAATGAGACCAATCCGGGAGGCCCACGGGCTTCCTAGCAAGTGTGTCTTATTGCGTTCGTACACTCTTACATAATGCAGCACGGGACTTTGGAGAATTCCTAGGCTAAAGGCACATTACCGCAATAAAAAAACACTTATTCTGTATCCATGTTTGGACTTCGACCTCAATCAAACTTAACTGTTTGGCTGTTTATTGTCTTGTAGCAAAAGGTACGCTACTGGGCAAACCCCTGCTCTTTGTTCTGTGAAACATGCCTGCACTGTCCCTGCTCACCGCCGTGGGACCAGTTTTAGAATAAAACATCTGCATCCCCAAGTGCTGGTGCACTGAGAGCTATCATGTACCGCGCAAACGACAAAACCTGTTAAGGATATCTGACAAAGTACAGGCATGGATATATCTTTCTGGTCCCTTCAAATCATGTTTTAATTTCTATTGCATTATTCCCGCCATCGAAGGCCACCGCCCCACCCCTCCCCCTCCCCCGCTCGCCCCCCCCCCCCATCAAGGCCTTTTGCCTGGAGATCGCAGCGAGCATTTGGAATTGCCGATGCGTCGCGCGACGTCGTATGTAAGTCGCTATTAGGCATCGTTTTGATGCCGAGCTAAGCTGTTATTATCGCTCACTGGAAATGGAATTCATTACGTAAAAAAGAGTAGAAAAAACGGACACTCATAAAAAAGGAGGAATTGGTGGTATGTGTATATATGACGCTGGATGCCTCGTTAAAAAGACACCCCCCCCCCCAAAAAAAAAAAAAAAGAAAAAAAAAGACGGATTTATGACCTGCGATCAAGAATTGCGACCAAGCAAACGTTAGAGCGACGTATCGATCGGCCACGAATGCGGTGAGATGTAATACGTTAAAGCGAAATATAAATATAAATTATTTTATTATTTTAATCTGATGGGTCAATTTCTAAATCAATCATTTTTAAATCTTAACTGGGTTGTAAATGCCGCTACATCTTGCTTTTCTTTGTAATCACAAATCAAGTTAAGTCATGCAACAAGCAAGTATTGATTTATTTCGACTCAGTTTTAAGAAAGCAGTTTTGAATCTGGCAAGGTCAAGACCAGCATATCTTTGTTGGACAATAATAGTTCAATTGACTAAAAAAAGTTCAATATTTGTTGAATAAGGTAAATAATGAGAACCAGGTTTTGACTGGTTTTTCAAAACCTAAGGGCGAAGCCCGCAGGTTTTGAAAATCCAGTCAAAACCTGTGTTTGAATTATTTACCGTTTTTCAATCATTAGTAGGGAACTTTCTCCAAGCAAGAAGTAGTTTTGTTTGGTCAGTCAAACCTCCCTTTGTTCGCGTGCGAAACTTTGGACACATACTAATTCAATTAATAAGTGTGAAATAAATCAAAACCTGCTTTCACGTTAAAAATAGTTGACGTAGAATCATTTTCATCGACTTTTCTAACAGACGGTCAACAAAATTTATAATACATAAGATATTGAAATGGTGCTTATGGATTTTGTCAGTTTTTATGGCGACTTAACACAGGTTCTAAATCAAAGAGATAGTGCTGATTCCACGGACATTTTTATATCACAAATCGAAACAAATCAAGAAAATGTAAATTGTGACGATTCACTGGACAAAATTCTGTCACAAACCGATACCGAGGGGATTAATGATAAACCCGAGAGTGACCGCTCTCTTGACCTGATCGACACAAATATATTTGAAAATGACACGGAAAATGAGCATCCAAACTTTGAAGACAACAGTGACTGTGAGGAAAATACAAGATTTCGTTTCGTGTCTGAGAAAGAGGCATGTGTAAATCAAAATCAAAATCAAACGGCCCAGCAAACATTAAGACGTCAGAATGACGTCGGGTATACGTCGTGACCCGACGTTTCCGACGTCGGACTGACGTACCGGTTTTGGTTGTTTATGAAATGGAACCGACGTCGGGTTTTCAACGTCAAAATGACGTCGGATTCCGACCTAAATCCGACGTCGGAATCAAGTCGGTTTTAGGTTGTATATGAAATTGGAACCGACGTCGGATTCCGACCTGAAACTGACTAGAGTTATATAATCAATAGATAATTAATTATTCAACTGCTGTTGTGAAATACATAGGAAAACATTTTCCATGTAAATTTTTACAATCTAGGAAGAAAAATACCGACGCACCATCAAAATTCTAAAATTTTCATGTGAAAATTACGTTTTTCCTTCCTCTTTTTCAAAATGACTTCCATTACCGGTCAGCGATAATAATGTTCATCGCTTTTTGGTCGTTTTTGCAACGTCGGAATGACGTGAGAAAACCGATGTCGCCTCGACGTCGGAATAAAGTCGAGTTTTAGGGTAATAGGTCAGAATATGGTTGTGAAGTCGTCTCGGCCAAAATACAACCTTTTTTCAACCAAAAAAGACGTCGGTTGTTTGCTGAGGGTTTTCTTTTTTGCAGTCTCGATTTCGAACAGGTTTTGACTTAGAAATCAAAACCTGTTACAACAATAGAAAGTGACCTACTTATGATTGAAAAATCTTTCACACATGTAACCTTCTAAATATGCACTTCAAAGATGTAATCTGACTTCTGTAAGCTGAGAGCTTTTGGTATTTTTTTCTCGTGACGCAATAACTGAACCCAGAAGCAAAAGTCAAAAGCCAGATATTTTCTTCAAGGTGTCCGCGCTCTCATCGGAATGGTTATACACTCCGTCCGCGCCACCCCTCCCCGCCCCCTTCCCACCATGACGTTTGATGACGCATGTATGTGTTCCTTTCGGGTGTTTTATCGGCAATTTGAGCACGCTGGAATGTGTTCCATTTTTTACTGCAGTCTTACAGTCAAAATTGCAAACTGCCATCTGGTGGAAATTCTTCGGACAAACCAGTAAGAATCTGTACAAAATGTTAGCAATGAAAAAAACTGAGAATGCTAAAATATCAACAAACCCATTCATCCTATGCACCAGCAATTTTTAGTGCTTCATTATTATTATTATTATTATTATTATTATTATTATTATTATTATTATTATTATTATTATTATTATTATTTTTATTGGTTTACTCGCCCGCTATGGTTACAGACTTATGTGATCAGTTTTACTTTGGCAATTTCTGGGTAAGTCGATAATCGAAATTACAATGTTAGGAATGTATAGATGGGGCTCTGTTGACCCCCCCCCCCGCCCCCCTCCGCCCTACAGCCACCCTTTGCACTTTATGAGCAGGGGGAAGGAAGGTGGGTACATGACTTTTCCTCATGCTTCTTTCCACAAAATAGCCACTGACTAAATGCAGAGTGCGCTGGTGCAGGACATCACTGGAAACCTGAAGGTATTAAGAGGATCTTATGATCCATAAGGAACCACAACGGAGCCAGCAAAAGACGGTGTGTTACGGGGGAACAAAGAAGATTAATGACTCATTCATATTCTTTGGGGGGAAACAAAGTTCTGCGGGTGCGCTCATACAGATGACTCCCGCGTCAACTATTCTCAAAATAACCAACATAACTGCACTTTCAAAGTTAAATTTGTTTTCCTCTGCAAATCGTTTTCGCGAATCTCGTCAAAAACGCGAACAGTTAGAGTTTAGAAATTTGACATGAGTGTCGGGGGATATCCAATCTGGTGCTGGGTGAAATTCTGAGGCGACAGACGCTTAGATCTAGTGTTTTATCGATAATAATTTAAGACTGCACATCGATTATAACGAGAACTTATTTCTCAAAGGCGAAGTATGTAAGCAGATGGCCCCAAGTAACATTACTTTCTCATTTCAAGTATAATTTTAAAAAGATTTCAGGCTGATTTTGAGTGCTTGGAAGAAGCGAAGTGAAGCTCAACAGTAGCTTCTTTTTTATGCAGCAATAATAATAATAATAATAATAATAATAATAATAATAATAATAATAATAATAATAATAATAATAATAATAATAATAATAATAATAATAATAGCGTATGTATACAGGGGCCAAAAACTACAATGGATTTTCAGATTTTAAACTATAAATAAAAAAGTCTCATTCTGAACTGATATTGTCTAAAATAATTTCTTGATATCAGTGGAAAGAAAATAAATAAGTGAACTGAAAATTGAGATTTCGCTATCAAATATTTTATTTTTGCTTTTATTAATTGAGCTTTGATCTTTAAGAGTCAATTTTAGATATCACTGAATTCTTTATAGCAATGAATCTTTTATATCAGTAATTGTCTAATAAATGGGAAAATGTCAATTCTGCAGAAGAAGAAGAAGGAGAAGAAGAAGAAGAAGATGAAGAAGAAGCTTACCCACCCGTCTTTCTTTTCATTGTCTCCATCGGCGTTCAAGGGTTGGATTTACATATGTATTGAAATCTCCCATAATGTGAAATACATAAGAGAGCGCTGTAGTTCCGGCCACTGAACTTATCAAGGCCACAGAGAATAGACTGTTATTTACAAGCAAAAGACAGCCCCAAAAAGCCCCGCTTCCTGCGACATGCAAAATAAGTACAGAACTAATAACACGGTACATTTCTTATAGAAAAAACACCATCAGATTGTTGTTAGCATTTCGGTGTGTCTGTGGCGCGTGTAACAAACATACTGAAGGACACCAGCACTGAACAGTCTAGCTACCTCCGTGACACAGTATGCTGTGACATACACGCATGAACAAGTGTACAGGGAAAGCGCTAAGATAAGGATACATTACATGTTATATGATATTCGAAGAGAAAAATTAGAACCTCTCAAAGTAAGTAAAAACAGCTGTGTTTTTGTCATTTTTATATCGGCTCAATTTATGTATTTAAATGTCACAGCTTCACATTTATCCCATTTCTTTGTACCTGCCAAATCTAAACGAACAACAAGTTATGTGTCATCAGCATAAGGCATCTGCAGTTCACAAATTCCTTTGGTTCCAAACAAGTTTCGATTTTTACTGATAAATGTGGCAGTTATAGCTTGACGTGACACAACCCCACCAGAATAAGAAACATTAACCCTTTTTGTTCTAAATATGTATTTTTGGGGCGGGGGGATGGGAAGGGGTTGCCTTTGCTGCAAATAAACGGCTTTACAGCGATTCCAAGGGTTCACTGTAAAGCTATTGGTACCACCAATTTGGCCTATTTTAGAACAAGAAAAAAGCAAGAACTTTGCTTAGAAGTAAATACAACGAGATCGTTAGAAACTTTATTGAATGGCAAACCAAGCAGTCCTAACCTGTGGAATAATCCCAAGGTCATTTCATGTTTACGACATCCTAAGGTCCATGCATGACTTGCTTTTTCCTTCTTTTTTTCTTTTTGAGCTTGGGTCTGTTTGATTAGATGTGATTGATTTTAGGCGATATGACAGTTCAGGAGGATGCGGTTAATACAGACTGTAGATGGGGACCAGTCAAATCCCCGTGCGGTAACAAACTGGCAAACCCAAAAATAGTTCTCCTCTGTCTTTCCATAGCCTCGGTCGTACAGGTTTGTAACAGTTTAAGGGTTTACTTACAAAGCATCTCTTTTTTAAAGTTCCAGATATTTTAAACTTGTGCATTTGCAGCGTTCAATGTTAAAGTCTTTGTGGTCAGCCTTCAGTATTAAATCTGTTCTCACGTAGAAAAAGCGGCACAACTACTACTTCTACTACTACTACTACTACTACTACTACTGATAAGAATAATAATAATAATAATAATAATAATAATAATAATAATAATAAAAGTAATACAGTTACCACATATACTACTGCTGCTACTACGTCTGCTACTACTACCCTCACTTCTACCACTGCTATCATTACTACAACAAATATTACATATACTCCTGCCACTTCTACTACTCGTGTCACATCTATTTCTATTGCTCACAACTCCACACTTATTACGACTATTTCCATAACTAAAAATTACTTAGTTTGTTACATATACTCTTGTCAGTTCACTTTTGTATTTTAATGTTGTACATCACCGCAACTCTAATATGAGCTGTCAAAGTCGAATTAATTGACTGAATGTATTGTATTGATCAGGGTATGGTCGTGAATGGCTTCGTGAACGTCGGCCTAACGAGCATCGAGAAGCGCTTCAATTTGCCAAGCCGGGATACAGGCCTAATCGCTAGCGTCTACGACATAGCCACCGTCATTTGCTTGCTCCCTGTAGGGTACTTCGGTGGTCAGGGTTCGAAACCAAGATGGATAGGATTTGGGATGCTGATATTAGCTTGTGGAGCGTTTGTGTTTTCGCTTCCGCACTTCCTAACAGGTGTCTACAGGTATAAGGTTTTGCTTGAACTCACAATAACCTAGCAGAAAGAATGCTATCTATATATGGTCAACTAATTGTGATAAAACTGAAGAAGCCAAATAATGCTTAAGCAATATTCCAAAACTATCTGAACCACTTGTATCGGGTGTTCATGCATCGTCATTTTGTCACTTTCAACAAGGAACTTATTTGTCGCACTTTATACTTGATTTTTTGGTGCTGTAATGAAATTCTTTGTTCACTTTCAACAAGGAACTTATTTGTCGCACTTTATACTTGATTTTTTGGTGCTGTATTGAAATTCTTTGTTATATTCTTTTACTTCAATTATAATCACTTATATCTACTACTCTTGCTTTTAACTGGTATAGTTTAATAACTTGTTTGGTGTTGTTTAATTAGTACTCTGATATTATTAATTAGAACTCTGATGTGGTATAATTATTACTTAGTGGTTATTTAATTACTTTTTTGATGCTGTTTAATCATTTCTTTGATATTGTATATTGACTACCTTGCTGTTGTTTAATTAATTCTTTTATGTTGTTTAATTACTACTTTCATGTTGTTTAATTACTTCTTTGATGTTGTTTAATGAGTACCTTGTTGTTGTTTAATTACTTCTTTTATGTTGTTTAATTACTTTTTTGATGTTGCTTAATTACTTCTTTCATATTGTTTACTGGCTACCTTCTTGGTTAATTACTTCTTTCATGTTGTTTAATTACTTTTTGATGTTGTTTAATTACTTCTTTGATATTGTTTACTGACTACCTTGTTGTTGTTTAATTACTTCTTTTATGTGTTTAATTACTATGTTAAAAAAGATACGACATACAGGAAGAGGATCAGTTTTGCGACACAACTTTAAATGGCACGGACACTTGTAAGGACAAGGATGATTCCGTGTCTCACTATAAATACGTGCTGATGCTTGGACAAATCCTTCACGGCGTCGGCGCTGCTCCCTTGTTTACGTTAGGGCTGGCCTATATAGACGAGCACCTTACACCAGAAAGCTCGGCTTTATACTTGGGTACGTTTTAATGCTAGTAAATAACACTCGGTAAAGTTTACTAAATTACAAACAGGGCGCTAATACATACAAACACTCTTCTTGTTCAACGCAACTGTACGTTTTTATCACAATAGTTTTATCATCATGTTATTCACCACAACTATTAGGGAGGATATCAAATTTTCTCGGAAACATGCGGTTGATCAATATACAGAATCAAAATTTGAGCAAACTATCCGTCTTTATGAAATCGTTATAAAAATAGCAGACGGCATGGCACTGACTAGGAAACTGCATGGCACTGCCATATATAGATATGTTGAGATTAAATGCAACAGATCTTGCAAAATGTGACTTCCAGGGGTGTTTTTTGCTGTGGCTGTAACTGGACCTGCTATTGGATATTTACTCGGCGGTTATTTCCTTGAAATTTTTACAGATTTTGACAAAGTCGACACACAGAAGTAAGATTTCAAATTATTTCTTATGCTAAACTAAAATGTTGTGGCTCTCTCTCTCTCTCTCTCTCTCTCTCTCTCTCTCTCTCTCTCTCTCTCTCTCTCTCTCTCTCTCTCGTATATATATATATATATATATATATATATATATATATATATATATATATATATATATTTATACATATCACTGTCTCTTTGGCTCGCTCTCTCTCTCTCTCTTTGTCTTTCTTTCTTTTTCTTTCTCTCTTTTTTCTTTCTTTCTTTCTTTCTTCCTTTCTTTCCTTATTTCTTTTTATTCTTGAAAGAAATATTTACAAAATTCTTAATACATTATACTTTCTCACAGAATTGACATTACACCAGAAAGCGAGGCGTGGGCGGGGGCCTGGTGGATTGGGCCGCTACTATGCTCCGGACTGGCCCTCCTCATCGCTGTACCAATTCTTGGCTTCCCTCAGCACCTGCCAGGTATTGTCACACTCTTTCACATTTATCATATCAACGAATGACATGCCAATCTTATTTTCATACCATTTCATATGTTTTCAAAATATGAGAGACCGTTTTCGCTACCGAGTACTGAAAATGACATTTGGGGCCTTAAAAATTACGACACTGAAGACTAAAAAAGTTAAGGAGTCCCCATAGATTTCTGTTAAAAGTAGTGTCACGATGCCAGTTGCACTGAACTCTACAAAATATACCTATGCCTATGCCTATCTTATGTCGGCAGCCGGCAACTCTTTCGATTTCTAGTCGAGGTTTCCTCGATGTCAAGTGCACGTTTATCAAACGTTGTTGGAACATTACACTGTTTACTGGAGTATCAAAATTGCTATAACACCATAAATACTGAAAAGGTATCATTCTCTAGTAAAATCCCGAAAATGGCAAAACAGATAGAATAAATAAATGAATAAAATAATAAGTTAATAAATAAATAAATAAATTGATAAATGATAACTAGAACCGCATTTCACAAGCGACATCTTCAACATTTGACAAACATTAAAAGTTAAAAATATTTCTTTAGTCGGCCTATTATTTCTTGAACAACATGAAGTTTTTTACAAGCCGCATAGTCTATGATACACTAAGTACAGAGCTTATGGCGCAGCACGTATGCCCCTTATAAAGTTCATCTGCTTAGTTATGTTGGCTCAACGGCTTTATTGGTTGAACGGACTAGCACTTTTTCTCTATGCAGTGAGAGCTCGCGTAACGGCCATAAGCTGTGCTGTTTTGCACAACCGATACTTTGCTTTAAATGTGCTGTATATATTTATTCTAAAATCAGCTGTGTTTGCGTGGCGTTTTAAGCATGAAAACGAAATCGTAGACAAAACAAAGGCGATATGCACACCCTCAGATCAAGTTCTGCATAAGTACAAAGGTTTGTGGTCCTAGGGCCTGTAGTACCAGAGAAGAAGCTAAGACAAGAAAATGAATTTTTGCTGTCAAGAAAAAAAGCACCAAAAGGCTGCGCGCACAAATTCATATAAGCCTTGCCCAAGTCAAAGACTTGTCAAGTGTTAATAATAATTATAAATGATAACAAACTGAAGAAAAGAAGTATGAAATTTTTAACTTTGAGATAAATCTAGAACTTGTTTAGAAAGTAATAAGTAACAAAATAATTAAGTAAATACTAAGCGGTTAGATAGCTGCTAAACCAAATTCGCAATACCATACGCAGTACCAAATAGCGCTAGCATCATAACAAAGGCTATTGGTTACATACAATGCCATTGCCTCTGCTGTGTGTGCTGAATGACATAGTGCATTTGTACTAGCCTTTCCTTTGCTCTCGTATTTAACAGGCATTTTTTGGTACTGGCAAGCTTTTCTAGATATTTGGCTTTAAAACTTCATGATAGCGCCGCAAGTCAAAAATTTTATCGGAGGAAGCAAGTTCCAATGGTCTACTTTAAAGAATTGTGCCAAGTTTCATTTCCTTACCCTGGCCGTTTCGCAGCAGTTGTGTGCAAATCGAAGCAAAATAACAGCGTGAAAAAGCAAAAATAAACAAAAAGGTAAAAGATAATCTTCCAGAATTTCCAACATAATGTTTGAAAAAGTGCAAAATGATTTTCCGTTAGGAATGTTTCAAAAACCCATTCCTTGCTAGCAATTTAGGAAAATTATGTTGCAACACAGCAACATATAGCGTCGGTTATTACACTTATTACACGGAATATTGTTAAAGGTTGGCAGGAACTGGACGGCAAGAAGAACTCAGAAGTGTACAAAGGAAATGAGGATATCGTGCCACAGCATTCGGGAATCAAGAGTCTGAAAGATTTCCCAGCGATAATGAAGAGCCTCCTGACCAATCCTACCTTCATTTTCCTCAGCCTGGCTGGAGCCTATGATGGTATGAGAATTGTTTGCAAACAATCAAGGAATTAAGAAAAGAACTAGACTAAGGATTAACATGGCGCAGCGTGACAAATATATTGAGATACCAAACTCAAACATGTGAAAAATTTTTTATCATATTATGAACCATATACAGTGCATTTAGTTCACACTTGCTAGCAAGAGCTGGCAAAGGATCTCTGAAAACAGGAAATTTAAGGGTAAAAACATAAGGTTACTCATGTAGCAAATGTACATAAATGTACAGGAAACTGTTCATGTGTAAAGAAGATCCAGCATTTTTGTGATATTTATTATAACAAATCTATATAATTACTACTTACAGAATGGAAGAATAAACAAGTAATAAAACCCAGTTTTAATGTGATTATTTTAGCCTTTCTGGTGGCTGGATTTTCTTCCTTCAGTCCAAAATATATAGAAACTCAGTTCAGTGTATCTGCATCAACAGCTGCCATCATCGTTGGTAAGGTGCATTCATTAAATAAACTAGAATTAACTTGTAATTATTTATGAAATATAAAACTGTTCCATTTCAAAACATAATTAATTAGTAATCAACACATACAGATACATTTCTGTTTTGACCTCTATGACTTTGTAATGTTATTTCTTTTATGTCTGATTTAAATACTCTTCTTTATATATCTTCATTTCTTGCTTGATTTAATTAAATATTTTTAGTTATCTCTCAGCTTGTGTAATCTCTGTGGCACAGGCGCGTGCTTGGTGGTGTGCGGTGCAGCAGGACCATTGCTGGCAGGAGTGATCATCAAGCGATGGAAGCTGAGCATTTCCGGTATCATGAAGTTCTGTATCGCTGTGTCACTGCTCACGCTTCTCTTTGGTCTTTGCCTTCTCGTCAAGTGTGACCAAGCTGATTTCGCGGGAATTACTTTAGACTACGATGGAAAGGAAATGAATAGGTAATGCAAAAAGTGAGACCTTCTTTGCCATGATCATTCTAAATCAGTACCGGAAAATTCTCCGATCACTGAATACGTCTGCCTCAAAGGAGCAAAGCTATAATCGTAAATTAGTCACAATCAAGAATTAAACATTATATATTTTCCATAAGATTGACAGTCCAATAACTCGTATTCGTGATGCGGTAAATTAATTAATTAGCCCAATATTAGATATTATGACAATATTGTCATATTAAAATCGTATTTTAAAATAATTGCCAAATGTTTCACATAAAATTTTTAGACATCCGAATAAAGCGACTTTAAGGGACTCATGCAACGCTGACTGCAACTGTGCTTATAACAACTTCGATCCCGTGTGTGGTGAGAATGACGTCACATATTTTAATCCATGTGTCGCTGGATGTTCGGAGGGTATAGACGACGACAAAAAGGTTGACACTTGTTTAAAAGTGCTTAAAATATGTTCTCATTGTCAAATGTTCCCTTACTGTAAAATGTGCCCTGATTGTAAAATGTGTCCTGACCGTACAATGTTCCCTGACTGTAAAATTAAAACAAACCTGGAAGACATTTTATGATATAAATGGGTTACTATGTGAAGAAAATCTACAGAAGAGGATATACATGAACAAGGGGGATCTAGTAATGACTGTCAAAGTGTACTTATTTGATGCCTTTTATAAGGATTTCTACAACTGTACATGCATTGGGAACACCAGAGGTGCCAAGGGAGGCATGTGCAAGGAGGACTGTAGCCTTCTCTATGTCTTTATTCCACTCTATGCTCTGCTGATATTACTGACACTTGTGACATACATGCCTTTAATTCCAGCTACCCTCAGGTTTGCTACAACAGTTTAACTCATCACCTTAAACATTAAGTCTATAAAACCGCTAGTGCAAAATATAAATAACTGTATATAACATATATACTGATAAATGCTACAAAGAACTTTTTAAACAGAATTAAAATGGCGTTAGACAACACATTGTGTTAAATGTAACATAAAGTGTTTCCTCAACCACCCTTGCGTCTTACTCTCCCAAGCGAGAGCCTTTTCTTTCAAGCGAGAGCAGAAAGAGCAACATTTTGGACAAAATATCTGTTTAAGTATTTCTAATGTTTCTTTTCTTTTTTGTCAGATCTGTGCCAGTATCACAACGTTCTCTTGCAATGTGCTTACAAGACGTCATCATAAGACCACTAGGCAGCATTCCAGGACCTATTTTATTCGGCGCAGTCATCGACAAAACTTGCTTGTTTTGGCTAGAATCCTCCTGCTCGCGTGATAAAAGTAGTGCATGTTATTACTATGACAATACGAACTTAGGCTATTATCTGATTGCACTCTCTTTAGGAATAAAAACCTTAACTGTCTGTTGTTATATTTTAGCACTTTGTTTATATAAACCACCACCAGAGCAACAAGCACCTGCAGAGGGCGAAAATACTAGATTCTAGGCCGTTTGTCTGTTTTTTTTTATCAAACATAGCAGTGATAGTAGCCTTTTTCATCTTGGTTATACGAATTTCTGCTTCAATTGTTGTACTTTTTTAAAGTTACCAATTAGTCATTTATTGAATGCTCAATGAACAAATGATATGTATTAACCCAATGCTGAATTAACTCTTATATATTTTTATATTGTGCTTCTTATAAAAAATATAAAAAAAAGAAGAAATAAAATTAAAATTCACAAGCACGGCTATTTATTGTTAATTGTACAGGCACCTCAAATAGAGGAATCGCTGTAAAATACAGGTGCTTACATTTGACAACAGTCGCTAGATTGTGGAGTGGGAGAATGCAATTAACAACAAAAATAGTGAAACACCTTGAAAATGTTGCACTTTTTATATTGCCATCAATGTTGATGTGTCATGGAACAGAGAGTTTCTGTTTAATGCTGGAATCTCCAAACATTAAAGGGTTAAATGGTGAAAACGCAAAAACAAGCCCTAGTAGCTGCGTGCTTCTTAAAAGACTTTTACATCGCTTTCCATGTGACCCTTCAGGATTTCATTTCTATAATATAAAATTGTACGAAACTACCAAAGTATCTATACTAATTTTTATAATGTCAGAACTTTGTGATTATAAAGAAAGCTGCATTGTTGTATTGCGCGAGATATACAGGGAGACGCGTGTTGTGCAAAATAATATACAACTAGACCGAATGTCGCTACACATAGCGAAATGACACACACAGGCAGTGGCAGAAGGCAAGAGACACAATATATCTGGTTACAAACAAATCTTTCATTGATTCGATATAAACATCAGCTTCCGAATTACTATATTGAACGAGGTCATCGAAATAAATATAATGAGCTTCTTTTAGGCACAAATAATTAAATTCAGTTTCCTAACCGTTTTCCAGAGAATGGTCAGCTTTCCATTTTTGACCTTGACTATGGCGGAGGTCGTCGAGATCACCTAGATACCCCTTATATCAGGGTCTAAAATAAGCTCAAAATCGCTGTCTCTAACCGTTTTCCAGTTAAAGTTCAATTTCGTATTTTGACCTTGACAATGACCATGGAGGTCAAGGTTACCGAAGTATAACTGTTACATAACGTCTTTCAGGCCCAAAGGATAGAAAATGAGTTCAAAATCGCTGCATCTTTAGTCATTTTCGAGATAATGGTCAGCCTCCCATTGTTTACTTTGACCATGACAGTGGAGGTCAAGGTCACCGAGATACCGTTTATACAACGTCTTTTTCAACGTCCGGTTTTTATACCTTGGCCATGACGGAAGAGGAATAGGTCACCGAGGTACCTCTTATAAAACGCCTTTTAGGCCCAATCGGTCGCAAATAAGCTCAAAATGGCTCTAAGCGTTTTCGAAATAATGGACACTCTTTCTCTAACGGATTGCGATATAAAAAGGTCACATGACTTTACCTTGACCTTGAATATTAAGATTCCGTCCACCATGTTACTGCCTAGTGACACCTTACACGTGTTGAAACAAGGATTTGAGCACTATTTCCAGCCATTTTCGTGATGAATGGGGATTTGCAAAAATATTTTGACCTCACTTTGACCTTGAACTTAAAGGTGAAGTTCAAAAAATGTTGCGGATTACACGACAACTCTTTATTCTCTATGGTTCTGCCAAATGCCATCTTTCTACGACAAATCCTGTAGGAGGAGTTTTCTAGAAACCACTTTGAGGTCAAAAATACCTTGACCTCAATTTGAACTTGACGTTGAAGGTCAAGGTAAAAAAAAATTGCAGATTTCACGACA
This sequence comes from Protula sp. h YS-2021, assembly GCA_949752745.1. Classification (NCBI taxonomy): domain Eukaryota; kingdom Metazoa; phylum Annelida; class Polychaeta; order Sabellida; family Serpulidae; genus Protula; species Protula sp. h YS-2021. Next base: position 60,530,442 of record OX457030.1, on the reverse strand, counting down.
TCTCATCACCCTCTAGCTCTCTTCCAAATGTCAATATTCCACCTCAAATAGCGTAGGCGTTTTCTGAAAACCTCCGAGAGGAATGAAAAAGATAAAAAAAGAAACAAAAAAGGGAAAAAACAGCCAGATTCATAGCAAAGCATACTCATTTGCAAACTTTGTTTGCAAGCGGGAAATATAAATATGTTATTTGAAAACAATGTAGATGAGAGCGAATCTTTGAGCTCTAAAAAGGTCCATACCTGTTTTATATTTTTACAAACTGCAAATTGAAATGTTTAGTTTACGGAAAGATATAAATCACATCACGCGATGGGATATACAAATATATAATGAAATCTGCAAAGTTCGATTACTTTTCAGGATGTTGGGAAAGCGATTTGGGGTCAGGTCGCTCGCAAAGCGCTGTTACGTATATTCCGCCGTAATGTCCGCAGTGCTATGCCCATTTGCTTCTTCATGACTTTTTATGTAATCCCATAACAACAACTTATTGCACTGATCTCTCATGGTTCCCAAGATCGTGTCCGCTTGCTCTAAGACCCTTTCTATTTGCCACAACATTTTGCATTTTATCAAAGAAATCACCAATCATTTTGTTTGATCAATAAACCCTAATGTGCAATACTGTCATCCTTTGTGACGATGTAGCCGTTCTGGGAGACAATAAACCAAGGTCTCAGAGATACCTACTTCATGAACTATATTGGATGGTGTTAGTGTATTGCTAAAATGAGCCGAGTTTTATTTCGCTGTTCAACTGTTAAGGTAACTTTTTGTTGTCAAAGCAATCCCAATCCAATATCTACAACTTTCTCTCTCATCTGTATTAAAGTAGAATTATTGTATCACGCTCACAATAATTTAACACTCTTTACACAAATATAATGCGACTACAGTCAATAAATGTTTCAATAAGAATAGGCTTCAGATGCGAAAATGTGTTAATTTCCTATAGATTTTTGCCTATCTCGGTCTGCAGCTTCCTAGAATAAGCGGCAAACGAACCATTTATGGAGTCATGTCTCTTCTCCCTTATGCAGTTCTTATGGCAGAAAATGCTGTATTTATGGCAATAAACGCCCCACTCTCATAGGTGGCATTTTAAGCCTCAATATTGCAAATTAACTCTTTCTACTAAGCGCCGCCATGTTTCTTTTAAAAAAAACACATAGATCATAAATATAATGCCGTGATAAGAACAGTGAGCAATCGTATAACTGCGACTCTTCGATAGCGTAGTGAGATCACAAGCAAGTTAAAACCAACTTTAGCTTGCTACTAAACAAAGATCCATCAGTTAATGACCCGTAAACCATATTCACAATAAAAATTTAATAAGCAAAATTGATAATATCATCTATCACATCTTCATTATAGTGAATACTGTAATTTTATATCTGTATATATTACACAATATTTGGTTAAATTGTGCATTGTCTAACTGGACCACTCCTTGATCGATTTATTACTTTTTTAATTGTGGGAGTTGCCTCAAGGCATTATTTCACCTCGCTTCAGGGGATACCCCTGAGGCTCCCACTGTATAAAGCTCTAAAAAATTGGTCTCTTGTGGGTGGCAAGCGTAGCTATCTGTAGCTTGCCTCATCAGCTTTAGATAAAATCATTTTATTTTCGGCCTCGACTGACATTGATTGAACGGTATCGAGTCCTTCAAACAGAGAACAGAGGCTACTCTATTACAAGTTTAATCCCGCTTAACCTAAGACTCACTATATTCAAAGCACACTATGCAGAAGAGCCACTATGCTCGAGCCTACTAAGCCAAAAGTTCAATATGCCTAAAGCCCGTTATCTCGAGGTGGCACCATGCGCAAGGGATTTCACGATGAACAAAATACTCAAATTTATCCGTCGCTATCCTACATTCTTAACAGCCATTGCCATTTCGAGGACCACTGAAACTGTAAACATGCGATTTGGAACGTAGTTTCGCTCGCATCCTCGCACCACTACCAACGAAATGACGCATACAATAGAGCTGAATCCAACGTCTCAGTGAGTGACATGCTGACCAGGATGGTCTGCGTCGTCACTACTTTGTTTGAATTCAATTTACGTGTGGTTTGAACTTGCTTTGTTAGGTATGATGAACAAATCTGGTGATAAAAGAAAGGAGGAAAATGAAACAACAAAAGCAAACAACTGTTGTAATAGTACTTGTGATGCTATGTGACCACTTTTGTTTTAAAACCAGCGGTAATCAGGAAGGAAAAATAATGTATCAATTTCTTATTTCTTGTATCTGAGATATTTTAAGTAATCGTGAGATAATATTATGTAAAACGATGTGTTTTTCTTTTTTAAAGGAAACTTTAGGTATAGCAATCCCACGGTTAAGACAAACCGTCAGGGACCCACAAGTTCAGGCAAAGTGAACTTGAGGCACTAGAGGCATAACTGATCTTCTCTCTAACATCCGAATTTAACAAAACTCTTCTCAATGGAAAGGGACATGAGTAGCCACAAGTCCAATAGAACTTGAAAATAAATCAGATCAGGCACTAGCAACTTTAGACGGTTAACGGTTTCAGCAACAAAGTTGCTTTTTCTCGTTGACTAAATTGGGGCCACCATGGGGGCAACAGAAAGCCATCACTTTAAATCTATTATTCTGTGTAGTATCAAAGAAAGATAATACATTGCGAGGGGTAAATCAGGGCACATGTGAAATAGGTTTTTTTCTGTTTAGACCAGAGCAAAAGCAGACATTATTGGTTTTGTTAAGACTGTGTTACTATGGCGATTGGATAGCGGTAAAGAGCAAAAACCCTTCAAAATTGTTACTCTGACTAACCGAAATCAATCGGTAACCTGGAAAGTTTATAACCTTTGAAAATTAACCGTCAAATTGAATGTTGTTTTTTATGAGTCGTCGGTGTTATTATTCTGTACTCCGATATTTGCAGTGAACGGGAAGTGTGTGTATTATCACGTGATGTGAACTATGTGAACTATCACGTCATGTGTGTATCAGCATCTAAAATCGATTCATTAGTAAGCACAAAATTATAGTGATTTGGTCCAATCATGGCTAATTCTGTGAATACAACGAGTAGTCAGGAGGGCATAACCTTAGGAATGTTTGTCGATTACTAATTTGCAACTTTTCGTGTCCAATTTTCCTAGGCCGTCATTGGGGAGGACTGCACCATAAACTCTCCAGATCTATCGTTTATTACAATGGAACTCAAATTAATATGACTTCTCTGCACCTTGTAAAATCACAGCGAAACGTTAGTGTTGTCACTCAGAGCAAAAGTCAGCACAATACAGTCATTCAATGGATAAATCACCCTCTTAAAGAAGAATTAGGGCAGCAAAGAATGCATGTTTGCCACTAGTCTACTCAAACTTTAAATAACCACATACCGCAGTGCTATATGCCAATGTTTTGGATATTTGTCTGCTTATATATGTTGGAATTTTTAAATCGATCAGAAAGTTTTAGCTTCAAAGTAAAATTACAACATTTACCAGTTCAAATTGCAAATTATACCGTTTCTATTGGCATGTATAAGTGCGATAAAACATTGGATAAACACAGATGTCTACTTTAATGAAGTAAACGATAAAATAGTTTCACAACACATTGGCCAATGTTTTACAAGAAACGAGTAAAACGGTAATTTAAAATACTCGGTGCAACACTTTCTGCTTACATTTATTACTACGCTTTTTCTTCCTTAAATTAGTCAAGACTGAAGGCAACAGGAATAGGATGAGCAAAAACTCTACACTTCGAAATTGAGTGGGGAGCAAAAACCTTGGATATTAATATCGTAAAACGCAGCTAATGAAGTGAATGAGTATGTAAAACCTGGCGATACATGGAAATGGTTTGGTGTAATACAGAAACCGTCAAATACCATTGCAAACTTTTGTTTTGTGGATTCACTGAAGGTCCATATAAAAATCGTGCACAATACATATCTACAGACAGGATAAACAGTTACCCAGTGTCATACTCGTCTCGGACTAGATTCGCGGAATGTTCGGATGGATGCGGGCAATGTTGCACTGAGCGTTGCGGAAATTGTGCAGCTCTATGCGGAATGGCGGCGGAATGTGTGTGCTGTTCGCAAGATCGCGCTGATGGATGCATTAAACAAGGAGTATATTATCTGCTGATCCCCTTCAAATGTTGCTCATTATTCTGTCAACAGGTAGGTCTTTCCTCCATCGAATGCTACATAAATATTTCGCTTTGTTTTCACATGGTATCAAATATTTTTTTACATTGCAAATGTGACTGATGCGACACAAGCAAATGTATCGTGATCAATCCAAGCAAACAGGCTCCTAGAGTGATTCGACCGAATTGTGTTAAATTATCCAATGTTGCATCGAACTACAAACAAGATTTCCCTGTTAAGCCCATTAAAGGTTTACATAACATATAATTTTGGAGAATTTTACTGAAAAGTACAACTTATCTATACTTCTCAAACATGTGATTATATGGTATCCAAATACCACACATAGTAAAATATGATATAAACAAAAAAATGGCTGGACGAATATATATATATATATATGTGTGTGTGTGTGTTTGTGTGTGTGTGTGTATGTGTATCAAACATGCGGTCAGCTATTGCGCTAGGGGTTACCATATATCAACGATGTGATAACTAGTGCTGAGAATATAATGCGCAAAATTAAATTACATCTAATTTATGTGGCACGCGTATCGAGAGCTTACTTCAGTTCATTGAAATTCCAGGTAAAATGATCACATGGTTACCATGTGACGGATAAGAAACTACCCTTAGTCGTGGTGAACATGCGGTGACCAAATTGCTGAATATGAGCGCTCAAGATATGTTCCATTTATACACATACAGTCAATAGCATATGAACCACATGTTAGGTATATGGTCAACATGTGTCAGTTAAATGTTCACATATGATTACAACATTATTGCCATATGTTTGTTGAAGATTTTGGTTTTTCTCATGAGGATCCGCACGCTGTGTATGGACTTTTTATGTACAGATCACATATCTATTTGTCATGAAGACAAATAAATATGAAATGAGTGGAGATGTTGATACATGCCTTCTTACATCTTCAATAATACAGTTTAATCAAGGTATCATTAAAAAAACATTTAAAAAGAAGAGCCATTTCAAAATATAGCTATATTTATTTATCAATATTTTGGAACTACCATAAAGGAGCAATGCCAACGTCTACATCACTTCAGTTTTAGTACCGGCAATAGGATTCCCCAGCCTGTGAGTTTGCGATGGATGATAATCCCCCAAAATTTATTTTTAGCTTATGCGCAAACAACTTGCCGGAGACAGACCTACACTAGCGGGTAAATTGTGTTAAGAGATTGAACGTGTTACGTCATGACTAAAGACCAGCAGTGATGTAGCGGGTCTGTAATCTAGGCGAAACTCAATGTCCTCCAGATAGACTGGCTTTCTATTAACTCAGTAGATGGGCTTCTCACGTCAGGGAATCACAAGTGTTTTCTACTATTCTATTGTCAAATATAGTGTGCACTAGTTTTTGTCCAAAACTTGCAAATTGTTACAGTCTTTGCAGGTTTTTACTCGATTTATTTATTTATTGCATTGCAGTACAAATGTATCGCGTTGCGATGTTTCCGTTGTTTTATCGCGTTTTGTCCTTGGCCATTAGCTCGGGGAACGATACTTGTCATGCTGCTTGTTTCTCACAATTTGACACAAATCACACACAGTGTGATTTGACACATAATCTGTGAGAAACATATTCAAATGATTTATAAAATGTTTAAATCTGGGTTCGTTGTGTTCTAGAGCTAGAAATACGTCAAATTTGCTGATATGTAACTAACTCAGATGGTCAGTTTTACTGGCGATGATGCCACAACACAGAAAGCAAATTACAGGGGAAGATTCTTCAACCGCCCTCAATATGAGTCAAAGAAAGTCAATAAAATAAGCCTGGATGTAAGATGTAAAAATTTTCTTAAAGTTTGCTTTTTAAGCCAAAAAGAGCTGTTTTAAGTTTTAAGCAATTGGTGTTCATTGTTGAAGTACAGACGGGAAGCTTTCATAAGTTACATTGAAATTAGGGTTTTAGTAACAAAAAAAAACTAAAAAAACAACTGAAGGCCTTTTTAAGAAAAGTATTTTATCTGCAAGCAGTCAACAAGAGCGTCTAAATTCTGCATATACTTTTTAAAATTTGAATTCTAATTGACTTCGTCTTGAATTCTGTATCGCTTAGAGAAAATGTATCAGCTGCAAAAGGCATCAATAACCCGTTCCCCATAACGTCTCCGTTCTTTTGCAGTAAAATACATCTATGCCGATAGCAGTAGGTCAGCCAGTCTACTTGTTACTCGACAATCAAGCTGTAAACCAGTTACAGAGCCCCTGTGCTTCACACTAAAAGTTAAATAATGTAAAACGTTAATGTATCCACGTGTGAAGCCCTCAATTGTTAAAGCCTTAAATAGTCTTGCGATATCTTACTAAAGATTATCCTTGCGGACGAAAAAGCATAGCTAAGTCCCAGCATATTTAATGCTTTGATATGATTCGTTATACTTTATTGTTGCTATTCACTACCAATTAGCGTTTCACATTGCTACATAAAACTCGTGCTCATGAAACGCTTGTTTACTTAATTAAAGCGTTTATTTATAACATCTAAACTAAACATTTCATAAATTTCACTTATCGGCAAGCCGCCATTTACATCCTACTTGTAAATGATTACATTCAGCTAGAACGAGGCACTCCTTTTTCTGCAATTAATTGTTTCAACAGCAGCGTTTATAAAACATCATTCAGTTAATTTTTAAAAAGTTTTAAAACAACATGTGTTGGGTTATGTGACCAGGTTAATATAGAAAGCAGTGGTTGCAGATGTATAATAAAAATAACATTAACAATAAGGAATAAGATTAAAATGACACCTCACATCGTTTTAAAATATTTCTTCTATGTTAGAAGAGCACTAAAAATTTGTATTTGTATTTGTACCTAATTTTAAATTTTAAGTCTTATCTTTGAACAAAATGTAAAAGACAAGTTTAATTTTGAAGCAGTTGAGACGGTGGTACAGATGTTAAGTGTGATCACACACTCGTTACGTTATTTTATGATTTGTATGCCATAACCTGGTTTGTTTGGATTTGTCTTTAACTATGAATATTCTTTAGTTGGGATTTCGCATTTAACAGAACAGTACATTTTCTGCATCATAAAGGAGAGATTTCTATGAAAAAGAAAGATAAAACATTATAGTCAAATATATTAATCTCAACTCTGCCTGAGAACATTTTTGAATAAAATTATCTACTTCATACAGCATTTGTATCTCAAAATGTTATATATCTTTTTCTTGCTTAAAATATGCAGTCTTGCTTAAGCTCATTTATGGATTATGAAGACATGCGATAAGCCGTCAAAAATTAGCCATGTTTTGATTATGTCACCATAAATGGTGTATAGAAATGGCTTTCTGTAATACGGGATTCGAGAAATGCCGCTACAATACCTGTCTTTGCGGAATCACTAAAAAGCCATACGACAGCCGTGTGAGTTACTTGTTTAAAAATGCTACGAATAGCAACCGGATATATTCGTATTCACCAATGAGAACAGATATCACCAGACATGCAGACGACTGCGAGAAACAAGACTGTTGTGGTTCATCAATCCGCTTCACATGTTGTATAACAATTAGGAAAAAGGTAGGTCTTTGGTTTTTGTCCAGAAATGGTCTTGACATTTCCAATATGATTTAAATGTGAACTATTCCACAACGTCCTGTTCCTTTAATGTCTGGAACTTCATACGTTCATTGATAAGAAATGGAAACTAATGACGGAATGATATAATATGTCGTGAAAATGGTAAGAACACATGAGGCAGTACATGGAAATACTGTTGTAACTACTTGTTTGTTTGGTGTTAAACGTCCCATGCTTAAGCTTAATGCCTCCATGTCTGGTGGATTTTAAACATGATTTTCTGTACGATGTGGCTCCTTATAATAACGAGCTCATTGGAATATGACAATTTTTCCCATCGCATTTAACCACAGGCAGTACCTGAAACCGGTATATTCTTTGCTTAAATATGATTTATGGATCTACGATTTGTACTTCGCATCATGCAAGTAACAGTGGTGATATTCCAATATACTAGTATATTTCATTCTATCTGTCCGTAAACTTGACTCTAGCATCAGATCCCCAGACGTTTTATCAATAAAAGATATTTTCACATGTACCATATTTCGGTAATTACAGGGAGAAAAATCAAGTTGTTGGCTACAAAACGAGTACCTTAGTCATGTTATGCCGTGCCTGAAGATTTGGTTGTTATTGTGGGGTAGTTTGTATTTAGCATTTATGAATGAAACACGATTTTAGCTGGGTTCTAAATTGATGTGACATTTTTTACGTGGCAACACATTATTGGTCTCGATATGACTTCTCACCAAGTAGCTAATGTTGACCATTTTGTGGAATAGCACAAATCGCAGGGCAACACGGCTTCTCTAACTCACCTTCAAGGTTTGTTCATATTTGCCTAACATAATTTTTACCTTCCTATATTCCCAACTTTATGCTGTTTTAATTAAATCATTCAGATATTTAGATATAGTGATATTTTTATTGTTGTTTACTTATTTCCTATTGTCTTAATCTACTTATTTTAGGCCACTATTTCTCTATTTGATTTTGGAAGCTTGTAGGAAAGCTAAAGTCAGCTAATTTTGCGGGAGCGAAGGTTAAAGACTTTTAAAATGTTTCCGGCTCAACATGCAGCTTTGTAGAAAATTACTTTACTAAAACTAATTCCATGCACCGTCGACACTAGCATCCGCCTACACTACTCAACCAAACCAGTCAACTTCTCAGTGTTTTCACAGACAAATGCTGTCTGGTCGTAATCAACGTGATGCTATCCACCCTTATATGTTCTCGCTGCTTTAAACTTGACGACAACAGTATGAATTGTTTAGGGGTATTCACAAGGCAGTTCACTGAACCAATGTTACATTTGTGTGCTGACACTAATACTTCAACGGCAAATCATGAGCATTTTGTTTCTTTCTCATACCTTTTATTCTGCTACCATTTGTGTTCTCCCCTTTTCCATATATGTACAAGATTCTCGCTCTGGTATACCGCTGTAAAAAATTTCCGTAGCCCACAAAAGAAGTTCTCCCGGAAGTATGGATAGCATACGTAAATAAGGCAAAAGGTTTAAACGTAGTTTCCAGTACAAAACTGCCATCCAATATGTACTACATCACTGTATATCATTCAACATTTGTTTTATCACTTGTTTGTTGATAACTCTTTTGTGTTTGTATGCTTTTACTATACGTCATTTCCGCCGTGTGCCACGTCTCGTGTGGCTCTTGGGGCACTGCGAAAACGTCATCGTTTTCTTCAGAACTTGGTTGCAACTTTCACGGGTTCTTTTTGTTATTACAGTAGTCGCTTGAATGACCTAAATGAGAGCACGATGCTTTCGTCAAGCTTAACAGAAGGTTTATATTAAGTTCTTAACCTCATTTCATGCCTCTATTACATGGATAAAATCCGCCTTGGGAAACATCTTTTGAATGTTTTACATTTCTTTTCAAATAAGACTTTTATTGACTTATACAGAATTAAAGAAAATTTAACATGTGTATCTTCTGTTTCCATTACATCCAATTGAGATACATACATTTAATTAGTTGCTGCTGTCGCCACATCAATTCATACATTAGTTTTTTTATATACTGAATGAAAATAGTACTATTTTTGGTAATGTTCAATCTGCTTTTAGACATAAATCTAACTAAAATTTCTTAAATGAAATTATAAACATGTCTAAATTGATCACAGAAATTACTATTTCAGTAATATTTAAACATCGTTATTTGGATGTGACTGTATTTGAAAACTCTAGTCCGTTAACTGCTGTTCAACAAATGCATCTATTATTCAGTTGTACTTTGAGGTATCTGTAAGTGATTGAGGTGTCTTGAGATATCTTAGAGTGGTTTATAGATATATCTCATTCAATTGGAGATATATCTCACCATAGAAAGAGGCATCTAAATAATTACATATAATATATATTTTATAGATCTATTATAGATCTAGCGTCAGAAAAAGTAAAGTTACATCAAAGAATTAAGTGTAAATTACCGTTTTTATGGAAAGAGTTACAGCGGTTGAGTTTTCTTCTCAAAAGTCCATGGTTGTTCTGGGTACAACAAAATCTGCCTGAATCAGCAGACCCCTCCCCCTCTTTCTCGACACAATCTAACATCCTACTCACTTTGGCGAAAGGAACTTAACTGTTCTACAATTGATTGTTCATGCACCGGCGTCGCTTTGCCCTTTCACTGCTGCTTTTATATTGGCATGTGTCAGTTACTACCATAAGTGAAGCTGCTACATCTATTCAAGCGTAACAGACGTTCTCCACAAAGAAGCATGTTGTATGTGAGACAGGTGACAGGTTGCCGCTTTGTGCCTTTACTTCTGATCAAACACGTTATTTCTTTCCCTTCAATTGACCGTAAAGACATTTCCCGAGAAGTACAAAGAACTGAGTTACGAGGTCGGAATAACATTAAAAATTATATTCGAGCTGCTGTTAGGAAATCTGAGGCAGAAAATCAAAGGAAATATTTTTACAATGAATGCATTTTATATTTAATTGCATTTTCATCTTCGGATGAACCCTTGCTTGAAATCTTTTTATTTGCATTGTCCGTTTTGGTTTCTTTACAAAATCAATTGGTAACGACACAAATTTTGCTGGGAACGGGGTCAAAAAGTCTGAAATTTTTTTGTGCGTTATTTATGGTTGGAGCAAAGAAAAATTCACAAAGTGTTGGGGATTAGCACAGTCCTAGATGCTATTCCCTTAAGGGGGAAATTGGCCTTTCTTTGCCCATTTCCTTAAATGAAAATGGAAAGAGACAGCCCCGAGGCGACAAAGCTTGTTAGTGGATAGGGCGTCATTGTTTATGAGCGAAACAGATGGACGCAAACAAGCAGAGAACCATGGCGGGGGGGGGGGGGGGGGGGGGGAGAGGGGCAACTATCCATCTCAAACTTCTGTTAGCCAAATGAACCTGATTCTCGATTTTTATGTTTTCAAATTTATTCACTTGATTTCATTTTATTTTTTTCATTTATTTATAATTATTTTGTATGAACGTAAGGGAAGTAGATCACCGTCTATTTGTTACCATTTTCTTACCATCCACAGAAAATTTTTGTTCACAAATCATTAAAATTTATCAACTAGTGTTAAAAACATTTCATCAGATGAGCATATCCCTTTCTGGATTTTCAATTTCAAGTAAAGTTTACATCAACCTTGTTTCTTTCGGTGTCACAGTCACTGGCATATCGATGCAAAATGATAACAGCTCAGACAGCATTTAATAATCAAACAATTGATCACTGTTGAAATGGGAAAACTGACGGTTGACCACAACAACCTCTTGTAATAATTATCTCAGTTCCGTAGTGCATGGTGCTGGAAGAGCCTATGTCTTGAACATAACTTTGTTGGAACAACCCTTATTTTGAGAGCATTAATGGATACGAGGCAATGGGATATGATCACAGGTTTCCATAAGGTGCTTCTTTTTCACGTATGACTGCTCATGCATGTCACGTGTTAACTACACATGTGCATTGCTATGGCAACAGAGGAACCAATCAAAGCTTACGCTATCGGATCTGCCAATTATATCCGCCAGCCATGCAGAAAAAAGAAGCCAAATTAGAACATGCAATTTCCGCTGTTCCTGATGAGTTGTTTGCGTGAAAGCTGTACCTCAGCAATGCACTCGCTGTGATTGATACTTCGCAACATTGCCACCATTATTCATAAACGACTGCTTTTCTTTTTGATGAAGAAAACATAAGCAGATCTGCCACCAAAGTGTTAAAAATATTACGAAATATTGAAGGATACATGTAATCTACAACGTATAAAAATCGAAATTAAAACTAACTGAGCATGTTTCAGTGCCTCCTGGGCATTCAGTCATTTAAGAGATGCCTGAAACAACCATATAGAATAACTGGGGTGGGAAATCTTTGTCGATATAGATGTATAAATGCGGTCCACAGACAGACAAACATGGAAAATGCTGCCTCGGCGAACGAGACCCTTCCATGTCAATGAAATCATTATTGACTTCCAGAGTATATCGCGGGGGGGGGGGGAGTGGGCGAGGGGGGGGGGGAGAAAACGGTTCACGTGTCCTTTTTTTCGACGCGCTTTCCACCGAACGACATGATCTCTCTCTCTCTCTCTCTCTCTCTCTCTCTCTCTCTCTCTCTCTCTCTCAAACACACACACTTTTCTTTCTTTCCCACCCCTTCTCTCTCTCTCGCTCTCGCTCGCGCGCTCTCTCTCTCTCTCTCTCTCTCTCTCTCTCTCTCTCTCTCTTTCTCTCTCTCTCTCTCTCTCTCTCTCTCTCTCTCTCTCGCTCTCAAACACACACACTTTTCTTTCTTTCCCACCCCTTCTCTCTCTCTCGCTCTCGCTCGCGCTCTCTCTCTCTCTCTCTCTCTCTCTCTCTCTCTCTCTCTCTCTCTCTCTTTCTCTCTCTCTCTCTCGCTCTCAAACACACACACTTTTCTTTCTTTCCCACCCCTTCTCTCTCTCTCGCTCTCGCTCGCTCTCTCTCTCTCTCTCTCTCTCTCTCTCTCTCTCTCTCTCTCTCTCTCTCTTTTCGCTGCCTCTCCCCCTTCTCTCTCTCTCTCTCTCTCTCTCTCTCTCTCTCTCTCTCTCCCTCTCTCTCTCTCTCTCCTCTCTCTCTATCTCTCTCTCTCAAACACACACATACTTCAAACATTTTTTCTCTTCACCCTCCTCTCTCTCTCTCTCTCTCTCTCTCTCTCTCTCTCTCTCTCTCTCTCTCTCTCTCTCTCACTTTTCTTTCTCTCCCCCTCTCTCCCCTACCCCCCTTTCTCTTTCTCCCTTTCTCCTTGAATGTTACGGACAACCACAGATGTTGCATGAACTAGAGGGAAAGGCAGTTGATTCTCGAAACTGAATCATTTGCGTGTTTCTAAAAAAAAGCATCTCTGGAATCTCTTTCATATAATTATGGTTTTAATATTTAGACAAAGGCTCTAATAACAAAACGAGCACAACCTTCTGAAACCATATCATTTAATTCTCCGCGTTTGGGTTTTAAATTACAAAGAGAGAGGAAATAAATGGCAAATTGTGTTTACTATAAAAAGGCAGAATTCGGTGGTATTGCGACGCGGACCAACAATTGAACATCACTTTGTTAAAGATATAAGAAAATATGACGTCATAAGCACGCGGCATTCTATCGAATAACTTTTTTTAAGACAATGGCCTCGTAGCGTAAGAACCCGCACAAGACAATGGTCTTCTAGCGTAACAACCCACACACGACAACGGTTTCCTAGCGTAACAACCCGCACACGACAATGGTTTTCTGGCGCAATAACGAGTACACGCACACAATTGTGTTCAGGTCGTTGCGTTGTTTTCGGCCACTTCAGCGACTCTAACTCTAACTTGTGTTTCTATGAATCATAAATATTTTTCTATAAAGAATACGTGAATGGAGGGTGGCTGAATGTCAAAGCAATATGCAGACAAAATCTATTGCACATGCTCGGGGGTAGACGCTTGATAAAAGATCACTGGGGCAGCGGAGTGATACATAAACAATGACTCCTCCGCGTCACGTGATATCCTGGGGGTCGCAACGACCTGAAACCTCCATTAATGTCTTTCATCTCGAATCCCTTGTAAGTGCTCTCTAATACTCACAACATTTCCTGTGCCTTAAATAAATTTGCTCATTTGATGAACGGGTGTTAGTACTGCGTGTTCACAGGCAATATGGATCATTCTTTTATAGCGGCTTTCGTCGACACTTGTCCAGTTTCAGATTTTGTTTTGGGAGGGGGGTCTCGATTAACAGTCTAGATTTTTGGGGTTCTAGACTTAGATTCTACACGGGGGGTTCTAGAGTTAGATTGTTGATTTGGGGAGGGAACGGGTTCTAGATTAAAATTCTATATGGGGGGTGGGGGGAAGGTTCTAGATTTGGTTTCCAGGGTTAGATTTTAGATGTGGGATTCCAGATTTATACTCTAAATTTTTTGGGGTTCTAGATGTAGATTCCAAACTTTTGGAGTTGCACATTTAGATTCTAGATTCACATCTATGATAGGTTTGATGTTACGGCGGTTGTGATATAGTGGGGGTAAACGACTCAAAAGGCACGTAGTCAACTTGGAAATAGCCCGCTGTACACACAAATGACTGATATGACTGATGGTGTGTACTCGCCATCGCTTTGTGCCGACTTGCTGAGTGGAGCGTCATCTGGTGGCCATTCCCTCCCACGTCAGCTCATTAACAGCTTGAGGGAATCCATTAGCTTCAGCGCAGATCTGAGGCAGTTGTGGAGTGAATTGCTCCCTGTATAAGCCAACGATAAAAAGACCCGCAAACTTATGATTTATTAAGCGCATGTCATTAGGTGTCATTCCCTTTACTTTCCTGCAATTGTCAAATTATTTACGTTTTTAAACAATAATACGTATTTCTGCGCCAACCGAAGGATGGTAAATGTACAGTAAAACCTGTCTATTAAGGACAGCGAGAGACTGAGCGATTCTGTCCTTAATAGACAGGTGTCCCTATATGGACAGGTTGGACATTTTAACAAGAAAAATGACATGAAACCGTTTTGAAATTTATTAAGACCAAATGCACATTCTTTTCATTTGTAAATTTTCGGCATCGTTAAACTGATCCAAATTAGAATCTTTCTTTCGCAAAATGTTTGCAACTTGCGTTTTGCTACAATTAAATTCAGCTGCCAATTTTTCAACGCTTTTGCAATTGCTAGCCGTGATTATTTTCACAATTTTCGGCAGTGAAAGTTCATTTCTCTTCCGCTTAACACCTCCCATTTAGATTTTTTCGAAGCGATATCTCTGTATTTCAATTGCAATTCAGTATGAATTACCCTTCAGCACCCCCAGTAATTTATAGCAGAACGATTACTCCGTAATGTCATTGTCTTACCACGGTCAATTCCTGTCCAAACGATACGTGAAACGACGTACTCAGGTTTTGCTTTAGATCAATAAGCAGGGACTAAGGGAGCATGCAGCGACGAGTATCACACTGGGTTATGTTTGTGGTGAAAGACTGCTGTCCTCAGCAGACAGGTTAATTTCAATGCATTTACAGAGTTACGGACAAATAAAAGTGTTTTTTTTTGGTCCAAAATTCACAGGTATCCATAACTGACAGTGTCGCTTAACGTACAAGTCAATGCTATTTTAAAAGGGACTGACAGAAAGTGTCCCTAATGTACGGATGTCCTTAATAGACAGGGGTCCTTAGCACAGGTTTTACTGTATTAAAATAGCAACATAATGTTTTCTTAAAATATTTATTTTTATGAATTTTTAACAGAGAAAAGTCGGTAAATGTTGTTGTTTTTACGTACCCAATGATCAAGTTATTACTGCAAGCATGTCCCAGAAGTAGTAATCAATGGTAGCGGTGATGCAATCTTGTTGATCACACCAAAACATCAAGACTCTAAAAGCACGGGGGTGTGTTTTTTTCTTCGCGCATATGTGCAATCAATACAGCACAGAGACAGGAATGCGGTCCAGAATGGTAGGGGGAAGGGGGCGGGCGGTGGTAGGGGGGGGGGGGGGCGCGGAGAGCAGGCAGAGAAAGAAAAAGAGAAAAAAAAACAAGATAACGTCAAGGAGATGGCATGACGCAAGCCCCTGTCAGTCATGAGATGGTATGGAGTGGGTGACATCGAGCGACACACTTACACGCACAAGGCAATGCTACGGTGCTCTTCGTTAAAGCAGCCTCGTGTCCAGTAAGCCACAGTAGATCAGATTTGCGATTCTATTATTTTTTTTTCCAAGGAGTCTCAGCTTACACTTGTCATGGAATTTCTCAGATTATACCTTAGAAATTACACAAACCGAAAATTAGGAGGTAGATCGGGGTGGGGGTGGGTGGGTTTAAACTTTCGCGATAAAAATTGAATGATTCTCATCAAACTTATTTATTTAAAAATAAATCCATTCTTGATTCACGAAATGATCAACATTGCTTAACCTTTGGAAAAAAAACGTTAACGTGGGATACGGTTAGATAGAATAGACCATAATGACAAAAGAATGGTATTTCTCCCTTAGATATTTCAGTCTGATTAAACTCATCCTTCTTGTGATTACAAACAGTCAATGGTTTACAGAGAAAACGAGGCAGTCTTCAGCACAGTCTGTTTTGTTTGCTCGCTGTCGGCTACTTTTTTTATTGTAATAAAATAGGTGGTATTGGGTTTCAATTATTGCTAAGGAAACGTGCCAATTTGAGAAAGAGTGACCACAATATATCTCGATGCTTTTTTGTTCAACATTAGTTGCGTGTTTTGTTTTTCTCTCATTTTGCAATGGAAATATTCAACTTTTAGCTAAGAACGTCTCAAAGACACAGCTACTGACGCATCGTTATATTCGAATCTCCACGACATTCGAGTCTCTATGACATTCGAGTCTCCATGGCATTCCAGTCTCCATGACATTCGAGTCTCCATGACATTCGCTGAAAATATTTCAAGTGATATTGAATCTCCTATTTTATAGACACGTTTCAGTTTAGTCTTCGAAACAAAATAGCCTCGTCATTGAGCCACAGCCACAGCCACAGCAGGTCCATGTGAAGCTCGCGTCTTTAGTTCTCTCTCTCTCTCTCTCTCTCTCTCTCTCTCTCTCTCTCTCTCTCTCTCTCTCTCTCTCTCTCTCTCTCTCTCTCTCTGTCTCTCTCTGTCTCTCTCTCTCTCTCTGTTTTTTTTTCTTTTTTTTTTGCATCAATTTGTCTAGAGAATTGATCAGTTTGGACGATAATTGCTTTGATAGGAAAATGCAGTTATCTTCCTTTTGCAGTCAAATAACCCAATAGGGCGCGAAGTTCATCAAACTTCAGCAGTGATGGATGCAGCGTGTGGACAAAGTTATGCTCAAATAAAGAATTCTGCGTGTTTTTTTTCTTTTACATGACAATAACATTTTAAAAGAAAATATTCCTAAAACATATTTTAATACTTTTAAAACAGGAAAGTGATGTTGAGTCCATGGAGTGACCTTCATTAACAGTAGGGAATAAACGAGAGAACTGGGCCACCTACCCCCCCCCCCCCCCCACTCGTAGGAAATTTTTTTGTATTTATGAGTAGGCATATGATATTTAGGCATATCTTTTCCCATCTCATGACAGATTAACTGATTCAGACTAATACGGGTGCAGCCGTAATATGTAATATGGGTGTGGCATTGAAACACCCCAGCATTGAAACTCCACGTCATTGTATGAACCCATCCAATGGCTGGGCTAAATCAATATAGAGGCTATTGAAACAGCACATACAGTTTCTCCCCATGAAGCACGATTATATTCCTGATGTAATTTAATACAACAGATGTATTGGGATGGTGTAATGGGACGGACCGTTATATTTCTTTGTAAAAAAAATGTAGAAAATAATGTAAATAAAAATCCGAGAAGAACATTTATAACATTTAATTATCCACTTACCATTTTGCTTTTAACACCCACACTTAACATTATTTGGAAAAGTCAGCTATAATCTCAGCACAGCTTCTCTCTCTCCCCCCTCCCCCCTGCTGCATTTTGGCACTTAGAATGTGGTTCAGTCCCAGAAGGATGGGGGGGGGGGACTGGGGCATTTCTATATAAAATGACTACCATGTGCGTAGATTGAATTTAAAAAGAGCCCCTAAACACGGAATTTCCGTCTCTAAATTTTCCCCTATTTTTGGAAAAACGCAGAAAAGGACATCTGATTGCTAAATGGCATTACCACATTTCGCAATGAGCAATGGGGATTTAGGATATGCTCATTCAATTACCCTGAAATGGGTGCAGGTCTTTAATTAATTACAATATAATTTTTGTTTTCAACGGAATAATCATTTTACCCCGAACCCTATTTTAAGAAAAGCGCGAAAAATTCGACAATTTACCCACTCTCTGTTTTTGTTTTAAGCTTTTCCGCGTTGTTTTGTACGCGCATTACTGCCATATTTGATACAAGTGCCCCGCAACCCTCCCGGGGGTGTCAGCGTGATATATATTACAGTGAGGGCTGTCGTCTGCTCGGGACCTCAGTACCACTAGTGGTACTGAGGTCCCGAAGTGGCACTGAGGACCCGACAAACTTTTCATGTGAACTCCCCCCATCTTTAATTGTGTCTTAAAATAACTGCTTCTTCCCCCCTGCCACCCCGTTAGGAGACGCCGTCAGGGGTGGCATGGGATATTTTATCTTCTTGTATTCCCATATATATATTCCCATATATATATAGCCCCCCACCCCACCCCTCCTATGCAGCAAAGACAAATGCGTTTTTTTTTTGTTGCCTTACCCATCGGCTTTGTAATTAAAGCCTTGAAGCGGCTTGATCAAGGCAGCAATATGAGCAGCATTGTTTTGGTTTTGAGCGTTTAGTTCAGCTTAAAACCGCCTAATATAGCATTTTGAAGCATTTCAGTACCACTGGTGGTACTGACGTCTCGAGCAGAAGGTGACCAAGCCTGAAATATTAGGTACAATTCTGCCGGCCTTGCATGTGCTGTTTCCATGGATGGGATAGTCCTATGCAACTGTCTGTAGATTTGGCCCATATTCTTGATCAGATGTGTTGTTTCCATTAATAGGGTATTCCCATGCATCTGTCTGTAGATTTGGCACATACTGATTCTATATGTCCTATTTCTGTGGCTTACAGCAACAGGACAGGCCCATTCCACACCCATCAACCATTAAAACAGCTCATCTTGTTCACAAGACAAGACAGTTTGTTCCCATTTTTAAGGGGAGAAGGAAATATGTGCTATTCCTGTAGCCAAATATGGGCTGAAACTACAGAAGCGCAAAACAACGAAGATGGGGTGAATCAATACCTCGGTGTTATTGGATGGGCCCATCCTACAGATGGGCTGTTTCAATACAACAATGGGCATGAACAACTTTGGTTTTAAAAAAAGAGATGCTTCGCTTGTCTGCTTATTTCCAGTAATAGAAATTTACCGACAGTCTGGTTGTTTGGAAACTTTTGCCACAGGGGCAAAGAAGTTAAATAATTTCCATTGCCGCTGCACAAACGTTCATATATGCCAATTTCTCCTGCGGTGTCCAGGTTGCTGTATGGCTTCCGACTTTGGTTGAGTCCGAAAAAACTCTACCATTATCTCTGAAACGGCCTTAGTTGAGACCTCATCAGCTTGTAGAATACATTCATCAGGTAGGATTGGTGATGGCATGCCATTGTTGTTGTTGTTGCCATTGTTGTTATTGTTGTTGTTGCCGTCGTTGTTGCTGTTGACATTGTTGTTGTTATTGTTGTTGTTTTCATTGTTGCTGTTGTTGGCATTTTTGTTGTTAACATCATATGTTTACATTCAAAGAGTTTTTTGAAAAGTTGATGAGGAATCGAAAGGATGTATGAATGCAACATTTGTTCGAAATCTTACGATTGACTGCAAAGTCTTAAAAGGCATTTAAAGCAAACACACAATTCAGAAATGAAAGGAGAATGGGAGATAGATATCGAAAATCCAGTAAAAACGCCTTTCACGAAAACTGTTGATCCGTCTTCTGCTAAACGTCAAAGAGACAATATGGCTGAAATTAATGCACATGCTTGAATAGAATGTGGTGCGTTATACAACAGGGAAAAAGCTTTATCAACGGATATGAAGCAGTGTGGCGACGGTGACAATGACAGCAGTTCTGACAGTGAGTCAGACATAGACTCTGTTTGGCATGATATGGTTCAAGAAGTAGATGATGACCATGATGAAAAAGTTCAAGAAAAGGTTTTAGAATATGAAGAACAAGGGCTTGAAGATGCCCGTGAAAGAGCAAGTGATGACCTTCGACCCGTTTATAAGCGTCGACTAAAACAACTGTTTGTGAGGCTATTAAAATATACCTAACGTCTAGAACAAAGCGAACATTATCAAAACATTTTAGAAGACTTTAATTACTTTACTGATGAGAAACATTATGAGTATTCAAAGGCACTAAAGGCGAAAAACCATTGCATTCTTTGAAGAGCTTCTAGATAAGGAGTAGGACGATGACAGCAGCGACGAAAAAAGTAATATGGACAGTGAGGTGGAACAGGGTGAAATAGATGAAGAACACTAGACTTATTTGACTAAACATTGTAATATTTTTATTAATTTAAGCGTTGTCTTCAAAGTGTATCAATAAAACTACTAAACATAGGTCTTGCTTTTTGATGCTTAAAAGCAGTTTCAGCGTTCTTCACATATGAAATCGCACTCGGAGATAGGATAATGTTAGTTCCAAAATAAGAGATGGTCAGTTCCCAAGTGATTCAGAGACATTTCACGTTTGAGTTCATGATGATAAATAAGTTCTACTGAACCATCTTCTCACTGTCACTTTATTTATACACATCAATCTGCTGAAGCACAAGATTCACTGACGTTATTTGCCTCTACAGCATTTGCCAATCTTTCAATGATAACAAAATTGATTCTTGGTAGGATATAAACTACCAGATACATGATCCGTAATATATTCACGAATGCTAAATATCACTTGCTGTTGATATTTCACCAATTTAATATATGTTTCTCCAGTAATCAGTATTCTAACCGGTAAAAATCGTCTACACTCATATTCTTCATGGGCTTTGTAGTGGCAGCTTTACGCTTAGCTTCTCGCTTGACTTTAGGCTCTATTTTTCGCTTTTTACACGGCGACATGGTAGCTGGTGACTAATCTATTTTTATCTTTCTAAACCGTGGTGACCTTTAGAGCTGTTGTAGTGGTAGTGACTTTAACTCAGACTCTGCCATGGGCATTGCCTTAGACTTTGCTGTAGGTATTGTCCCAGGCTTTGCTATAGACTTTTCTGTAGGCATTGTCTCAGACTTTTCTGTAGGCATTGTCTCAGACTTTTCTGTAGGCATTGTCATAGATGGTAGTTGTTGTTCACTTACTGCAGGCATGTTCACTCTTCAATATTTTGATATAGAAGGTTTGTTATGTCTGAAGGCAGACGGTTTTTATGTTCTGTAAGTTGTGTGATGCCCCTGTGACAAGAGTTTCCAAACAACCAGACTGTCGGTTAATTTCAATTACCGGAAATAAGCAGACAAGTGAAGCACCCTTTTTAATCCATATTACATATTACGGTTGCACACACGTGAGCCTAATTCAGGTTTACTTATTCTATCATGGGATGAGAAATGATTGATATGACTAAACATCATATACCTGCACATGAATCAGAGGAGGGAGGGTGAGGTCAGGGG
The DNA here is from genome assembly GCA_949752745.1 of Protula sp. h YS-2021. NCBI lineage: Eukaryota > Metazoa > Annelida > Polychaeta > Sabellida > Serpulidae > Protula > Protula sp. h YS-2021. Next base: position 60,509,025 of record OX457030.1, on the reverse strand, counting down.
CCAGGTGGCCCAGTTCTCTCGTCCTATCCTTTATGTTTGGCTCAGTTCTCTTGTCCTATGAAAATTTTTTAAAAATTTCCCACGACGGGAGGGGGAAGGGGGTGGCCCAGTTCTCTCGTTTATTCCCTACTATTAACACACAGATAGATTGCCACATAATATAACCTGGTATCACATTTGCAAAAATATAAGAAGTCCCCAATCATGAAAAAAATTCTCCATTTCTGATAATTAAAAGACTCAGTTCGTTACTCACAATTAAAAGATTTTAATATATGTTTTATTAACGTAAGTCATTTCATCCTGATTTCCCTTTCAGTTTTTGATTTTGAAAGAATTTCCCTTCCTTTTTCATGTGATTCACACGACTGAAAACGCGGCCTGCCATTTTGTAATCAGTTTTTGTAACATACTGAGTGGTCTGACATTATCTACATATACAGGCCAAATTCAATTTTCTACGCCAACAACTTTTGTCTTAACCAATAACTGAAAACGCCCACCTGCCCGCACTAGAGATAATAGAATTATGTATGGCAGTAAGTTACAGGGAGACAGAACATGTGTGACATATACAGGGAGTATGGGGAGATAGAACATATGCGGCATACATATGCAGTACAGGGAGATAGAACATAGATGGGGCAGACAGGGAGTACAGGAAGCTAGAACATGTGTGACATATACATGCAGTACGGGGAGATAGAGCATGTGTGACAAATACAGGATGTGCATGCAGGGAGTTAGAACATGTGTGACAAGAACAGGGTGTGCAGGGAATAGAGCATGTTTGACAGGTACAGGGTGTACAGGAAGACAGAGCATGCGTGACAGATACAGGGTGTACAGGAAGATAGAACATGTGTGACAGATACAGGGTGTGCAGGGAGATAGAGCATGTGTGACAGATACAGGGTGTGCAGGGAGACAGAACATGTGTGACAGATACAGGGTGTGTAGGGAGATAGAACATGTGTGACAGATACAGGGTGTGCAGGGAGATAGAACATGTGTGACAGATACAGGGTGTGCAGGGAGATCGAACATGTGTGACAGATACAGCGTGTGCAGGGAGATAGAACATGTGTGACAGATACAGGGTGTGTAGGGAGATCGAACATGTGTGACAGATACAGGGTGTGCAGGGAGATAGAACATGTGTGACAGATACAGGGTGTGCCGGGAGATAGAACATGATCATATCAGCCAAAAAAACTTAGCCCTGTTCTCGCCCTTGAAGACGCCTCTGGCGTGACACATTACCAGAATTTATATTTTTGTCCATGAATTTAGAGAAAACGAAACTGAAAGTAATCAGCACAGTATGCGTAAATTATTGGTTATGGTTTTCCCATGCCCCGATAGGTTGTGAAAGCATATATCACGGCAGGGATGGAGGAGGGTGGCAGACAATCTGGTCATGTGGGCAAGTATTTGTGGCAGTGCAGTCACAGAATCGCTAAAACGTACACTACCTCAAAGTTGTTCCGATTAGAAAAAAGATTGGACAATACAACCCACGCGGCCACAAGCTTTTTATCTATCATTCCTTATAAAGGCACACATACACTAGGTGGCGTCATGGCTTACAAAGAAACGCGAAATTTTGTGAGTAGCGGGCAGATGGCTCGAGAACTGAAGTAATTTTATTGCAAATACGGGCAATTAACCCAATTTACACATTAGATGGGTAAACGTCGTGGTTCCGGGAAGTGAAATCAGCAGCGCTCTAGTGCTCGAGAATAAGGGTTATTCACATCAATAGAATAAGGGTTATTCGCATCAAGAGAATAAGGGTTATTCGCATCAAGAGAATAAGGGTTATTCACATCAACTCAATCAAATACAAGCTCTGCAGGGAACGCCAGATCTTCAGACACACCCAATATTCCTGGTACTTTTAAAATCCGGTGCCTGTGCAATATTCCCCTTTATCTAATGAGCATTGGCTTAAATTGTGTAATCAAAATGTAAATTTAATAGTGTTAATCAAGTAAAATCTGGAGTTATCGAAAGGCGCCCAATTTTAACAATATCGACAACACCAAGTACTAATTAATCAATCTCGTCTTAAAATTCAATTCTATTCAGATCTTTTAAGTTATTGATTTTCAAAAAAAAATATGAATACCCTGTGAGCGGCTGCATTCAAATATATTCTTATGTCATTTTCATTCTATTCACAAATTACTTCAAGCCGATCGTTTGGTACTTGTTTTTCATCTCCGCAGAATAAAGAGTTATTTCGCAAATATTTGATTGATATCAAATGACATTTTGTCGGAATAGGAACTAGTTATAATGGCATCAAGCCCATTTGCAAATCAACCGCCAAACGGGGTGTTTACCCCCGACATCAAATAACACACATGTCTGCTGGGTTTATGCTGTATAACGAGTACATTTGGTGACCAGAATGCATGTCGGGATAGTGCTTCAAAACAATGCAAATGTTCAGCGTTGTTTTTCAACGCGCGTCGAAAGACGCATCACTTTCAATGGCGCATCACTTTCAATGGCGCATCACTTTCAATGGCGCCTCACTTATAATTTCCACACATCCACTGGCACCAGGGCGCGTTAAACCCGGAGCTGTCAAAGGCGGATTGCTGTGGACAATGGATCCGTAAAATTGGACCACGAGTGTTTTGTGTTACTCGTTTGAGCAAAATCGGGAGTGCGACTTTGAGACACCCTGGGCAGGACAATGCCCCCCCCCCCCCGAGCAAAAGTTACTGCGGAGTAAAAACAGACAAAGGACAAAAAGGTGTCAAGTTTGCTCATTTAGAGGCGTAATAAAAATGGAGTATTGGAATAACTGTTGACTAGTGACCAACTTGAAAGGAATTTGTTAACCAAAATAATGAATGAGCCATATTAATATTGAGCTTCGTCTCGTTTACAACAGCATTCCGATGCGAATTTGTTATCTATTAAAAACCAAAAACAGAAAATACTTCATGCAAACTAATACAAAATCAAAGGCTCTCTAGAGAGAAAACCGATAAACACAAACAAATATGACCTTGATGCATAATCGATTATACAGTGACAGCAGTTTGCTTACTGATCGAATTTTTGCATTCTGTTTCAAGTCCTATAAATAACCAGTTGGTGGGTGCGCACTGTGCAGATTAACTCCCTGAGCAGCGGCAAATGTCCATCTGTTTATTGATGGAGTATTATAAGAGAATATCAACACGGGGGCCGTGTCGGGACCTTCTCATGTGAAATCATTAGCACGACTCTATCGACAGGATAATATGGTATCCCTTTCTGATACTGTCCGATCGGTCTCATCACCGAATGGGTTATCCGATCGTTTTGCCCCGATTGATTTTAGCTTATCCGGTGTCTTTTTCATTAAGTAGCATAAGCGTACATTTCATCGTACAGCAGCAGCAGCAAGACCACAGAAAGACCACCTCTAAGTTAAGACCACTGAAAAGGCCACATATCAATTAAATTTGTTAGCGGTGCCGTTCTGATTCGCTTCCATTATAAAAGGACCTCTGGATTTCCTATAGAATAATACCTCTTTTATCGTCTGCCCATAGTTCCATGATTTCCCCATTTAAGCGGCTGTTCTGTCCCTCTGTTTATACTGTTGTTCATTGGAAAATTTTAATAATAGGAAAATAAAAATTTTTGCCTGAGAAATCTAGAGATTAGTCTAACTCAAGGGTGGGTGGGGGGGGGGGGGGATTGGCATGATGCATAACGTTTGATTATTTATAGCCAAAAATAATGCAACATTAGAAAGAAATTGACGAGAAGTGTTTTCCAAGTAAACACTCTAAAAGTGAACGCCCTTTAATTATTAAACTGAGCCTTTAGCTATAAATAAAGATGGCCTTATTTACAAAAAAATGTAAAAAGAAAAAAAAGTAGTACATTGACCTTACTTTGCCATTAGCAATAAGCCAGCAATAAGTCAGCGAAACAGGAGATGGGGGAGACCTGAGTGCCTGCTTCCTGTTGCGCAACTTGCATCAGAATGTGAATGGGCATAGGGGGGTGGGGGTGGGGCGGGGGGGCGGGGGCGGGGGGAGAAGTAGAGGGCTTGCATCACGGAGACATATAAGAGGAGAAAGCTTCTGCTATGTGCTGTGCAGTGGTTGTTTTATTGTTGAGACAGAGTGCATTTTCATGTATTTTCTCCTTTGAGAAAAGTCTATTTTCACTGTCAGAAATATTTCGGTATGAGGTGCCTTTAATTCGAACTTCGTAAACACCATTTATAATTATGCTTATTGTACATCAATGAATAAAAGAAAACCAAATGGGAGTGCCCCCCCTCGCCCCCACCCTTAGAAAAACACAGATTATATCTGCATGGAGGTTATGGATGCGTAACATGTAATTATTAGTTTTATAGATGCGGGTTTTTAACTGTCATTGTGCTATTTCGTGGTTCCAGTGTGGCGTGTCTTGAATGTTGGCACAGGTATTCGCGGTAATTACGATAATTTTTCCATCAAAAAAAAAGTGACAAAGCCACATGTACTTAAGAACTGTTTCTATTTTTAGTTCTTTTAGCAAACAAGTACAACAATCGGGGAGCACTCACAATGAAGGACTGTGGCCATACCCTGTGTGTCAGACTCCCAACTCTTGTCGTAGGAGGGCACATAGCGACGTTAACAGGAGGACAGGAGAGCTGACATGAATAATCCATTTATTTCATGACACTAACAGAAGTGTAATACCAAGACTCCATTTCAGGTGATGGATGGCATTTGGTTACTGTTTACACGTTAAAACAATTCTTAATTTTTAATTGGATTTTTGTTATTTTTGAGGATTGATATTTCGATCATACTTTCTGGGATTGTCCTCGTGAAATGATATTCCGGAGCAAGAACTCGTCGAAATGTGGATTATTATTGAATCAGATCTAACATAATTCCAGACATTCGGAATGATGCATTGTTTGAAAGGGATTTCACACTGGCAGCTATTTACCGGGCAGTGACCTCCACAGGGCATGCACATCATTGGTGGGCTTACCAGCCCGCCCGTTTTTTTTACCGCTATCCTCACGACAGCTAGCCTTGACTCAAGCATGTGTGTGTGTGTATTTATCGATATTCGTGAGGTGAATTACGTCTCATTTTGTGTGTCACACTTTCTTCTACGCTCAGCTCATCTCCGCAGTACACCAGTGACCTATAATTGTCATTGTAATGCCAGTAATGGACTCGGATAATGACTTCTTCAAAAATACAGGTCAACAATTTGACAGCGCTTTAAAGGGCATAAACGACAACTGTGCAATTATGATCGGTATTTGCTACAAAAAAATGTGGCTCACATCACATTCTGTTTCAAAATAGAACTGTTCAAGCTAAGGAGAGAGCAAGGAAATGACTGGATTACATGGCTATTATATAACATCTGTGAAGAATGTGGGAAATTATTTCTTTGTTTAGTTGAAGCCACGATAAAATCACATCACTGATTCCAACATGGCCACTGTATGGCTGGGGACAATGGAGGACAGGTCATTGGCGTGACATATCTGCATGATGTTAATGATTTCATGTTGTTATTGAATATTTTTGTTCAATGCTGGTTTTTCTAATGGTAATTGCAGACTGTTGAGTTATGCATGATTATGCTGGCAGTGGGTGGGGGAGAAATAAGAACTGTTCGATATTTTTTTCTTTGTGAGAATTCAAAGGAAATGCTAATTCAATGTGCGGCGGATAGATTTCTTTGAAGCTGTATTGGTTTTGAAGAAAGCTAGGATCAAGTTGGCCAAGGATTAAGTTTGATCAGTGGTTGTAATGACAGCAAGGATCGCTATTCCATTCTTTTATGTGCAGTTGCACGCGGAATAAAGAATATATTTGTGTGTCTAAAAAGAAAATATATAAAAACTATCAGATGATATTCCGTGAAAAAAGAGACATAAACAATTGCACACTGGTATATAAACAATTGCACACTGGTACATAAAATAAATTTAAGGAAGAATGAGACTGAAGCAAATCACAAACAAATATAAGTACCAAACACGTGTTAAGTACCCCAGTTGTTCGATAAGTAGGTCTGGGAAGTAATACTTTATTTTTGCAGCAAAATCACTTTCTTGATATTCAGAATAAAAAAGCGAGATCACGCGAATATGTCATGAATCATTATAACGTTTTTGCCAAACCGGTCGAAAAAAAATAAATATATAAGAATATATAATAAAAATACCCCCTATTTATCACGGGTAACAAGTATTACTAAAATAAACCACAAGATATACAGGACATTTATCTGATAATGCATTAGTTTGGAAAGAAAAAATACGAACAAATAAACCGCTGGCAGATTTTTTGTGCCAATAAACAAATGACAGTGCTATTTGCCAACATATGCATAATAGATGAACCTTGATCGTTAATTGGTTAAACGCATAGATCAGCCATTTTCTTTGTAATTAGTTATGTGAGTTACGTGGGCGCCCTGAGTACAATGCAAAGCGGAACAACACAATATTCAGTCCCGGTGTACAATTGGATGTATGTGGACCCATCCAGACAGAGCGTAGAAAAACAGCAAATTTCGGATAAAAAGCAAGACAATAAGAGAGATAATAGTACAAAAGAATGTTATGAAAATGTAGGGGATGATATCAGTGTGTCAGAGAATGATACATTACAGGGCAGTGGTGACAAAAAGGATACACGCAGCGAAATGGATACAGCAATGGAAGAGGAGGGCTCGCAGTATGTGGAGTATTTCATACGTTGTAACGGAACGGTCTTAAAAAGTAAGCGGGCGTCGAAAACGTCCGCCGGTACAACGGACTCAAAAGGCGATTCTGTCAGCGGATCGGCGGCCTCACTTCCGCTCGCGGATTCCCGCCGGTCGAAATCTGGATCTGCCAGCTCCGTGGCTACACGTCACAGCGGATCTCATGTTTCTACATCCAATTCTTCGCCAGGCAATCGCTCTTTGAAATCTAAAAATCGAGATAAAATCGATACTTATGAAAGCAAACGCAGAAAACAGGATTCTGGTATTCATGGCGATGTTGCTAGACCGCGCAAAAAGGGTCGTGTCTCTTCCTTTATGGCTTTGTTTAAAATCAGATCAAAGGACAGACGAAAAAAAGAAACCTGTGGTTCTAAATCGACGCTGACGTATTCTGCGTCTGACGTCAGACCTATCCCAAGCCCTGGCGTTAAGATACCAGACTTTTCGGGCTCCCGCTCTAGTTTAATGGGAGCACCAACAACTGTGAAAGTGTCGATGCTATCACGATCCCATACGTTCAACTGCACGGGTACAAAAGGGCTGAAATCCGCCAGTAGTGAACCGACTAATTTAGAGGTGAAGGCGAGATCCGGTTCTACGTCAAGTCTTCAGAACGTCCATCAAAGGACACTCTGTCAAACACAGGAAAATGGAAGTAAGGAAATAGCCAAAGATGTCCGTAAAACGGATGGGGCTATCAAGAAAATAACCGAAGCGTACAGCTCTACAGACGGGCTTCTCCGTAGATCTGTCAAGGTCAATGAAGAGATTCTGGGTCATTTCGCGAACACACAGAGCATGCGTTCACATTTGCGCCGAGATAGATCCGGACCTGGTGTCGTGCCAAAGGGGCCTCTGAAGGCATTACCGACCTTGACAAACATGGAAACCAATATCGATGTAAACAAAAATCAAAGAGAAATGGCGCATGTCCATGAGTCATCATCAGGACATCGTCAACCTCCGCCCATACCTCCCAAACCCGTATACCTCAAAGGTTCTTATTTGCCCCTACACGGGCACGTCGAACATGCCCGGGCTGACTCCCGCATGAACACGAAGATGACGCATTCCCAATCATTCGATCTGGATCCAGTGGCTCCAGTCGCACCAGCGCCCTTCATGTCAAGGTCGCAGAGCGAACATACCGCGATCCAGGCACCGAATCCATCTCAGGCGGATTTGGACTTGAGTGAAATCATGTCAACATTTAGTTCCATCCTGGATCTCAATTTTAACCAATCAAATTCTAGTCAGCCAGATCACGTGGCAGTGCAGGCCAATGAGCTCAGATTGTCGGGTCTAAAGGCGTCCAATCGCGTCACGTATCAAGGCACAAGACCAAGATCCAAACTCAAGTCCTCCGTCAGTTTTAATTGCGATAGAGATATCAAATTCACGCAGAGCAGACGACAGAAGCTATCAACACCTGGAGATTTCTACAGAAAAAATGCTGAAATTTACTACGGCAATCTGGGATATTCAAGTGATCAGATTCTTCAAACAAAAGATGATCCATTCTCAGAAGCTGCCGATAAGCGATTAAGTATGGATACAGATTGCATAAGCGACATGGAAATCCCCAGCAATTGTCCCATAGACAACAAAACCAAAACCGACCAATCAAATGATGGCCATTCGACTGCATCAAACGTTTCCAGTGACACAAATTTAAAAAGTGACGCATTCAATGGTAAATCAATGAATGTATTGCCTGAGCCCTTACAAGGCGTCTCCAAACAGAACAGTTCATGTATACCATGTCAAAGTATTCGCGGGGTAAACGACTTTCATTTTGCAAATTCGTTCGTAAATTCTACGGAGATTTTTAAATGCGGTACGGCGAAGAACGACGATTCTGTTGACAAAGCAAGCGTGGCCACACTGGAAGAAATTCTGTTTGAATTAGATCCCGAGGGCAGGCATTGCTTAGAAAATGAAACCGCACAGCTGCAGAACAAAGATGAAATGATGCCCCAATCGATGAAAAGCAGTACGGAATGCACAGCGAAACGAATCAATTGTTCTGATGCAACGGGGCGTAACATAGGTACAATTGCCACAGATGCAACACAGAAGCAACCCGTTTCAGTCCCAAACAATGGGTCATTGGGCAAGAACTCTGACGCCGGCTTGTCTGACAATAAACAGCCTCATAAGACATTTAATGATGTGGATCATTATGATCATAACAGCGACTTGGGAGAAAGAGAACTGACTATAAATGTGCAGAGAGAAGAAGCATGCCTTCATAGCCGTGCTGAGTTCACAGAGCAAGACTCCGGTATCAAGAAGCATACAAGTGGCCTCGGGGAGTATCACAGGGCCCCTGTTGTTCTTCTTGACAAGACACAGCCGTGCCCACCCAGTAAGGAACACTCGTCCAGCACCCCGGAACTGACCTCCCCTCCCATCAAAGAAACAGAGAATGACTCGTTAAATGTGACAACACAGAGCCAACAGAACCTCAACAACTCTAACAGTGTAATCGATGCCACGAGTTGCCTCCACCCACCCGGCCGGGTTCACAAGAACCGGGCGGATACCCGTCACTCGGATCCCATCCTTAATGATCTCTCCAAGTCCGCCGAACCATCTGTGACTGTTGCAGTTAGGAAATGTCAAGACGATTTATCGCCAAGCATTAAAAACAGTCACCAAACAATTACTCTTGCAGATTTGACGTCGAACCCTAGTATTACAACAACCCGACATGACAGCCCTACAATCCCAGCCCCCAATTGCCATATCAATTATAACCCGATGCTTAATAATGGCGAATCCCATGGCAACGACGCTACAGCTACAATTAAGGTATATCAAGGTAAGATGGATGTTTCCAAGGTTACTTCTGCTGCCAAGGATATTAATATTGAGAATGTTACAGCTGCCAATCAGACCTCTCTGATAACTGATAGTGATCTGTGCAGAAATCGTTGCCAGGTAAATGTTATAAGTGTTAATTTCAGTGAGGGAGAGGAATGTATATGTGGAAAAAATAACAGCAGTGGTGACGTAACAGAGGGATTATCTGGCTACAGTGGCGCCTCCCGCGGCTGTGAACAACATACTGGGCATTCACGCATCAGTCATTGCGCTAAATGCAAACAACAATGTTTACAAAACAAAACGTGCACGTGTGATTGCACTGCACGTGATAGATCACAGGCACGTGACCCTGACAGCACTCTGTCAGAAGGCAGTATTCAACCAATCACGGATTTAAATGAAAGAAATTGCGATATGGCGGAGAAAGCGTCGTTGGATACTGACTCGGAAACGCGATTAAGTGTCTACGAAAACGTCACACATGACGCAAACGCGTCGAAATATATGCCAGATACAACCAAAACTGGCAGCCAAACGATTTCCCACTTGGATAATACCTTTAGGCGTAGTCAATTAAAACGCAATGACACAGAGAAATGGGCTGAAAAATCAAACGGATGTCACATTTCTATGGCTCCACTGGATTGTGAAATTGAGCTCAATGCGATGTTAAATGAGTTGGGAGTCCTTGACCGGAATGGAAATGAAAGTGGCATGTTTTGTCACGAAACAGATGATGGGATTCAGAATAAGCACAGATATTATAACGCTGTCACTTTGCCAGATTTCGAGGCAGACAAGAGAATAGAGAACGACAAAACACTTGAAAACAAAAATTATCCAGATTTCAAGACGTACGACAAGAACGCCTCGGCTAATCATGCGATGACGTCATCAAAATTAATGCTCAATAAAGACATTCCACAAAATGGAGACAGTCGCGTTTTGGGTGACGCTCTACAGAAGAGTAGAGGTGAGACACCCCCGAGTTACACCGGTAGTAAAAGAGGTGTGTTAAAATATGGAAACGAGACACCAGACAACAGAAGGAATTCCATAGACGATGTAATGACGGAAAATGTCAAGCATGATCCAAAAAAGAGCAATGATGTGGTGAGTCCTGACGTGTCACTTAGCTCTGCCACGCGTCCTGACATGCCCCCTCGTTCTGACACGTTGCCTGATATGTCAGCAGACGACGTCACGTGTCGTGAATTGCATCCTGACTCGGAATCTGCCGCCAGATCACGCAAAAATGATGGAATATTCGATACGGATAAGACCAGCTTGGTGTGTCAACCGATAAGTATTGATTATCTCATCAATGTTTTAAAATCCGTGGATCACGTGATAGAGTCACGTGGTGCGGATGGTAGACAAGCCCGAGCAACAGCTGGCCACTCACAGGGCGATAATGGGGAGTTAAATTCGAGTAGCAATGGGCAAGATAATTCCTCATTGAATTTCCATATCTATGAGCTAATCGAATTTTCACAATCTTTCGAGGAGACTAATAGTAAAACAGAAAGCATTGACCAGAAAACTGGCAGGCGAAATATAGAAATGGGAAGCTATTCCATTAAGAGAGGCAGTGGTTCTATTTCTTCTTTCACTTTACCACAGTCTAGTCAAATAAATCCGAGTGCTATTGATGATAACAGTGTAACGAGTATTACACCCCGTCAGCAACGTGATAAACTAGTCAGTAGTTCTGTCAGTGGCAACATTCACGAGAAACAGACCACCATCAACAAGGCCCAATCAGAAGATGCTCAGCCATCCTCGCACAAACCATATGACCCTGTTACCGAGAAAAACCAAACTGATGGCACCCTCGAGAATGGACTAAACGAAGATAAGGATGGCCAGCCGGAAAGCGCCGCCAGGGGGAGCCATGAAGAGGGTGGTAACGCAGGGAGCGCCGCCAGGGGGAGCCATGAAGAGGGTGCTAACGCAGGGAGCGCCGCCAGGGGGAGCCATGAAGAAGGTGGTAACGCACGGAGGCAACCCGCGGGTGGGGGAAAGAAAAAGAAGCCTTCCAGAGCATCTTCCCTTCTGTGCTGCGTCTCTAAGTCGTCACAGAAGGTATGCGATTCCGAAAAAAAGGGCTTAAATAAAAAGAGAAACGAAGTATAAACCAAAAAATCCCCACAAATAATACCGTCTTTGCCATTGCTTATAAATGATCTTAAATCGAATTAGGTCTTTTTCCCCGGCGTTCTCTGTAACTGGAGTGAATTGGAACGGACCAAACAGTGGTTCTTATTCCCGGGGTTTGTTTATTTTATGCCTACAACTCCTAAAGAGCTAGTATAAATGTGTTTTTAAACAGCTATTTCTTTTAGTCTATCAGAAAAATGCTCCGATATCAACAACTTATTATATTCTGCATAAGTTTCAATGCTCTGACGGCTAAAACAATGCTCTGATAGTTAGAACAATGCTCTGACAGTCAGAACAATGCTCTGATGGTTGGAACACTGCTCTAACGTTGCGTTTCTATGGCGATCTCAAGCGGTCGCAGTTTGTTTTATTTCCAATGGCAGGCCAATAAAATTAACAATTTATCACAAAGTTCTCGTACAGGAGCGTCAGTAACGAGTACATAACGAGCCCATCCACTTTCAAGGAACAGCGAAATTACGTTTGAGTCAGTGTAAACCCGGTGCAATAATTTCAGAACATCTCCCCCCCCTCCCCCCCTCGCAATTTGTTTTCGACACATATCAAAAGGTTCGAATGCCTGGAAAGAACAAAAGGACCACTCTCGGGAAATGGGGAAAGGTCATCATTATACGGAAGGATAACAAATTTCGACTCCATTCCCATTCATAAAGCGAAAGTACCTCTTCCCCCCTCCCTCCCCCCACCGCCTCCGGCCTTGTGAAAAATATTCAGGCATTGTGAAAAATGTGTAGGCAGTATGAAATTCATCAACATTTCCTGTTTAATAATATCGAATAATGCCAAAGCACAACGAAGTATGTACATCGACTTGTTCCTAAGTTATCTTGCAACAAATGATTCGAAATTCCGGCGCTGACTGGAAAGAAAATAAAACTATCAGAAGGAACAGCAGGGGCGCTTCGGGACGCGGCTTTCCCCCACCAATCACTGCCTCGTTTCTTGTAAAATTCTCGACGAGAATTTTCACCGTGCCATTACTTATTCCCCCCCCCCCCTTTTATTATTTAGATTCTAGTATTAATACGCAGACAGACGAAAGATTCTCATAGTATTCATGGGCTACACAAATGTGGGCTTTATTTTGATTAACATTCTAAAAGAAAATTGAAATTGTTAAAACAGCTAGGGCTCGATCTGTATGGAGATGTTTGATCCTTCTGTTTTTCTTTCTGGATGCTTACTGGATATACTTACGTGTTTATGTTGTACGGCAAACCAGATATGTCATAATTATTCATCTGTTCTGTAAACTACTTTGTATTTTATGGTCATGGATGATTGAGTTTGGAAAGAAGTTGGAACATCGGTTATGATTACGGCCTCTTTTATGTCTACAGTGAAAGAGCACAGAGATGCGCTAATTAGAAAGTATCGGATTATCTGCATAGTTGTGTCACTGGCCTATCTAGTTAGCGTAACACCTGAGTGCACATTTATGTCAGGGCGTATGCTGGATCAAAGCGTTCAGACCTGGGTAACCTGGTGCCCTATGTGTTTCGTACACCATGGCTTGTTTATGACGGGAATTCTGGGCGTGTGCCTTATTAAAACGTTTTGAAAATTGACAAGTTTTCATTCGGTCCAATATCTGCACTTGAAAATGATTCAAACCATTCTCACATGGAGCACAACATTCCCACATCTATCACAACATTCCCACATAGATCACAACATTCCCACATCTATCACAACATTCTCACAGGGATCACAACATTCTCACATGGATCGCAACATTCCCACATAGATCACAACATTCTCACATGGATCACAACATTCCCAAATGGATCACAACACTTCACCTTATAACGACGCTGGGGATTACCACATTATCTCCTATTTCTCCGTTGCAGATTCCATAACAAGGACACCTGTCTACCACAAATATAAAGTGGTTTCCCACTTGTTAGAAGTCCGTAACTGACAGGTGGAACTGTGTGTATGTGTGCATAACGGCGATTCCCGCCCTCCGGCAAAACCACAGTCGGAAAACTTGAAAACTGAAAAAAAAATTCTACTGAATTCGTCCAGCTACTTCCAGTCAGTTAGTTTAGAAGCGAAAATAAAACTTGGATCTGGGCAATTGTCTACGATTTGCACCGATTGTATTTTGTTTTAGAGCATGTGCAGAAAATGTGTAAAATTTCTAACGCATGTGAATGGTCTAAAATCGACTATTCTTATTGTATTAGAAATTAACACTGAAACAGACTCCGAAAACAGGAGTGGAATTTTGACCGACACGTCATGTAAAAACGGAATACCAAGGATATACAATGGCATTATTTGATCATCGGTTAAATCATCTCGAGGCTACCATGTAATCTCACAATGCATTGACCAAAATTATAATTTTTTCTCCCAATATTTATTTGTTAAAAAGTTTTTGAAAAAAAATATGTCAAGATTTTGACAGTCATATGGAAGAAACAGTTGGACAATAGCATTGGTCAAGGAAGTGGTGATTTTTGTGCGTGTTTTTTAAAAGAACATTACTTGGTGGGCAAACGGCAAAATGTTGTGTGCGGGATTGAAGTCTTCTCTACTGAGAAAGAAACCGCGTGAAACCGACGAGGAATTATTGTGGATACCCAATGCGCTCCATATGGAGCTCCATCCGCAAGAAAGAGACCACGTGTGCAAACCGGAAGTCACGCAAGCATCAAGCGTTGAGGAAGCAGGCGATCGTGTCCTGGAAGACGGTCACGTCATAGGGCACTTCCTGGTGGATGAGTATATTTCGCAGTCTTTAAGGAATGCTAGGCTTTCACTGAACAGTAGTGAGAGTTACCAGTCTGAGATAACAAGCGCTGTTGATTCGGTGTCAGATGCGGCAAATTGGTCATCAGATGTAAGAATTGCAATTGACGAAGATCTACGGAGAACCTTAGCCGTAAAGGTCAATGACGCTACAGAAACCTCATCACTATCATACGCCGAGATTAATGATAGTGCGGTAAGTCCCACCTCTACCCCCCCCCCCCCCCCACCAACCCCCGATCCATCTTGCCAAGTCATTAGCGATATGGCGGCGTTGCAAGGTGTGTGAAAAAGCGCTGCGGCTGAGGCAACCGTTGCAACTGTGTCTTACTGCGCAGTGATCGAGCCTTGTATCACAACATCTTGTCATCGAGGTTGAACTTTAAAAAAAAAATGTGTGATTTTGTTACAGAATGAAAGTTCTAGCCCTACGTATGAACCTCACCGTTTTCAAGTGCGGCCCATAAGAGGACCAATGACGTGCCTCCATTGTAATCACGTGGTATGGAACCAAGCAAGCTACTGCACAGGTTGGTAGAAAATTCTCCATTAATAATTTTACAGATTTTATAAAGACACCGGAACCCCAAACTGAAAAACAAAACCGTGGTTTAAGATATAAGTCCGTAAAAAAGAGCATTAGTTTCATTATTACTACTATTATTTTAGATCTTTTATAAAGCACACATCCATTGTTAAGAATCTGAAAACAGGAACGTGAAATCGCTTAATATCGGCAATTTCCGTTGGTATCCATGGCAACCGAAGTTTCGTTTGAATGAAAACGTCTGTAGTCTCGCCATTCTTTACACTTCAATCAAGGGTAGATTCGGGGCTGGATGCCACTTTTGTGCAGTCTTGGTGGAATAAAAACCGCGATACTCGATTTTTTTCGAAAATCGTTGTAAAAGTGTAACTAAAAGTACTGCTGCTTTTTTTTCAGTATGTAAAATTGCCTGCCACCGAATGTGTGAGAGACAGGTAAGAACTGCATGCAAGTAGCCAGCGTCCTCGTGTATCATCCCGCATGACCGCAGACCGTGTACCACCCCGCATGACCGCAGACCGCGCTCAACCCCAACTGACACTTCGTGGCAGGAATACAAAGGGGTTTATGCATATTCTAACGCCATCTGATTATCGTAGCTTACCTGGGAACGGTCAAAGATACCTGCCGATGTTCATATACATTTGCGCCACCCCCCCCCCCCCCCAAAAAAAAGTTAACATTTATCTATGTTACGAATAGCTCGCAAAAGTTTTACTCGAAAAAGCGTTTGATACCGGCTGGCATTATACGAAAACCAATAAACAAATCATCTGATCGAGTCTACAGTCTGTCAGTATATATAATAACATTTAAAGTAGAATTCTATATTCTTGGTTTAAATCTTATTTTCAGGGGTAGATTTCTGCCAAGTGCCAATCCGTAATATTCAATTTTTGATAGTTCACGAATATAAAACAAGGATTTGGCATAGGCTCTGGATCCTCTGAAGATGATTAGCAAAATGGTGGCGTGGTAATAGGGGGGGGGGGGGTGGGGGGTGGGCAAATATTTGTACAAGCGCTAGTAACAAGAGTATTGGCTTATAACGTAAGCTAGTTGTTTGTGTTTTATATTATTTATGCGAGCCAGCAAAATACTATAACTGTCCCAGAATCCAGATGTGTATGATGTCACCAACAACCGCGGGGGATCCCGATGATTCGTTCTAGTTTAAAAAAGAAATATTACCGTATTGACTTGATTCTAAAAATTCTACAGAAAATCCATTCTTCGGTGAAAGACAAGGGAAAGAAAGGCTTAGAAAACATTCTGCCTGCTTCTCACGTAATCCCACCCCACCCACCCCACCTACCCCACCCACCCCACCCACCCTACCCACCCTACCCACCCCACCCACACCACCCCACCTCATCCATGTTCTTCGCCTGTGAAGTTATTTTCCTTGAGAACGGTTGTTGGTTTCGAAAACTCCCCAGATAGTGGTTTGTTTTGTTGTAAAGTTTGGCATTAAATGCTGTTTTTTTTGTATGAAGCGGTCAAATACTGTTTAAGCTTGTGGCAGTGTTTTCATAGTGTAGTGCATGATGCCGTAATTTGTTGATGTTAAAAATGCATGCGATAATTAGAATAAGAGTAATTTCGACTGTGCAGGTGACGCAAGGTATGCCATTGTCGAAAACTGAACTTATCCGCGTGTACTGATCAGTTCCAATACATTGCAGGCAAAATACTTATGTTTCTTTATATATTTAAGTATTTATGCTGCTAAAAATTATGATCAGTGATGGCTGTTTTCTTTTGAAGAAGTTAGTAAGAGCAAACCAGTTCGTGAGTTATTGATTGTACCTTTGTTTTATCTGTCGCAATAAACGATGTGCTTTCTAATGTCGATTTTTTTTTTAAACGTGTGCTAGAGCAATTGCCGTGAATGTTTTCATTTGTCGTCACGTGATGTGGGTGTAACGGGATACTTAAAAAAATCCAGTACACTTATAAAGTAGTCCCCCATCACATTCTCACCGTCTTTTCTATTGAGTTATTTTGAAAAGTTTTATGTCCTAAAAATAAATTAAGTGAGTTAAGAATATGCCATTGATTCGCCTTAGAGCCGGAACTCTACCTCCCCCCTCTCTCTTTCTCTCTCTCTCTCTCTCTCTCTCTCTCTCTCTCTCTCTCTCTCTCTCTCTCTCTCTCTCTCTCTCTCTTGCTCTCTCTCTCCTTCTCTTTTATCGTTCCCGCTCTCCTGTTCTCTCTCTCTCTCTCCCTCTCTCTCTCTCCCTAACTCTCCCTCCGTCCCTCTCTCCCTACCTCTCTCTCTCTCTCTCTCTCTCTCTCTCTCTCTCTCTCTCTTTCTTGCTCTCTCACCGTCTCTTTTATCGTTCCCGCTCTCCTGTTCTCTCTCTCTCTCCCTCTCTCTCTCTCCCTAACTCTCCCTCCGTCCCTCTCTCCCTACCTCTCTCTCTCTCTCTCTCTCTCTCTCTCTTGCTCTCTCACCGTCTCTTTTATCGTTCCCGCTCTCCTGTTCTCTCTCTCTCTCTCCCTCTCTCTCTCTCCCTAACTCTCCCTCCGTCCCTCTCTCCCTACCTCTCTCTCTCTCTCTCTCTCTCTCCCTAACTCTCTCTCTCTCTCTCTCCCTAACTCTCCCTCCGTCCCTCTCTCCCTACCTCTCTCTCTCTCTCTCTCTCTCCCTAACTCTCCCTCCGTCCCTCTCTCCCTACCTCTATCTCTCTCTCTCCCTAACTCTCCCTCCGTCCCTCTCTCTCTCTCTCTCTCTCTCTCTCTCTCTCTCCCTCTCTTCTCCCTCCCTCCCTCTCCCACTCTCCTCTGCCTCTCTCGCTAACACACGACTCGCCTCACAGTTTTTGATACCCACTTGGCGCCGGTAGCAATACAAGCAATACAGACGCGGAATATTGTTAGAAAAGGCCAGCTTTCATGATAATAGCTTTTTCAACCCCCTTATGTAATTATTTACGTCACACAAGAACTAGACACACCATGTTCACTTTTCTCCGGAGAACATTTCTCTCCACTTACTTTTGTTTCAAATGATCCATTTTTACACACAACAGCTAGGCACCCAATAGTCAGCTTAAATAAAATTCATTCAAAGTGAAAAGTAAACAGAAAATAAAAAGGTTCAAGCTAATATACAACAAAAGTAGTCAAAGAAAACGGCTTTTTGTGTTATATTTGATATGGATCCGACCTAAAATGAAGTGAAACAGAACTTAACTGACATTAATCAAGCAAGTCGTGATAAAATTCGGTGTAATTTTAACCCCATAACATCTCTTAATGCCATTTTGCAACAGGCCATTTTTGGGCCGGGTCATTTTTTGTGGGCCATTTTGTCCCCCTTGCACTTTTTCGGGCCATTTTGGGCGCATACCGTTTGATATATAAAAATGAAACCAGCTGTATAAGTAAAGATCACGAATTATACCAAATTCAACTCCAATTTTTTGCTTATTTATCAGTCTGACATGACAGCAGGGTGACAGTTATTGATAAAAATTATCCGGACATACAAAACCTGCGAGTTTTCAATAAGTGGTGTTTCGCTTTAGAATAACCTTGACTCTATATTCCTATCAGTTTTTTTAGAAAGACCAGAATATCTGAAACGGATTCCTGAGTACCCCTAATTAGCGGACAGCGGTCCATGAATATAATAAACGAATGCAACTTCATTGTGAACCATTCATCTTCTTAACACAAAACCGGTAAACAGTTAAAAACTATCCGTCCTAATCCGTAAGTTGTTTGCGATTACACGGAAATGGCTAAGATATGCGTCGTTTGTTCCTCGCCGATAAAACCAAGTGACAAAAATTACCGGATATTTCTGCATAACAATGATGAGTTTTTGGCTGCGTTATCGGAGATAAGAGGCGATAAGAGGCTGGATATCATTGGCTACTGCGCCCACAATGTGTGTAATAGTAAAATAAACAGGCTGGTCAATTTGAGATCCAAAATACATAAAAATGAACAGGAAAAAGAACGATTCCTTAAACAGAATACAGAGAAAAGCCTCAAAAAGAAAAGAACGTTACCAGCTTGCCACAGTGCCCAAAGGGATAAAAACGGGAGAGATCGTGTCCAATCCGAGGAAAAATCCTCTAATTCAGTTAAAAAACGCATGGAGTGGAGAAAACGTGGGCATCAAAATAAAGCTATCTGCAGTAAGACTGTCACGGTGAGGTGATTTTTTTTTTTTTTTTTTTTTTTTTTGAGGGGGGGGGGGAGGGCGGGGCGGGGAGGAGATGATCAACAAAGTACGCACGCACGGAAAAGAGAGGAAGGGGGCGTTCTGCAGCCATGCGTACGCTGGTGCGATGACCTAAGGGTGGTCAAAAAGTTGGCAATTCTTGTGAACGCACTGTGTGAGTTAGCCTCTTGATATTGTAACAGGATTGTTTCTAAACCATTCAGACTTTCAAGTTGTGTATCTTTTGCTGTTTCAGGATCTCTGTCAGTGACAAAAAAATGGTAATAATATTAGGAAGGCAATCAATAATCGATAAATATCGTGGGCAGATATTTGTTAACTGTTTATTAAAAGTGAATTGAAAGTGTTCCAGTAATAAAGAGTTCAATAATGAAAAAAAAAAACAGAAGTAATCAAAACAACTGCATTTCGCATCTTCGAGCAAGTTTTTACACAAGTTAAAACATTAACATCAATATTCCACTTGGAATTATCATGTTTCAGCCTTAAACTTAATCTAATTTTTAAGGGCGAACATTGTCCATGGTTGACAGTTAAATGTGCACCCCACTGACATTTTAGACACGTTTTGTCTTAACTGGAAGCGGGCCATTTTTCCTGACACTTGCCCGTACTTTTTATAACAATCTCCCGTACTTTTTATGAGTTGCCCGTACTTTTTATGGCATTTAACTGTACTTTTTTATGACAACTGCCTGATCTTTTTATGAAATGACCCTGACCTTTTATATCACTTTTTTATGATAACTTCCTGTACTTTTTGTGACAATTGTCCGTACTTTTTTTACATCCCCTGCGCGACCTTTGTATGATAATTGTCCGTACTTTTTATGGCATTTGCCTGTACCTGTTTATGACAGTCTCCCGTACTTTTTGTGACAATCACCCTAATCTTTTTTTCTATCACGTGCCTCTACTTTTTTATGATACTGCCTGATCTTTTTATGATCTTTTTATAGCTTATTTGTTTGTTGTTTACATCATATAAGTGACTTTTCGCTTTCAGGATTTTGGCAAGAGCCATTGAACTGTTGTTGTTTTTTCTGTTTTTTTTTTTTTGCGCGGGCTTTATAAAACAGAGATAGTATACATTGTATGATCCACAACAACAATCTGTAGAAGTGCCATTCTGTATTCTTATGACGTGCATTTTTAACCGCCCACAGAGAAATGATAGGATGAAAACTGATCTTATTCAGCGCTTCCTGAAAAATATAGCAAACAATAAAAACTATGACAAACAAATAAAACGTTTGTCATACCAGCAGTGGTTAATGGTGTTAATGTAGCAATGGAAAAATCCATCGGTATCTGTCCGTACAAAAGTGTGAAATTAAGCGAGTGATATCTTATAACAACACTTCATAGTCAAGTAAATGGATTGTTCTACACTCCGTAAACTGAAAGGGGACAAAAATGGAATACTGTGATCTAGCAAGTGAAGAAGAATATTGAGGGTTTTCAAAAACTCTACATTGATATGTTAGCCGAAACACTGCCTTATAGCAGATATTGGCATTTGTCAAGGCCAAATATCGCCTTAACAATGTCCTTCGCTGTTGTCATTTACTCCAGATACGATTAAAGTCCACGGTCAAGGTCACCTGGAAAAACCTGTAACGTGTAGAACAGTTGACAACTCCAGAAAAGAACACTCTCCGATAACAGTCACCCTCCGGTAAAGAGTCACGCTTCGGTAAAGAGTCACCCTCCTATAAAGAGTCACCCTCCGGTAAAGAGTCGCGCTTCGGTAAAGAGTCACCCTCCGGTAAAGAGTCACCATCCGGCAAAGAGTCACCCACCGGTAAAAAGTCATCCTCCGATAAAGAGTCACGCTTCGGTAAAGAGTAACCCTCCTATAAAGAGTCACCCTCCGGTAAAGAGTCACCATCCGGCAAAGAGTCACCCACCGGTAAAAAGTCACCCTCCGGTAAAGACTCACTCTCCAGCAAAGAGTCACCTCCGGTAAAGAGTCACCCTCAGTTTTACAGTTTGGGATTAACCCGAATCCCCCACGACGGGAGGCACAGCAGCGACTGTGCTCCGTATCACGGGGCGACAAAGGGTGTACGGCCAGGCCAGTTGGGTAGGCAAAGCCGAGGGGCCAGCTGGGGGAAAATACCATATTCTCTAACCCGAAGCCCAGAATGACGAAAGGCAGAAGAGAAGCTGTGCTCCGTGTCCTGGGTGTGTAGGGCCAGGCCAGTTGGGCAGGCAAAGCCGACGGGCCATTGAGGGAAAATACCATACATCCATGCCACGCGCTCATTTGTCCATCTAGCCTATCCAAGAAATGAAAGAATGACTCCAGGGGTTCCTTAAAGTGTCAGCATCCATCTCCGCATCTCGGCTCTGAGAACCGCGCTCCAATCCTTATCTGCATGAGCATGTGCGCCAGATCACTGACGGCGGTCATGTTCCGGTTTGTCCTGGCGACGGAGGCAGCCTTCGCCTTAGGCTAATTATTTAACCATCAGAGTACCAACTATTGTGGTGAGGATGCAGAGACGGTACCAACAGTGTCAAACGAAAACCAAGGAAATCTTGAGACTATGTCACAGGTTTTAGCATTTGTTGCAGAGTCTGCTTTGTCTAATTTCCTCCATGAGCACGTTTTTGTGTGGTTGTACTTGTTATCACCACAATGGTAGATTATGTGAGGACTGGATTTGGCTTAGACCTGAAGGGTAGCAGTCCGGATACAGAGACCCACTTTCATACCCTGTACCGGATACAGATACCCACTTTCATACCCTGTACCGGATACAGATACCCTCTTTCATACCCTGTACCGGATACAGATACCCACTTTCATACCCTCTACCGGATACAGATACCCTCTTTCATACCCTGTACCGGATACAGATACCCACTTTCATACCCTGTACCGGATACAGAGACCCACTTTCATACCCTGTACCGGATACAGATACCCTCTTTCATACCCTGTACCGGATACAGATACCCACTTTCATACCCTGTACCGGATACAGATACCCTCTTTCATACCCTGTACCGGATACAGATACCCAATTTCATACCCTGTACCGGATACAGATACCCACTTTCATACCCTGTACCGGATACAGATACCCACTTTCATACCCTGTACCGGATACAGATACCCTCTTTCATACCCTGTACCGGATACAGAGACCCAGGTTCATAGCCTGTACCGGATACAGACACCCACTTTCATACCCTGTACCGGATACAGACACCCACTTTCATACCCTGTACCGGATACAGAGACCCACGTTCATACCCTGTACCTGAGGGAGTTGGGGTGTGTGATTAAGACAAGTTTATGGGTTGTTTGTTCTTTCTTTTATTTTTTACTTTTTTATTTGCCATTTAAGACAAGCCGACTGATGTCGGGTTGGTGTAGTGCGATAGAAAGCGGACTTAGCTGTCGACTGTATGTATGTATGTATGTATGTATGTCTGTCTGTCTGTCTGTCTGTATGTATGTATATATGCATGCATGTATGTATGCATGTATGTATGTATATATATATATGTATGTATGTATGCACGCATGTATGTATGTATGTATGTCTGTCTGTCTGTATGTATGTATGTATGCATGGATGCGTGCATGTATGTATATATGTATGTATGTATGTATGTATGTGTGTATGTATGTATGTATATATATATATGTATATATATATATGTATGTATGTATGTATGTATGTATATATGTATGTATGTGTGTATATATGTGTGTATGTATGTATGTCTGTATGCATTATGTATGTATGTATGTATGTATGTATGTATGTTAGACCATGTTTCAAAGTGCTACCATAGTTCGAGTTCTGCACATACAGGTTCGACCAGTGGTCACCTACCACGCCGTTTCTTTTCTGGTGAAGCGCTAAAAATTGGTGCAATGGCTCAGCTTTAAAAGATCTTTAGTTTCCCCAAACCCTTCTCCTCTCAGCCCTTAAATTCAGTTTGGATACTCTTGTTACTACCTCCTTTTCGGTGAAACGGCGAAAGTGAAGGTCACCACTCCGCTCTTTATAGGCCGCTGCCTCGGGGTAGGAGGGAGAGGGGAGGTGTCAAACGTGGCTTGAGCTAAAGTTTGAAATTCCTCATAATATCAATTTTTGGTCAACCTTTATTGACTTCTTTAATTAAATAACTGGACATACAAGCAAAAATTTGGAAGTTTAAGCTATATAAAGATAGCAGCTATAACTTAGTGATTCCGTAAGTTCACAGACATGTTTCCGATCTATACAAGAATATGTGCAGTTCTTGATATCGAAATTCATTGATATCAAAATTTTTTATATTTGGTTTTAAAAAGTGAAAAAATACTGTAGTTTTTAGAACTGAATCTCCTTGTTCATTTTTTGCCTTCGCTTCGAAACTTAAAAGAAAGTTGACCCGGTGCACCGATTTCAGATTACCCCCTTAAATGTTACCCCCCCCCCCCGGGAATCTGAAATCGATTTCAGATTCCTCCCCGGGAATCTGAAATCGATTTCAAGTTACCTCCCCGGGAATCTGAAATCGATTTCAGATTCCCCCCTCCGATTTCAAATCCCCCCAGGCATACCTAGAATTTTTTAAATTTACATCTGTCAATGTATATACAGACTTGTAGTGCCATGGCTGTCATCGAAGCAGTGACAATAATCCTCGATGCTCCGATGACTGCTTCCATGTGCCTTTTGTGGGACTGGCTTGTGCTTTGGTGTTTAATGACACTACTACTCCGACTCCGTCTTGCTGTGCCCTCTTGTACACATCAAGCATTGTTTTATTGTTAACCTGAAGCTGATGGATTATCCTCCTGTAGACAAGCGTCCAGGTCTGTCTGACTGAGATGAGTATAGATAAAGAGCACTCTTTCCAAAATAAAAAATGCGATCAGAGAACAGCAAATGAAAAAAAAAACTAATTCTAGGCAAAAGTTATATGAATAATGATAATAGCTAGATATGGAAAACTGAAAGATGGAAAAGACTGGTGATAGTATTAATGTTTACAAGCTGTAGTATATACAAAGTATCATTGCATAAATGTAGACATTTTCATAGTTCGGCAGAAAAAACTTGATAAAACTTTATTTTTTGTTTTATTTCTGTCTGTTTTTTAATTTTGAGAGGGGGGAATTTGAAATCGGAGGGGGAACCTGAAATCGATTTCAAATTACCCCCCGGGAACCTGAAATCGATTTCAGATTCCCGGGCGGGAATCTGAAATTGGGGTAATCTGAAATCGTTACACCGGGGAGAAGCAGCAAATTTAAAGAAAATGTAATTGCAATTCATGCTCCTTGCTATCAGTCACTATATATTATCAAAGTGACGTCAACTTTATTAGTACAGATGTGGTGTTGGGCTTTATGTGAAATTCTTTATGGTCAGGCCAACTAAATGTAAATTTATATTCAAATAATTGTCAGCAGAGTTATATATGATACGTGTAAATGGAAGGCAAAGCCCGAGGACGCAATATGTAGCTAAGGGTGAGACTTGACTTCTACTGATCAACCACGAAGTTCCATTTATATGCAGTACCTTACAACCAGTTTTCACCACAATGCAATTTGTATGCAAAGTGAAAAAAATATATATATATAGACTGAATTTAGATAAGTCATATCATACGAACCTGGCATGGTTAACATGTACTTATCCAGTGCAGTACTATATAGTATGGCAAAAACGCAGTCACACAGCTTAGTGTGCCAGCTTTACAGAAACCACATTATAAGTGGCAGTTTGAAATAACTCGTAAAAAGTGAAGCCACAAATGTCAATAGTTCAAAGTGTTTTAGTCAAAGTGCTGGTGATGTGTGCAAGTGTAATGTGTAAACACATATAAGTGTGTGATTAAAATTATATTCATGTGCAGCGTTCATACTGTTTGTCTTATATGCGTAGTTTATACGTATATTACATATTCAGGATTCAATTGGTGCAAATCAATATGAAATCGGGATCTAGCCAAGATTTTGAAGTGCAATAAACATATCCATGTGTCTCAATGCAAACAATACTGTGTGTGAAGGTCCGTGGCAGGAAATCCGTGCAATTGAATGTCACAGTGCCTTTCTGTTATCGTATTACATACATGGGATATCTTAATAAACAGAAGCAGACCTTATATTTTACAGTTTTTAACACTGTTATTGTTGACATTTTGACTTGAAATGTTCCTCATTCAGGTGCTAAATACTCAAGACGTAAAACAAACTTTGGGTCATTGAAATGTATCAACAATGGCGACGTGCGTTTTAGCATCTTGTCAACTTAGTACTTAAACTATACTTGAGGAAATAAGATGAACTATTTACAACACAAATATAAATAAGGATAATTAATTTTTTTAAACAACTGTGACTGCATGGAGATTACTTGCATGTATGTGAGATTTCTTTAGTAACATTCCAGTTTGTATATAAGTATTGAGTTTTGTTGGTAGGCATGCAGTATCAGTTTCGGCGAGGTACATCCAGATTTGTACCGGTATATTACACTAGTGTTGCTTTGGCTTACGGTTTAATCGCAGTTTAAGGTAATCAACACCGCCAAATCCCATTGCTTTAACTCCCCTCCACGTGGTAATTAGACAGTAAGCCATGGTAATACCATATTTATGCATATTATATTTATTTCTTCTTAGCTTCGTTCTCTAATCATATATATTAGGGCTATAATTACATTTTTGACCACAGACCTGTTTTTTACGGTAGTGGCACAGAGAAATCCTTAATTTTACTGCAGTTGACAATATTCTTGCATCGAAGTGTGGTCGTTAGGCGTGGTTTCTCAATTACGATATTTCTGAAACATTTTTCAGAAATTATCTTCTCGACTACTTTGGGTTTTAGCGGATATCAACTACATCGAGCAGTAGTTAAGTCAACTTCTTTTCTCTGTGGTGTTAAAAGAGTGGCCCACTAGGGACATAGATCGTACAGTAAAACCTGCCTCCGGACAAACCTGTATAATGTGGTCACCTCCCTAATCCGCACATTTATAAACAATAAGAACTTGGATAACTCGGACATCTGCATATTTCGGACACCGGGCATAACCTTTAAAACCCAATGATAGGTTTTGCTGTTTTTCAACCAGTAAGTCGGGTACTGCAAGGCCTTCCACTCTTACCTCTTGGTTGAGCAAATTTTGTACTTTTCAAGCAATCGGCACAAGGACACCTGCTTTACGTGCATGATTTTAACATGTAAATGGTTTACCCCCTGTTGGGTGTTAGTACTGGGGCCCGATTTCTGCTTTAAAGATCGCTCCAGAACGGAGAGTAGAAAGGGATGAAATACATATAACTACATGTGCCTCATGGTGTAGTGATGCATATACCTACATGTACTTTATGTTGGAGTGAGGCATACGGCTGCATGTGCCTCATGGTATAGTGAGGCATACTAATAATACTAATAAGTTTAGGCCAGCCGATAAGGTTTTGGTCAAGGTTTTCAATGCAATTATCAATTGAATTTATTTGATATGTTCAACGGAACTTCCTTTCTTTTCAATGTTCTTGGTAAATATGCTGTAATGGTACTATTTTGAGACAGAAAGGTGTGGTACATTGTCACCAGAACCATTTGGACAAGAGGCATTTCCACCAGAAATAAACAGCGTGTGCCCCCTTTGCTAAACTTGCAGCGCCTATCATGTGTTTGGTTACATAATAACTTGGAGACGATTGTTTTTTTTTTCGTGCAATTTGATTCATTTGATAAGAGATAACGCCCAGACTTGGACATAACATTTGTATAGGGAGGAACGGACCCTCCCTCCCGCCCACAAACCTGTCTGTGATTAGTTAACAACCGGAAGTGGGATTAGAACGACATGCCGTTTGCTTTTATATTTTTAAACAAGTGGTATAAATGATATTTTGATAATACAATAAGCACTCGTGTCAACATAACATGATTTATTTGTTGAAATAAACTAACGACACTACTATTCACTTGCAGTTCACCAGTTTGCACTTTTTAACCTTTATTGCTATACTCATGGCCAAATGTGAAGTGTCTATGCCAAGTAATCACCCGTTCTTCTGGACCAGTATGTCCGTTCTTTTTGCTCTTGTATCGCGTATGCTATGCACTTAGTTTGGTGTGTATCGCATAACTATGTCTGCAGTACAAGGGATGTGCAAAGGATTTTCCATTTGGTTGATTGCTTCTAAATTTACGAGGGACAACATAATTGGATTTAGGGAGAACGTAACATTCACCTAAAACTTTGAATGTCTCGCAGTTCTTTTTCCACTGTCCTTATTTACAGTGTTTTTATTGAGTGCTGTACCAGGAAGTGTCCGGAACAAGAACTGAAACGTTTCATATCTCTTCTTCTCACATTGCCTGAGCATTGTTTGAACGTATAGTAGAAAAAAGAGACCTCAGTAAAAAAGAAGCGCTTTATTCCTGACATGACGATTTGAGGTCATACATCGAAAAATCATTTATTGTTCTGGAGAAACCGAGGTTCGTTTTTTTACACTCCCCGTTTTGGAGGGTCGCAGTTTTTTAACCAAGGACGTCAGTGACGGACCAATCTTTTGGTGCCCAATAGCTGTCATGACGATCGGCCTTTTCGTCCGGGTATCTCTGATAAAAATGGCCGCTCGGCAGCCATATTGGATTGCGGATTAAGCTGGGGGCCAGTGCTTGGAACATCTTTATACGCTCGATATCTAAAAATTTAAAGTTTATCGCTGCAGTGGTTTTCGAGATATGATATTTACAAAACCAGCACAACAGAGGACATCTTTATTTACAGACTAACAGAAAATATTGGTAATACCTCTTGGGCCTAAAATGGCCGAGTTAATGAAGGGTTTACCGCTGATTTTATAGACATTGGTTTGTTTTTAGAGGAGTTGTTCGGCGAAAACTTCCAGTCACAGAAGCGGGACAGCGTAATGCTCCTACAGATATGGAAAATGACTAGATAACACTAGATAAAAGTTCATTTTTTATGAGAGAAGGTTCTGACGATTGGGGAAATCAGCGGGGAAAATTAAAAATGGCATCATTCCATGCTTACTTGAGTGCATTGTGTCCTTTGGGAAAACTAACATTTGCATGAGAGTTAGCATCACACAACGTGCCCAAATCACTTCTTGCGAGCCTTAGATGACGTCACTCGTGACGTCAAGGCACTGTGCCAAGTCAGACAAAGATTCTGGAATGAGTTTTCTGTGTGAACGGGAGAAGATTCCATTAGAGAACGGGAGAAGATTCCATTAATCTGCAACAGGGAGAAGTACGATAGGCTCGAGACTTCGGTCTGTGTAGAGATAAGGGATAGCTTCTGATCATGGTGTGTTAATACTTAGGACGAGATAACGAGACTATAGTGATTATGGTGCTCTTCTTTCGGCAGAAACATCTGCAGGGAGCTACATGGAGCCGCAGTCATACTTTCTGAAAAAATAGGTATCTGCAGTTTAACTGCAAAAAGCACGTTGATCATATATAAATGTACAACCAAGGTTTTTGTGGAGAAGTGAGCTCCATCCTTTCCCAAGCAGCCCTACTGCCCTGGGTAACCTGAACACTTCGCCATTAAATCATGACGTCATAATTAAAACATGAAAAAGTGGCAATGGATGTATGATACGCAGTTGTTGGTCAAACGCAACTGTCCAAATTACACCAGAAGAAATCGGCGAAAACACACAAAATCTGACGCAGCCAGACTAGCAAGGTGTAATCTGTATCTTGAAGCGTTTCCTCTTCTCATAACTATTTACTTACACCCGCTGTTTTCAAGCAGCCTCCCAATTCCCTTACAAATTACAGATGGATTTAAATGACTGTACTGACGCCATTCTATAGGTAAAACGGGTTATTAGTTGTCCAGAAAAGTTCAGACGAAAGTTATTTTGCTTGTCAAAAACTATCAGTCTCAATGGCATCTGCATGTGCAGGTGACTTTTATTTTTGCTTTGGGCTCATTTTTCTTCATGATATTTAACCCGATGGGACTGACATATAAAGTTTAGTGATTCCTTCTTAAGGAGCCCTTTTTCTTCGGCGTCTTTGCTACATCTATCTGAACGAGCCTGCAGGATAAATTTCGTAGTCACTTTTTAGTTGTCTGTACTAATACTGTCTCCCAAAACAATGATAGCAACGCTGCTAAAGATTTAAAACTATTTCCATTGGTTCTTTTTTTTCTTTACGGTGTTAGACTGCACATTCCCCCTGAGCGAAAGAAGAAGTTTTTATCCATCTCATTTCGACTTGTGCTTTCAGGGGAAGGATGGATATATAAATTTGTATTTCAATTGTTTTCAGTGTTGAGCGATTATAAGGATTATTTTGTTGTATTCTGAGGTGAAAAAAAAATGGTTTTTATAAATATTGAACCAATAAAAGCAAATCCACCCAAAGTTCGGGTAGTACCAGATTTGCACATAACCGAAATACGGGTAAGTGTTTACCTTAACGCTTAAAAGTTCGACAGAATACTAATAGGAATCTTAAACACGGCCCCGAGACAAAAAAGACGTGTTTATACTTCACACTTTTTCTGAAGGGGGGGGGGGGGGTAGCAAAGCATCTTAACTGGATGTGGGGCAAGAAAATGGTCTTCTTTCCACCATGGTCTTATTTCCAGGGTTGTCTTATTTCCATGGTGGTCTTATTTCCAGAGTGGTCTTATTTCCAGGGTGGTCTCATTTCTAGGGTAGTCTTATTTCCAGGGTGGTCTGAGCTTCCATCTGGATCCGATGTAGGTTCTCCTGTTTAATAAATAACATGTAGTTTTATATTTTTTAATCGGCACTTAAGTGAAACTTACGATGAGCGGGGGTGATTGGATTTTAAATCTTTTTTTTTAACTTGTTGAAATTTGAGTTTTACCAAAAACATTTCGGATACCTCAGCTCAGTGGGGTCACGTCAGGGTGACCCATTGAGAAATTGAAGTTGGTTATGGGGCAGATATAGTATTGTCCTCAGATACGTCATCACATAAGTCATCAAATACGTCATCAAATACGTCATCAAATACGTCATCCGGCTGACAGCCAGAGGAAGTCGTGTGCGACTTCGGTTGTGTGGCTATTTAGCAGCTGTTAAACTCTTAACTTCTCCCAATACGCCTTATATGCATGAAAATAATGGCATTACGCGAACTTAACGAGAGCCAGAAAGTTAAGCCATCCGCGCATACAAGAATAAACACAGAAAACGAAGGCGTTGCGTCGGAGATTTGGCAGTTTCATATACACAGTATTTGTGTCACCCTGTACCAGACTGATCTCATGTTTTGTAATGTGTACACTGTGAATTTGAGAATGCCATTTTTTTAAAGGGAAGTGCGTAGAGGAGGTGAACAGTCCTGTATGATTGCCCGTTGGTACAGCCATAACGTTTGTGTACCCGCATGCTTAACGCCACCCCCCCTCCCCCACATCCACCCTCCCTCAGTTCAGGATACTGTTTCTCCGGCGACGGATAAGGACCTGATAAGGCGTGTGGAAACGTCGAAAGCACTTTATAGCAAAATCTAGGCAAAAAAAAAAAAAAACAGTTGTCAAAGAATGCCACAACGCCACCAACTTATCGGACGCGTTGTCACTCCACGAGGGCGGTAATGATGTCGTACTGATGCGGTACTACTACAGTATGAGTACAGCACTAACACGGTACTCAATCACACCGCCTCACGAAGTAATCGGGCACGCTCGAAAAAAATGCTTCAAAAAAAAAAAAAAACAGATTGTGCATGTGAACTCTGTTTATATTGGCAATCATAACCATAATATGCGACGCCGAAGTTAGCCATTGGCATTTTGACGAGCCAAATTAAGATTATAAACATGCAACAAAAAGTGAGGGAAAAAAGTGAGAAAGCAGTTCCACTATCAGCCAAGTGTAATTGTATCTGATTGGTCGAATTACACAAGTAATCAAATCAATTCGTTTTTTTTTCTCTCAAAAGAGTGGAATACAAACAGACGAATCAGAATCCCGGCCTGGTGTGCACAATGAAGGGGGTGATGGAAGGGGTGAGGGAAGGGGTGAGGGAAGGGTAGAGGACAGGAGACAGCGATGTCCACAATATCAAAACCACAGTGAGAAGATCTGCTCAGATATATCTCCTACGATTTTTACTTATTACTTTCCAATCAAACCACCGCCCCCCCTCCCCTACCCCCCTACACCCCTCCCCCGGACCCGGAGATTCCTGTTGGGGTACGCCACTGCGATTACTCACTAGATGTCTCTGTCGTTGTAGCATTGTCACATCGAAAGCTTATGAAGTATTTCGTTCATGGAACAGTTATCTCTCCCGCATGGAAATGACATCTTACAGAGTGCAAATTGAATGAATATTGAGCATCTTCTGTCAGCAGTTCTGTCACAGAAAAGCCTGTTTCTAGACAATAGCTTGTTGCTCGTACAATTAGAACACGATCGCTGTGTTTTGTTTAGCAATTTTAGTCAAGAATAAACACGGCCATTCATTAATAAACGCAGGATCAATCAGGCTAACAAGGGGAAAGCAATCCTTTCTGTCTAACACAAAAAAAATCGAGCCTTTGCCATCTAGTGGGCAGGTTCTTTTTCAAATCTCCAACTGGTTTCTGACGCCATTCCGAAATTATGTGACATTACTCAGGAAATTAGAGTCTGCTCTGAAGTACCAAATCGTCATGAAGTAAAAAAATGCATCCTTTCGCCAAATATTTTGATCAAGATGGAGAGAAAGATTTAAAAACTACGGATTATTTCAAAATAAACAACAGTTGTACTTGTTTTGCCAAAATATTTCATTTAATCACAATGACTGATTAATTGCACCAATTCCTGCGGATAAATAAAAATCAAAGTGAGACCGTCGGATATTGATACAAAGAAGTGTTTTCACGAAACCGTCAGTGAGTTAACAAACGTTTCGTCAACGTTGAAAGGTCTCCTTCCTTTAGTTGGGAGCTATAGATGTTCCCGGATGTTTCTTGTACCACTACTCAGCACGCCGACACTTGTGGGGGCAGTGGCAGAGCCGTGTGTGCCACAGTCTGACCCTCCCACTGACACTTGTGGAGTTGTTTTTATCTGATTTCACATAATAAGGTTTGATTATAAAATAAAAAGTTTGATTAGTGCAAAATATAATTATCCCGTCGAAAGTATTGATCCAGAATCAATCCGGAAACGGATGAATTGCAACTGGAATTTAATTTCTTGATCCAGAGTCAAACAGTTTAATTGGAACTGGAATTTTATTTCGTTGTTAATCGTTTTTATGGTGTCAGAATGACTGAAATGAAGAGCGAATCTTTCTCAAGCTATGAAACTGTATCCCGAGAACCATGGTGCAGGAGCTAAGAAATTTAACTTGGTTTTAAACTGGAAAATCTATAAAAAAAAATTATCTCAAGTTCCACAAGTTGAAGTTAAATTTTCTAACAAGATTTCCATGATCAAATTTAACGCGAAACGGAAAAGTACAAAAAGAAATCGACGAGTAAATAATGAAATGCCAAAGAAAATCCCTAAATGCAATGAGCAACAGCACTAACGGAAAACTCTTGAGTTGTATTTCAACCGGTTTCTATAGTAACAGAATCTTGCCAGGCCAAGGGGACTTCCAGTATGAAACTACCATAGTTGAAGTTACCATGGTAACGCCGTGGTAACGCCGGGGATATCATGGAGGGATTCTTAAGGCTGTGCTGCGAAGGCAGTAATTCCTTTGATCTGTTTCAGGTACGTGTTCAGACTCCTACACGATTCTTGACTATTTTTAGGAATGGCGGGAGACGAATAGTTGCGGTGACTTTTGGGTGGTTTACATTGCCTCTCAGTCATGTAAACCATTGCCTCTCAGTCATGTAATCCATTGCCTCTCAGTCATGTAAACCACTGCCTCTCAGTCATGTAATCCATTGCCTCTCAGTCATGTAAACCACTGCCTCTCAGTCATGTAATCCATTGCCTCTCAGTCATGTGATCTATTGCCTCTCAGTCATGTAATCCATTGCCTCTCAGTCATGTAATCCATTGCTTCTCAGTCATGTAATCCATTGTCTGTCAGTTCTGTAATCCATTGCCTCTCAGTCATGTAATCGATTGCTTCTCAGTCATGTAATCCATTGCCTCTCAGTCATGTAACCCATTGTCTGTCAGTTCTGTAATCCATTGCCTCTCAGTCATGTAATCCATTGCCTCTCAGTCATGTAATCCATTGTCTGTCAGCTCTGTAATCCATTGCCTCTCAGTCATGTAATCCATTGCTTCTCAGTCATGTAATCCATTGACTCTCAGTCATGTAATCCATTGCGTTTCTGAGTAGATCGGATTGAACAATCGCGAATATCCCTGTCGCGCCGGGAGATCGGAGCGGACTGGTGCTTGGTCTGGAAACTGGTTGGGGGCGGGGGCGGGAGGGGGCTGGGGGCGAGGTATGCAGCCAAATGCAACACAAATCCGAAGGCATCACTCCCGAAAAGATTGCTGTTAGAAATTTTCTGAAAGTGGATAGATTTATTTATTTTGTGAAACACAATACGAAAAGTAGGGTTGAAGCTTGAAAAATTAGAAAAGTTTTTTTTTCGCTTAATTCAAACAGATCACCGAGCAATTTAATGGCTGTTGGCCATCAAATTTGTATTTTTCAACACAAAGTATGAAAAAAAATTGAAGTAAATCCTGGGGAGTCATTTCTTAAGATATAACACATCACGTGATGACAATGCAAGAAAATAGTTGGTTGGACTAGGTCGTGTCCAGACATGTGAACGTCCAAGTTACGCTCATGGAAAAACAGAAAAACTGAAAAAAAGTACAGGTTGCTACCCGGAAGACAATTTCTATGACAACTGTGGCATTATGTTTTTATGTTAATTTGTTGGTTCTGTAATAACCTGCTGGATCTCTTAAATAAGTCAGGGCAAAAGCCTTTTAAAAGCTTTCCGCTTAGTTTATTGTGTAATTAGCTGAGCTCCCTGCTTTAAGAGCTAACTATTTCGAGTTATTTCGAAGTAAAACCTGTCGTATGTGAACGGACATAACGGATTTAATCGGGTTTTATTTAAGTTATTCGTGTGAGGAGAAAAGCGCTACATGAGGCTTCGCGTTCATGCACTTTTCCGTAATTCAGTTTATTCTGGTCTAGTTTTTACGATTTTTACCGAAAAAAGTCGACAGCAAAATAGCCAAGGGCAGTTTCGTTTGTTGTTCTAAAACGACAAACCAACCTGGCCTTATAAACAACACTCAGCTTGGGCATGCACTTAAACGGCGCACTGATTGTTCATTATTGTTCATTTTTTCAATCAACTCAAGGAATTAAATCCCGATGTTACTCACAGATTTCAGTAAAATTAAACGTAAACTTTTTTCGCTCATTAAGTATTTCAAAACGACAAAGTAACATTGCAACGTTGGAATAACGTTGGATTAACGTCGGAATAACGTTAGATTAACGTCGTACCCGACGTTGGAGGAACGTTGGGTTTTGGTTGAGTATGAAAATATTTGGGGAGGCGTGGATTATCCCACATCTAGTGGGAGTGGAAACAACGTCTCTCTCCCAACGTTCTATAAACGTCGGGAAAACAACGTTGTAAAGGCGAAGCGAAAAACTTGATCTAGAATTGCCGTGAAAACAGCTATAATCGCAGTGTAGTCACCCCCACCCCCACCGCCTTTGGGCCATCCGGTCATGCAGCATAAGTATGAAGTAATTTCCATGAATACTTTTAAAAAGTAGGTGGGACAAAACTTGCGCGCTCTTGAAATTCTTGTATTATATGTCTTCGTTTCGGTCTACTTTCCAAAGAACCCTGTCATGGCTACCATTTCCGGTGTGCAATAACCAAGGAGGTGATGTTTCGATGTGGAGTCCGACGTCTAAACAACGTCGACTTTCGAAGTCTATCCAATGTTGAGTTCCCGACATCTAGTCAACACTGCACCAAAGACGTTGATTAGACGTCGGATAAAGTTTCGTTTTCGTTGCGGGCAAAGGCAAAGTCTAAGCAACGTTCCTTACCCAACGTCTATTCAACAGTGTGTCAATGGCCTAGGTTAGACGTTGATCTGTGATCGCGGCTAATCCCAAAGTTAATGCTGTGGTTTGGTCGGATCTATGTCGCAACCTCAGATCGACGCTGGATGCACTGTAGAATGTTTAATGGGTTCGATGTATAGCCGACGCCGTTATGGCGTTAATAAAAATTCATTCATACTATAAGGTTTATAACATAGGGCCAACGTTACACTTCAGAAAATATTTTTGGATTAAACAACGTTGGCACGACTGCCAGTCTCAGAACACGCGGGCTGAGGCGAGTGCATCCATCAGGTGCGTGTTGGGCTACTGTTCTGTGTCGGCGTCATTTTCAGCTAATTCCCACTTGAAAACTTCGTTTTCAACTGGGTGTAAGTTTGCAGTTTTTCTGGAAGTTTCTGCCTTTTTTCTTTCTTTTTTTCTTCTGTTTTTTTTTTCATTTGGATGGTTTCCAGAAAACTCCTCTTACAGTTTTTGACAGAGGAAGATGAAATTTGGCACACATAAAGAGGGTGACGAGGTCTCGGTGAATCCGCAAATTGTTTTGACCTCAACGGTCAAGGTCAATTTGAGGTCAAAGTTAATTTTTCCACAAAATCGTTTCCAGAAAACTCCTCCCAGGGTTTGAGTCAGAGGAGCTTTATATTTATAGGCAATCATCAGGCCATAAAAAGTGCTCAAATCCCAGTTTGAATATCTAAAACGCACGTACCCCGTAGGGGGTAACGCCGCGTCCGGAACCTTGACCTCAAGGGTCAAGGTCAAAGGTCACGTGACTTCGTGTACCGTTAACGCTAGGCAAACTTATCTCGAAAATGGTTAGAGATAGAGCGATTTTGAGCTCATTTTCTACCCTTTGGGTCTAAAAAACGTTGCATAAGAGGTAATTCGGTGACCTTGACCTTCTCCGTCACGGTTAAGGTAAAAAACCGAAAGTTGACTATTCTCTCGAAAACGGTTAGAGATTTTAAGCTCATTTTCAAACCTTGGGGCCCAAACAATGTTGCATAAGTGACACCTCGGTTACCTTGACCTTCTGAGTCGCGGTCAAAAACTGAAAGTTTACTATTATCTCGATAACGGTTAGAGAGAGAGGGATTTTGGGTTCGTTTTGAACCTTTTGGGCCAAAGCGACGACAAAGAAGGGACACTGCGTGACTTTGAGCCTTTTGGTAATGATTTAATACAAATATTTTCTTGAGTGATTTCTGCAAGTGGGCCAGTTCCGCTCTGTAGCGGAATTCTGTCTAGTTTGATGTCTCCCACCCACCCCAGTCACAAATCAATGCGCCTGTATCGTCTCGCCTGAGTAAGAGATCGAGTAAACTTATGGTGTGATCGAGTACGCTTACTGTGTGATCGAGTATACTTGTAGCGTGCACACTTTTAGATCACTGAATGTGCCATACTCACTTTTTTCAACCCAACACAATAATAAATGGGGACTCGAGTTCCTGATAATCGCTCCACGCTCATAAGAATGCGTTTGTTGGTCTTCAAATGTGGCTTTATCGATAATGGCAGTAAGACTTAACAAGGGTGTCGGGGAGGGGGGAGAGGGGAGGGGGAGAGGAAGGCGGAATTTCATCATTGCACCTGCGGCTTAGAAGCAATTGTCACTAATGCGTTGACTGCGGAATGTTTTTATGGAGCGGAAATTATGGCGGCCATAAAAAAGTTCACTGACTCTCTGCAAAAAAAATCAAAGTCAACACACAGAGTAGGACCAGACTGACTTCTCCTAAATGCGCCTCTGATACTGGGAAAGCCTTCGGAAACCTCAATCAGGGGCTGGAGTACTTCGTATTCAATTTATACACGTGTGGGAGGCCCGAGAACTAACCGCACGCTTCTTGTCAATCCCAATGTTTCCTGCTTTTCTAAATCATTTACTGAAATCACTCAGACATCACTGTTGTGTTACAATTTATTAGGCTTAGTGATCTTGACGTTGACCAAAATGCTCATGCTCAAAGGTCACGTGAATTTAGCACATAACAGAAAGACCAAAAACCATAACAGAAAGAGCAAGTTTTCGAACTTAACGCGATCACGTGACCTTGAATACGATCACGTGTTTCATGGGAACTCTCTTTCAGCAATCCCACGACACACCCTGTTCCGAAGAGTTCAGTATAACAGTTTTCAAGTTAAAAAGCTTCAAACACTGGGTGACGTCACAATTTTCAAAATGTATATTCTGGAGAAGAAAGTACTCCAATGACGATTTTTCCCAGCCGACCAAGATATGATAGCTTTCCACTCAAATGTGATGGGTTTCTAACAAATGAGAAGGCCTTCCTCACATATATGACGCCTTTCCACACAGATATGACAGCTTTCCTCACAGATATGACCGCTTTCCACACAGATATGACACCTTTCCACACAGATATGACCACTTTCCACACAGATATGACCGCTTTCCTCACAGATATGACCACTTTCCACACAGATATGACAGCTTTCCTCACAGATATGACCGCTTTCCACACAGATATGACACCTTTCCACACAGATATGACCACTTTCCACACAGATATGACCGCTTTCCTCACAGATATGACCACTTTCCACACAGATATGACCACTTTCCACACAGATATGACGCCTTTCCACACAGATATGACGGCCTTCCACACAGATATGACCACTTTCCACACAGATATGACCACTTTCCACACAGATATGACGCCTTTCCACACAGATATGACGGCCTTCCACACAGATATGACCACTTTCCACACAGATATGACCACTTTCCACACAGATA
Organism: Protula sp. h YS-2021; assembly: GCA_949752745.1. Lineage (NCBI taxonomy): Eukaryota > Metazoa > Annelida > Polychaeta > Sabellida > Serpulidae > Protula > Protula sp. h YS-2021. Next base: position 60,470,954 of record OX457030.1, on the reverse strand, counting down.
TGACGCCTTTCCGCACAGATATGACGGCCTTCCACACATATATGACCGCTTTCCACACAGATATGACGCCTTTCCACACAGATATGACGGCCTTCCACACAGATATGACCACTTTCCACACAGATATGACCACTTTCCACACAGATATGACGCCTTTCCGCACAGATATGACGGCCTTCCACACATATATGACCGCTTTCCACACAGATATGACGCCTTTCCACACAGATATGACGGCCTTCCACACAGATATGACCGCTTTCCTCACAGATATGACGCCTTTCCACACAGATATGACCACTTTCCACACAGATATGACCACTTTCGACACAGATATGACGCCTTTCCACACAGATGTCAATTTTACCTAGAGTTGTCAGATCAGGATGAATTAGGAAAGGTGGCAGTAACATAAAAAAAACAAGACTGGCATAAAAAGAGAGTGAGGTTCATTTTCAAATCCTGATTTTTTTTTTTGGTTTCAATTTCTCCTAGGTGTTTTATAGCTTTTCAATGCCCTTATTTTGTCATCGCTTGTAGCTTACTATTAGGAGCGCACAGAGAAGGGTTAATTAGAATACCGAACCGGATGTCTATAAGTGCGCGACACTTTATCTGGCGTGAGTTGTGCATTAGGCGCTTCTTGTCAAACTAGAGCAATTTTGAACGTTTTTGACGGAACATACACTTCACCAAAATCGTTGATAACTGTGTAGGTTTAACTGATAAGCTGGATAAAACCGAAAAAAGTGTAAATAGGGAGTTGGGCTGTAGCCGGTGGAAGGGAGGGGCAGAGGGAGAACACCATCACCACCACCACCAACACCACCACCACCACCACCAACACCATCACCACCACCAATACCACCATCACCACCACCAACACCACCATCACCACCACCAACACCACCATCACCACCACCACCACCATCACCACCACCAACACCACCACCACCAACACCACCACCACCACCACCACCACCAACACCAACACCACCATCACCACAACCAACACCACCATCACCACAACCAACACCACCATCACTACTACCAACACCACCATCACCACCGCGACAATAACAATAACATGGGAACCATAAGAAACGGCTACGGCCAGAGTTACTGCGCCCTCCCGCCCCCTTGATCGTTTTGCACAGCTCTTGCAAAACAGTTGACCTCTGAGGAAATCTGTCTGTTATCTATAAACACAGGACAAATTGATATTTTTAAAAGTAGCCCCTCTCTCGTATGAGTACTATTTTCGCGGAATCCCCAGCGGTTTTGTGGAGTACAAAGGTTACACGGACCGATCCGCCGCAGAGGCAGGCTGTTGGACGACAACACGTTTTGCAGAGATGCTGCAAAAGAGCGCGTAATGAAACCTTTCAGATGGCAGCGCCGTTAACACTTCAGAAGTCGAAGACTCGCAAAGAGTACGCTGAAGTTGCACGGAGCCAGTGCTTCGAACCTTTATTTTCTCTCTTTACTGCCCGCCATTTTGTCATTTCTATTTCTCTGACCATACTGGCCCTAGGACTCCCAATTTTCGCACATATGTACTTGATCTGAAGTTCTGCACCTCACTTTTTGTTTTCGCCTTTATTTTCATTTTCATGATGAAAAGCAAAAAAAAAAAAAAAAAAAAGAACAAAAAAAAACAGTGACTGCAAAAAGGCGTAAGGGCTGCAGCAGCGTTTGCACAAGCCTCTGACATCTGCCAACAGTTACACTGTGCATTACATAAATGATTTGTGCTTTATATGCGCACGCTCCGTGCATAGTGAAATACGTCTGTTGGTTTTACGTGAACGACGTGTTGATACAAAGTCCTACCTGGTCATGTTAGGTACACTGAATGCTCAAATATATTATCAGCTTCTTTTACCCACTATATTCGGTTTGGGTCTCGGGGGGGGGGGGGGGGAAGGTACCGTTTCACAGAGTAGAAGCAAAGGTTTTTTTCTAGAAAGATTTCGAACTGCCAAAAGAGTTTCTTAGAAAGGTAACGGAGTCTGAAAAAAACATTATCTTACCTCTAAAAACGAAAAGTAAACCAAAATCAGGCTGGAAAGTTTTTAAAATTCTTCTAGATTTTTTTTTTTGGCCAAGTGGTTAAGATTTCGCCTTTGATAAATAGGTTCGTTAATATTTTGTGTTTCCTCGTTTCAGGTGAAGTCGTCGTGCGTGGGACCACCAAAAGCAAGCAAAGATGTTGTAAGTTCACTTTTATGGCGTTTCTTCAGGTTTTATTTTTTTGTTTTTTTTTATCATGTTTCATTCATTCAATCATCCATCATCATCATCATCATCATCATCATCATCATCATCATCATCATCATTATTATTATTATTATTATTGTTATTGGTGCTGGTGGTTGTGGTAGTAGAAGTAGCAGTAGTAACACGTAACAGTAGTAGCAGCAGTAGTAGCAGCAATAGCAACAGTAGTAGTAGTAATCAGTAGCTGCATGAACTTTGTTGAAATTGTCAAAAAAAGGCCAAATTCAAAAGTGGTATGCAAATATGAATGTATCAAACTTTATAAAATACTTGCAGCCTTTGTCACTGCTTCAATATTTCACTGTTTACTTTTTTAAAATAACAATTTATGAAGAGAGTCTTTGGTGACATGCAAGAGTCATTCAAGAACGGAGAAATACAAGAAATTGTCAATGGCAAACTAAAAAGAATTTTATAAAAACCAAAGTTTGACAAATATTCGACTGAATACAGGAGAATTAGGCAAACAGATGGCATAAGAATTGTGTAAAGATTCTTCAATATCTTTTTAAAAAAAGCATTGCAACATCAACTTCAGATGTAAATAAAAGAAAGAAAAAATTTCACTTTGGGAACAGCCTTGTTGGTACAACACTTGAAAACTGGGTTTACAATGAATGAAGTCATAAAATGTCAGAAAACGATCCTTTTCTTGACAAGATTTCACAAAAGTTGATTTTCTTATTGCGTTAAAATCCCCTCCTAGCATGTCAGTGGTGACGTTTGAAGGTGTCTCATTCAGAACGCCGCATTTGTCCTTTCAGTGGCGGTTGTTTGTTGGGGTGGGGGAGTGGAGGGGGCGTGGGAGGGGGGATTGTGGGTCGAGTGCAGTGGTAAATATGGGAATCAAGAGTGGGGGGGGGGGGGGGGGGCGGCAAGGGTTGTTCTATGCCGCTGCTGGGCTCAGGATCCGAAGTCAACAGTTGTGAGAACAGTTTTAACTTGAAAAGTTAAAACAGATCACGTCGTCCTCCTGGGCCCAACACCCGTCGCGGCACCTGGGATATTTGATACGCGCGGCATTTTTTAGAGACACAGGAGGCCACCGCTATCAATGAACTCTTGTCTCACAAAAACGTGTTCTGCACAGTTATGTGCATGTCTACTGGCTTCCAATTTCATTGCCAATATTTTTTTCTCAACAGAAAGCCATAAAAAATCTACACTCACAAGTTTGACAGAAATGAAAACTTTAAGATGTCCCATTAAATGTCCCTGCACGCTTTTAGTATTTCAATACGGATCGAGGTATTTCTGGCTGAATAGGCTAATAGTTCAATATTTGAGAAAAATACATCTTATTGCTGTTCAATATTTGAGAAAATTACATCTTATTGCTGCGGGAAAAGTTAAAATTAAATGGGCAGATTTTCGTTATGCATTCTTTGATATTAACAATAAATGCTAATTCGCCAATTAATATTTATATCGTCAACAGCGCTTAGTGTCGGCTTTATGTGGCTTTAAAAGGTGACAAGAACAGTCTGTTTCTGAAACCACCTAAACCAAAGCGACAGATTCTGCTGGAGGGACAGACGCGGTACTGCCTGTTCAAACGATTCCCAAACTACATGGATCGTTGTTTTTATGTCGTCTGTCAACAGTGGATTAACCTCCCTCTATTAGACGTGTGTCCAGACTTGATTCGGCGGTAGAGAGAATCCGTGGCGAACGTTTGCATGACTAGCGTTTCTCTGACTAACGTTACTCTTTCTCTCTCTTCTATCTCTTTCTCTCCCCCTCTCTCTCTCCCTCCCTTCCTCCCTCTCTCTCTCTCTCCCCTCCCCCCTCTCTCTCTCCCTCCCTTCCTGCCACCCTTCTCTCTCTCTCTCTCCCTCCCTTTCTCTCTCTCTGTGTCTCTCTTTCTCTCTCTCCTATCTCTCTCTCCCTCTCTCTCTCTCTCCCCCCTTTCTCTCTCACTGTCTCTCTTTCTCTCTCTCCTATCTCTCTCTCTCCCTCCCTTTCTCTCTCTCTCTCTCTCTCTCTGTCTCTCTTTCTCTCTCTCCTATCTTTCTCTCTCTCTCTCTCTCCCTCTCTCTCTCTCTCTCTCTCCCTTTCTCTCTCTCTCTCTGTCTCTCTTTCTCTCTCTCTCTCTCTCTCTCTCTCTCTCTCTCTCTCCCCACCATAATGTGTTTGTAAATGTTTCGTGAGGATTTCAAGTGTGTAAAAAAATATTTAACAAAATTCCAATCTTCCCTGTGCATATATCTACATTGTTCGACAGCGTTCCGTTTAGTGATTGATTAACTACTCGTAAAATTTTCAAGATAGCATTTCTTCTTATCACTTCAAAAGCTTTTATTCGGCTTGTACTGTAAGTCTATCTGTAAGTAGCATTCGCGAAAATGCACTGACAGCGTGTGGGTTTTATCCACGCTGCTCTACAGATTTTTTACCAATATTGACTGATGTAACACTGAGAAAAATGTTGAATTGATTTCCCGCCAAAATAGCACAAGTATACTCAGGTGTACTCGCACTGGTGATAGTCTATGTAACAGCCTCTTGGCAACTCTGAAAGGAGAACACATACTGAAGTGACTCCCATGATTGTTTAGCTGGTTGTCTGGGGAGGGTATGCGGCGGGGCGGGTGGGGATATGCCTCGGGGCGGGTGGGGATATGCGACAGGTTGGGTGGGGGATATGCGGCGGGGCGGGTGGGGGTATGCTTCGGGGTGAGCGGGGATATGCGGCGGGGTGTGTGGGGGATACGTGGTGTGGTGGTTGGGGATATGCCTCGGGGTGGGTGGGGATATGCAGCGGGATGGGTGGGGGATACGCCGGGTGGCGGGTGGGGGTATGCCTCGGGTTGGGTGAAGATATATGCGGCGGAGTGGGTGGGGGATACGCGGTGGGGTGGTTGGGGATATGCCTCGGGGTGGGTGGGGATATGCGGCGGGTGGGTGGGGGGATACGCGGTGGGGTGGTTGGGGATATGCCTCGGGATGGGTGGGGATATGGGGAGGGGTGGGTGGGGGAAATGCGGTGGGGCGGGTGGGGGTGTGCCTCGGGAGGGGTGGGGATATGCGGAGGGGTGGGTGGGGGCATGCGGGGGACGGGTGGGTGGGGATATGCGGCGGGTTGGGTAGGGGTGACATGCCGCGGGGTGGGGGGGGTATGCCTCGGGATAGGTGGGGGATATGCGGCGGGGTTGATGATGGGGTATACGGTGGGGTGGATGGGGGGGGGGAATGAGGCGGGTGGGGCACGGGGTGGATATGCCTCGGGATAGGTGGGGGATATGCGGCGGGGTTGATGATGGGGTATACGGTGGGGTGGATGGGGGGGGGGGGGAATGAGGCGGGTGGGGCACGGGGTGGATATGCCTCGGGGTAAGTGGGGGATATGCGGCGGGGTGGATAATGGGGCATGCAGTGGGGTGGATGGGGGGAATGAGGCGGGTGAGGCACACGCGGCGGGGTGGGCGGGGGTATGCCTCGGGATGGGTGGGGATATGCGGAGGGGTGAGTGGGGGCATGCGGGGGAGGGGTGGGTGGGGATATGCGACTGGGTGAATGTATTCTTCTTTTAAATTCCGTAAACAATATAATCAGCTTAATGCTATCTAGCTTAATGGTTACTCCACAAAAAAGACATGGTCACTTTATGTCAAACTTCATTGAGTGAACGAAAGCAAAGTAAATACTTTTGATGGAGGCCTAACGCCTTCCAGCACACAGCTACATGTACAACACTTCGCCGTCCTCGATTTATAATTTTGTGCCATCGTTTGCCTTCTCAAGGTTTATCCATTACTTATTTTTAAATAGAACTGATGCTGTATTTCGCCACTGCAAAACTGTGCAATTTATCGTGAAAAAAATATAATCGTCATTATATACTATTAAATAAGGGAAAAATAGACTTCAACCTCCACTTGGCGGGTAACGTTTAGGCAAGAAGGTACACAGTTAAACATTCACCGAATAATGGGGTAAATATTTTTGAAGTATAACATGTCAAAGGCATAAAGACAGTATTCGCTCAAAGATTAAGACGCGCAACTGGGTCATAAGAAAAAACAAGCTATCTATAAAATGTGGCCGTGACGTCGTGTGTTTTGAAATTTGACTATTTTTGCTACCAATGCGGCGCCTCTTGGTCTACAGTCAGGACCGGCTGCCAAAAAATGACTGATCATAAAACGAAATTATAGTTTAAAAATAATTATTGATAGATGCTCCATCAGTCGATGTTTTATTTTGGGTATTTGAATAAAAAAGACATGCAGATCTTTGAATAGGTTTTATTAGCTACCTCATCGCCAATCTTGAAGTATTCGCAGGGAGTTTTCAGGAATGTAGCAAAGATGTGTTTATGTTTTTAAATCTTGGGATAGAGAGCCCGTGTAAGCAATCACATGCGCACAGTACCAATAGGAAGAAGACAGAGTGATATATAAAACGGAATAAATGCTGTTATTGGTGATTTGAACGCGCTTAAACTGTGATTGGAAGGAATACATTCATAGAAATGTGTAAATAACTTATTGAATGAAGGCGTGTCGTGCTTGAAAATGAAAGCGAAGGATACATCTACGAATAAGATACAATCTAAGAGATTCAACGGCGCGCGGTATATTGTCAGAATTTCAGTTTTGCAAAAAAAAAATTAAGGGCTTTTTCGATAAAGCACAATCGAAGCAGTGAACTGATAATATTTTTAAGGAATGGAAATTCACTCATGCCAAAGCTTAAAGGAAAACCAAGCTTTTCATGAATAACGTTAATTGCTGTCGTTATCTTTTTGGGTTGTATTGGGATTTCGCAGCTTTTAATGTGTTTTTCTTTTTTTTTAATTTTTTACTCTATGGCATTACCTTATAGCTATGTACGTGCTTTTCTGCCTGCCAGTAGCGTACGGCTAACTTGATCATTTTTTTACTTGGCTTTCACTGACTTTCTTGTAGCTTGTCCTCTTTCGTACTTACGTTTGTATACTTAATAATACTTATCTCGTAATTGCATGTATTTGCTAACTTAAGTCTTCCGCGTTTAAATCGTAGTAAATAAATGATCTCTCTTAATAATACTTAACATTTTTACCATAAACTTCAAATGCTGAACGATATGTCAGCACAATCTATCATTTGTTTTAATACACTGCAATAAATCTTTTTTTATAATCAAGTATGGCAGCACACCTCATTTACGCAACAGATAAGAATCATGCCTCGTGTATACCTCGTACTAAAGAAAGTTCACATGCCTAAATGTATTTTTATATCAGGATCCTGCCTTCCACTATCACACGTCAGCCTCTTCCCACCCCAGCCCGCCAAGGACGAAAAAAAAACGCTGAACAACGAGCCCTTAATTCCCCATTGAAATATCGATATATTTGTGTTGATTGGCAAAGGTCCAGCTCGGACTCGCCAGTGTCCAATCCAGCCCTCGTGTCGTGTGAACGCCACAGTGACAGGAATGTCATACTCACGTCAATCACTTTTTATGTGAATGCACTGAACTGATATTTCAAGAAGAATATTATTGACTTTTACCTTTTTTAACCATTAAACTGCTCATAAATCAAACATTGATTATTACGCTCATGTGTATGATTTATTGCCCCATGTTTTTGTCAGAAAGGAATCATTAAAATTTCGTATTACTATATACATTTGAAAGGTCATTAACAACGAGGGATTACTTTTGATAACGAACGTCCATATCTTGTTGGATCTCGTTTTGTGCCCATCCAATGGTAAGCAAACCATACATCTCAAAAGTACTTCATCGAAAACGGTATTAAAAAAATTGCTCATTTCAGTGTCAATATTATATCTGGTTAACTCCAGGGTAGAAGAGCAAAGAGAAACTATTGAGTGCATTCGAATGCTGAGTACTGACTGACCGCAGACACTTTGACCGTTCTGTCATGCACAACCCGTTCGCCAGTTGCTTAATTCACTTACAAAATATCAACAATTCTGTGATCAGCCTGACCCTCCCCCGCCCCTCCCCCGCCCCCCCCCCTCCAAAAAAAAAATGCACACAAAAACCTAATCTTCTATTATCATTCCTCGTGGATTCTTTCTCCTTGGGTAGATTTTCATAATACACTCTTCTTTTAGGGTCAGATATACCGTTAATAATAAACGATTTCAATGAAATACTTGCTCATATTAATATGTTAAGAAGTTAATACATATATTTGATGGGAGACTACAGGGTGTTTTTTTTTTGTAATTTTCACCACAACGATACCATTAAGGGTTAAGGAACCAGTGAACTTCATTTCAATTTCTTGAACGAGGGGGGGGGGGGGTTAAAAGAGGTCACGTATGAAATGAATGCTCCTTTCCATCCTGCTGAGATATAAGACCAAAATAGCTCGAGTACGTGTGTTATTTTAATGCATTTGACATTTAAGTAGGCTTTTGAATTTCCGCTGGACAACATATGCTCTACATTTTCCAAAAAAAAAAAAAATGACAGCTTGTGCTTGCATCTCGTGGAGGAGGGGAGCTACATTATCGCCTGCATCGTGCTTGCCATTCGACGTTTGCACGCCTGCATCGTGCTTGCCATTCGACGTTTGCACGCCTGCATCGTGCTTGCCATTCGACGTTTGCACGCCTGCATCGTGCTTGCCATTCGACGTTTCAGGAAAACATTTCCGATTTTCGAGGATATCTTTTTGCTTCAATATATTTTGGATCAGAGTCAAGTTAATTAAACCCAGGAAGGCCTAGCAAATCTCAGATCTTCTCACATATTAAAAGGGGCAAAAAAATAGCGTGTTGCTCTACATTTAGGCACATTCCAACGTAATCTTCCACCCTCTCTAAAAAAGTCGTTTCGAGCACATAAACAAATCTCGTGATGGACCACGCGGGCACGAGCGTCACGTGACCGAATGCACCTACCTGGATTTTGTTGGAGCATGAATATTCATGAAGAAAATAAACATGCAAAGCTTGGTAGAATTAAACGTTGGGCGTCAGTTTCAGCACCCCCCCCCCACGCCCACCCAAAGAAAAATCTGAACAGAGACATCAAATGCAAACTGGTTAAAGAATGACAGCATATTAACTGCAAAACGAATAAGAAAAAAGTTAAAACAATTTATCGTTTTATTTTCTTCAAACAAAGGACAGAAGCAAATAACTGGCACATTATTTTGTGAATACAATGACGAAGTGTTTAAGGAAACAGCAAAAAGAAAAATACAGGGTATCAAATCTAAGTTATGCTGGAATGTGCAGAAGAGAGGGAATGGGGGGGGGGGAGGGGTTGTATTGTTAAAGCGCTAGAACGCCCATCAAAGGACACTGAGGTAAATGGAGGGTTGTATTTGGTTGTGTGCATATAGAGGGGATGCAAGAATTATGGGCTTGAAATGATATTAAGGCGTGTGGCAAAAGGCATCATTCTGCCAAGCCCGTCTCTTGCCTTGTCGCCAACGTTGTGGCGAAGGATCAAATTGAGTGCAAAACAGTGAATATCTCAGAAATGTGTTAATCTATGCAATGGCGTCTGATGCCATAATTTTCTGGATCACCAAAAAAAAAAAAAAATAGTCACATAAGACAGTCAATGTGTAAACATATATCCACATGCAGACGTTTAATGGGATAGTGAATTGTAATTTTGAATTCTACGAAAATTCATTTGGGCTTCATTTGAGCCATTTGGGCTAGAGAAGAAGAAGGAGGAGAAGGGGGAGGAGTTGCTTGCCATTTTCGTTATTTTCTTGACAACCTGATGTCCAGCCGTTGCCCTTGCTTTAAAAACGAATGCGTACTGAGAGTTTGCGTAAAAAAGAGAAAGAATAGGATCACTGAGTCAGTAGCCCTTCCCCCTCCCGCCACCGCACACTCTCATCACCCCGGCCCCCGCCTCCACACTCCCCTGCACCCCGAGCATGGAGGAGGAATACGATAGCCCCTTTATTGTGCTGTATTTTAAGTCTTGTCACGGCGATATAAGACCACATAATATTCGGGTCATGTAAGTAAGAACAAAATGACACCGCCAAATCACTGCTATCAGAGAGTAAACACAGTAAAAATAGCAATAATTCAACAAACTAAAAATAATTTAACAAAAAGTGGGAAAAACTATACTCAGGTGTTAAGAAAACTCGTTCATCGAAGAATGGCAGGATATTAACGTCACCGATTTAGTCCAATCAGAATTTTAAATCTGAAATGCAAATAATTTGAAATACATTACATATAAATGCAAAAGGTCATAATTTATGACGCAAAGAAACAGGTGTGTTCATCTTGTGTCGAGCATGTGCTACTGCTGAGGATAACTCGAAACGGTTTTAGCAAAAGGCCAGTCATATAATTAAAACATCTGATAGCAAAAAGTGAATACAACTTGCATTAAACTGGATAAGAATTTTTCAATTAATACATTAACTTTCTTTTGGCTGTGTGCCCAAGAGTTTAAAACGTTATGGCGATTGTTAAATCAGCAGCATTGTCTATTAGTGTGTATATTATTTTCTAGTCATTTTTTTAGCAATTTTTAAGTTTTTTTATGGTCACTGACCTAATGTAAAGAAGGGGTCCTAGTGATAATCGATAATGACAGAAGCACAACATGACAGGTGTCAATGAATTTGTGGCAGGTTTTGCGTGTACATAAATTTATTTTATTTATTTATAATTTTTTACACATGTCTTTTGTGTATGAAATATTTGCTGGGTTTTTTTTGTGCGTGCACATATTTGTGTCTTTGCACATAGACATTTTTTAACCTGTCGACACACTTTTTACCTGTCCTTCACTTGTACGCATTCTTGCTCCTTTTGCGTTTTCACAGTTCTGTTACTTTTGTGTTCATGCATACTTTCGTGTTCACGCATACTTTTGTGTTCACGCATACTTTTGTGTTCAAGCATACTTTTATGTTCACGCATACTTTTGTGTTCAAGCATACTTTTGTGTTCACGCATACTTTTGTGTTCACGCATACTTTTGCGTTCACGCATACTTCGTTCTTTTGTGTTTTTCTTACTTTTCTTTTTCTACATGACTCTTACTTTACATTTTCGCATACTTTTTACTTTTGTGTTTATACACACTCCTTTACATTTTCGTATGCTTTTTACTATTTTGTTCACACACATTTCTTTACATTTTCGCATACTTTTTTATTTTGTGTTCATACACACTTCTTACTTTTGCATGTCGGTGCAAGCTCCTTCGCCTGGAGAAAGTTACCCATCTTAGACACCATACTTTACCGAAATGTGAGGTGGCCAGGGGTAGGTGTAAAATACAAAAACCAAATGCGAGGTGGGCAGGGGCAGGTGCAAAACATTAAATCAAATGCGAGGTGGGCAGGGGCGGGTGTAAAACACAAAACGAAATGCGAGGTGGGCAGGGGCGGGTGTAAAACATAAAATCAAATGCGAGGTGGGCAGGGGCGGGTGTAAAACACAAAACCACATTCTTGAATGTTCTTCGCTTGAGTTCGAGTGTTATCAGAACGAGTGTATTATCACCGCTCCTCTGCTCTCGATTGGAATTTAAGTATCAACAAAGCCTGGGTTTATTTTAAAAGTTTTTAAAAATGCTCATGCAAAAACGTTAAGAATATTTCATGTATGGAAAATACAACTGTATGGTCCAAAGTACTCTCTACATGCGACAGGCTATCCACATGATCGGAAATTTCCATTTTTTAGGAAAACGATTTTAAAAAAATAGAAACTTCACTCCAGTTTTTCTCGTGTAGGCCGCTGGTCATTGTCGTTTTTTTTCCTCAGTTTTTATCACGCTGACCATGATGTTTTATTGTGACGCCTTCACAGAGCTTAGCAAAGGCCTAATTACTGACTGAGAAAGCCCACGTAAGCGCTCGTGTGCACGCCATTCTTGTGACCATATCTGAGTGTGGGGTCTCTCTTCTAAAGAGCATTAACAAAACCAATTTCATTAACGTGACTGTAAATCGACACCGCGCGGAGGTCACATATATATATACGACACTTTTCATTCTTTAGCAACATTAAAATCAAATGAGGCAAGTTTTTTTTTTTTGCATCTGAATGAAAGAGGCTTGAAACGTTATAAGGTGACAATTTTAGAAGGCTAGTCTGTAATTAGTTCATAATTAATCATATGATCAACAGAAGTGAATAGCCTGGCATTGTCGTACATTGTACTTTGTAGCACAGCTTAAAAATTCTTGCTTTTGTTTTGTGTTTTTCTTTTTTTGTGACTTTCTATAGTTGGTTGTGACTCAAATTGTGAGATCGATTCAGCTTTGTTTATGCGACAATCTTCAGACTTTGGACAGTGATTCTGGAAAAGACGATACTTTTTATAACCTTATTAAGACTTCATTAATAACGAAAAAGCGACTGTTTACTAACTGTTTCACCAGTTCTATACAGCTCCCATCTCCCCTCCCCCAGATCGTCTATTTCCCCTCAATATTCGACATCTGTGATCAGTTAAATCGGAAATTTAATCAGTGATGACGTGTAGTGTGGATCACCCATTTCACGTCGCACAAGGGTTTATTAAATTAGCACCCTCCCCCCATTCCGACCCCCCACTTGCTTGAAGTGCCGCAGTGTGCTGCAGCAGGGAAGAATGCAAACTTTGGTGTTTGTTTGGGAAATGTTATACATCGCACCCACCTTAAGTTACAATCAACCTTGATTAAAATCGCGGCGACTCCAGGTATTAAAAACGACATAGAAATAAGATCTATATACAAATCTTTTTTGGCCAAAGCGTCTGCGTACTCAGATACCATTAAATGTCTGAATAAACATATTTACTCAGGCTTCCCTTGACTGCTCGTTCCCGACTCTCCGAAAGCGTGGGTGCGTTGTGAGAGCAACCGTCGGGCAACAAGTGTAGGTGGAATCAGCATTTATAATGATTTATAATGTGAGAAAAAAAACATTTGGGGCGAAGCGATCAGGAATGATTGCTCACAACCTAACCTCCAGTCCGACTCTTCCCCAACCTTCCCAAGCACTGGCGGAAACAGGTTTTGGTCAAGTGTGTGGGGGGGAGGGGGAGGGGGGAGGGGGAGGGGGGAGTAAAAATACACCTGAAGTAGCGGGCTTACCAGTCAAGCTTTTTTTTACTTTGGAGGGGGGGGGGGGGGGCAAAACTTGATCATCCCCCCCCCGCCTTCGATGCGCCACTGCCAGATATGTCTAGCTGTCATGTATGATCAGGGGCTCTGTGATTGATCCTAAGTGTCCGTACGCAAGCCGATGGTCAATCCGGCGACAAAAACATTGTCAACACACAACCTACTAGAGTAACCCATTAGATAGGACAATATCTATTATCTAGCCTTGATCGTGTTTATACCATTGCTTTTGATAAGCGGGGGGGGGGGGTGGGGGGAGGGGTGCATAAGGGGTAGCACCCCATGTCTTTCCATTCAATCTCTGTAAAAAAAAAATACGATTTTAAGGAAGTTTACGAATTTCGATAAATCGCGCCTGGGAAAATACCCACGCCCCCACCCCGACCTCCCCTACCCAACATGCACGTTCTGTGTTCGGGCGCTGATTGGCCAAGTCCCCTGTAACCTTTCTTTGTTTACAATATCGCGATCGGAGCGGCACACATCTTCATGGCATTCAACATATGTCACTGTGATATGTATATATATATTTTTTTAATTAATAAAGTATTCCATAGAAACAAAATGTTAGTGTAGAATTTGCTCAGGTACCACGAGAACCGCTCGATAAATGTTAAAGGCGAGGTGCCCATCTGTGCCAACAGCTACTCCGCCATGTGATATGGATACGCATTTAATCGCGCTACGGCACTGTTTTACCAAATCACCACATACGGATACACTTTGTTGCCTTGAAGCCATTTCAGGCTGCAAACCTGCAGAAAATCAGAAATAACACACCGTCTGAGAAATCACTTCCGCGGAGTATTAAAATTAATAAATAGATTGTATCAGTCAGTTGTTACTTTGTATCAGATTGTTCCTGTGAGCGCATTCTACTAACAACAGCTAGGCTTTTTTTTATTACTGGTTAACAAAAGGCGGACGGAGACTTACGTCATACTCACATATATAAATTAGATGATGATCATTTTGGTTGTTCTCACCTTTTTGCTCGTAGTAATTTAAATAATCTGTATTAATTGGTATTGTCACACATCCTGGATAAATGCTGCAATCAGACCGCAATCAGACTGGCCGATTTCTTGGTCAATAATTTTTCAATGTTGATCAGAATGCAAGAGTCAATGGATATCACAATTGTTTGTAATCCAAACGCCAGTGAAGTCATGTAAAAAACAGATATTGACTTATTTTGAGTCAACATGAAGGTATTGTTGACCTGATACTAAAATGTTGACCTAAAGGTCTGCATTTACTTGCCGGTCAATAATACTTGATGTTTACTGGAAATAAGTCAATATCTGTTAATTGACATTACCTGTAACTTTGCTCGGGCGCGCAGAGGGCAGCGGTAAGCTCATAATTCGGGACGAGAAATTTCGCGACATCCCTTTTTCGATTCTTTCGCATTTTCGACAGTCTTTGCGTTTCAAGGACACGTAGAGAAGTGTGCCATAATGAACTGTTTCGTTTAAGCGGTAACTAATTTGTCAGAGTGAGGCCACAGACCTTTTTGCGTGGCGCAGTGAGAGCACAGATCACGTCTACAACAAGGTTGAAATAAAACAGCTAAGTCTTTTATTTGATTTTCAATAAAAATTGGACAGCTTTGATGCAGCTACAGATTGTCCTTTTAGACACCATTTCCAGTTCCTGAACCAAAAGTGTGACTTAATTATGGATTACATTCATTTATTTTATCACCAGTGGATTTAAAGGCGTGTTGAAATTTTGAGGCTATGAGTGGATAACGTCACCATTTGGATTAGCTGTGATTTTGTTTTAACTGAAAAAAAATTGGATGTATTTAAAATCAGTTCTGAATTGAAGTCACCTCTTTAATAATTTGTGGTACACTGCAACGCTGTTTGAGAACCTACTTAGAATGCTTAATTGGTCTGCGGATAAGTTACCAGAGGAAACAGTGATTTTGGAGCTAAATACAAAACACGGTCTAGTTGAAACCGGAAATGAAATGATAATAAATTAAATGAGGAAGAGAAAAGCTTTTCGAGTGAGGGGGAACTGAGTGAGCGATGGCATCTCTTTATGGTCAACCAATGAGAAAACATGAAAATAGAATTGTGCTGCGGGAAAACACTTGTTTATGAAATCAGGACTCAGGTAAAGTGCTCCTAATGTGCTCCTAATGGATATGATCTGTGGGAAGTATATAACACGGTACCATACAACACGACTCGTGGAAAGCTTGATATGGCAGTCGAATACTGTTTATGTTATTTTTTTTTTGTCTTTTTATTTTACTTATGTTATTTTATACTCAATTTTTTAATTAATTTCTGAGAGGGGAAAGGGAGTCAGTGGGGGTAGTTTCATATAGTTTAGTCGTTCAGGTGAGAATAAAAATGTCATGGAAACAAAAAATCAAATCTATGTTCTCTGTACTCATTGGATTTGAGAATACAGTTACTTAGATTTGATCATCACTATGAGTGGTGTAGTCTCAAAAAGCCTTGAAAACGGTGCACGGGCACATAAAGTGTGCAGCCGATTTTTGTATATGCTTTATGACAATGCGGCTAATACAAATTGATCATCTCTGGTAATGGTTTTCAAATCGATTTTACTCTGAAGTTCTATTTGTTCTCGGGTTGAATCTCCTTCGCCATGGGGGGGGGGGGAGTTTTCTCCAGCCTCAGAAGTCGCCTTCATCCTCGGGACAATTCGCCTCCGCCCTATGGCAAAGTCGCCTTCATCCTCGGGAAAAGTCGCCTCCGTCCTAGGGAAAAGTCGCCTTCATCCTCGGGAAAAGTCGCCTCCGTCCTAGGGAAAAGTCGCCTTCATCCTCGGGAAAAGTCGCCTCCGTCCTAGGGAAAAGTCGCCTTCATCCTCGGGAAAAGTCGCCTTCGTCCCAGGGAAAAGTCGCCTCCGTCCCAGGAAAAGTCGCCTCCGTCCTAGGGAAAAGTCGCCTTCATCTTAGGGAAAAGTCGCCTCCGCCCTAGGGAAAAGTCGCCTTCATCCTCGATAAAAGTCGCCTTTGCCCTATGAAAAGTCGCCTTCATCCTCGGGAAAAGTCGCCTCCATCCTCGGGAAAAGTCGCCTCTGCCCTAGGGAAAAGTCATCTTCATATTCGGGAAAAGTCACCTTTATATTCGGACGAAATCGCTTTCATCCTTGAGAGAAGTCGCCTTCATCATCGGCAGAAGTCGCCTTCGTCCTTTTCTACCACCTTCAACATCACGTGGTGAAATTGCTTTTCACCAATCGCAACGCAGGGTTATATCAAGACACAGTTGTCCGATATAGAACATGATATATCATCGCATAAAATCGTATAATAAATGGATGTTTAAACTAATTTATAAATAATTGCAGGAAAGAAGCGATGCACCAGTAGTAAAACAGTCCAGCATGCAGCAGGTAAAACTTCCACTTTCAACCCGCACTCCCCCCCCCCCGTCACCCCCTCCCCCCCCCCGCCCCACCTCCTATCTCCCCCCGCTTGTCATGACACAAACCGTGAAAAACGATTGTAATTAACCGTTATGTTAAAATGCATTGTTCTAAAAAATTGTAGAGGCTGACAGGGAGAATAGCTGACAACATTTCAAAAGTTTGTCAACCCAGCTTTTGTGATGTTTTATTGCATAAGCACTATTTAACTGTTATTTTCTTCACTTGTCGGCTTTTTTGTTGACCTGTCTACCTTAATTTACGATATTTCAGCCACTGAATTATGAATGACCTGTCCATCAAGATGTTTTTGCACCCCACAATTTATCGGCTTAGAGATTATAAATCTTTATCTTGACAACATAACTACCAGTAATAAAGAAAGTTGTGGCGTCGTTATTATTGTGTTGACGACTCTTTAGACAACGTGTACATCTCGCACTGAGCCCCGGGGGTGCACTCCAGGTACAGACACAACAAGCGCCAGTAGTCAAATGTTAGTAATAGAATCGAAGGAAACCATGTAATTTGCTCCCGTTTTCACAGACTCCCACGCCGCCTCTTCGCGGAGCGTCCAAAGCCGTCATGTCGAGTGTGCGCCAGCGCGAGGGCCCCAGAGAAGGCCCGCCGTGTCAGATGGACGTCACCTACATCACTGAGCGCATTATAGGTGAGTACGTCACGGCCCTCCGTGTCAGGTCGACGTCACCTACATCATCGAACTCATGATAGGGGAGTACGTCAAGCGATGTCATATGGATCCACTTGAATTAAAAATTCGGCAAAGGTGACTGCATTCTGGCCCTTATACAATCGATGAGCATGACCAATGTCACCTGGATCAACAAAGCAAAATGACAGTATGACGTCACAAGTATTTACATATTAAAATTACAACATACCGTCATATAAACATGCATCGCACAATCACAGCATGACGTCACATATACCTGCAATGCGGCCGACATATGTCCGTACAAACTGGCCAAAGGTTGCACCATAACGGCACACATACGTACGACGCTGCCGACGTCAGATGCATGCACAATGCGGTCGATGATTACCACATAACGTCATACACACGTAAGACGAAGTCGATGATGACGACATAACGTCACACACACGATGATTACGGCGTAACGCCACGCATACGACGCGCTCGGTGATTACATCCTAACGCCACACGCACGTATTACGCTGCCGACGATTACGACATAACATCACACGCACGAACGACGCGGTGAACGATTACGATATAATATCACGCGACCGACGCTTAGGACATGACGTCACATGCACACACGGTCGTGACATAAATGTGATATAAAGTCATATGTTCTCGCAATAAAAGCACCATACGTCCTTCGGCAAGCAGTCTGTCAACTATTATATTACTTAATCGCTTATAAAAAAGCAACAACTTTTTAAACACCCAAAACGAACTTTATAAGGATTGCTTTTTATTTAAAATTACAGTAATTTATCTTTTGTATCTCTTTCAATATTAGTGTCAGCTGTTCCTTTGTTGTCATTTGTTGTTCGAGCTTTTCTTTTATTTGATTTCCCAACAGGCTGGTCATTGGGTTGTTAATATGCAAACCCTTTCTTGAATTGATAAAGTGGTATCATTGAACTGATGATAGTAACATAATTCGTTTGTTGCAACAAATTTATTCAATGAATTTCGCTTCGACACCAACTGCCATTTTTGTGGTTCACGGTAATGTTAGAGTGACGTCATTCGATGTCGTTTGTGTTACAGTGTCGTCATTCGATGTTGTTGTTTGTGTTGCAGTGACGTCATTCGATGTCGTTTTTATGTTGCAGTGACGTCATTTGACGCCATTGTTCGTATTGCAATGATGTCATTCGAAGTCTTTCGCATGGTGACATTGTTGTTTGTTGGGACGTTATTTGTTTTGTTGTGACGTCATTAGATGGCCATGTTTGTTTTGCAGTGATGTCGTTCGAGGACGATGAGCAGGAAGGTTTGTACCGCAGTAGTCTTCGTGACGTCACGGGTATGCTGAGGAACAAGCACGGAGACAACTATCTGGTGAGTCCTAGGCAGGAGCAGGGGCAGCTCCCGCCCCTCGGTCCCCATCCCCCAACCCCCGGGGACTGTGCTACGTTTAAGGGAAAAAGACACTTGGGTCCCTCAGGAAGAATTACGTGGACGAAACAACCCCCCCCCCACCCCTGCCCCCCCCCCCCACTGCCGACCACCTTTCTTCGCCGGCCCCTTCCTTGCCCCGGTGTCTATACATAACACACCTTTCTGAGTACAGTTAAGCAAACTGACACGTTCGAATAAGGACTTTTGTGTCTCAGCGGTCTTTAAAAGAATAATTAAACTGGAAATATTCTCGACAAAACAAGAGAAAAAATGCTATATTAAGACATAAAATAATGAGTCTGGGCTGGAAATGGGTGTGTGAACTGCGCATCTTTCGCAACGGCACTGTCTGCAGCGGAAAGTGTCACGAAATATTTGTC